>JACEFZ010002803.1:0-35000 GCA_014155875.1 Cepaea nemoralis | reverse complement strand
TAACTTCAAAACAATATTTTCCCGTGGTGAAATTGAATAACGAAGATACAAACTATAGATTGCACGATTTATTGCCTGGCATATTTCTCTGCATCTCGTCCGATGCATTTCAGAATTCACACAACATAAAGTAAAATAACTAGATAAATCCTTCAAGCTGAAATATACACATGTTCGCACAGTAATGTCAATTGTCTACCACGGTAATTTTAAACTGACTAACATGTCTTTCTGTTTGCACAAAATTGGCTTATGTAGATTGATCATTATCGCTACTGGAAACTGTAACAAGCGAGTAGTATTTTGTGATTTAAACAACACGCGAAAGGCACTGTCTCTATCAATCACATGGTCGCTTTCCAGCATATGCCTAGCAATTGATGAAGCTGGAAGCTTCCGGTGTGTCGGCCGCACTAGGCTCCCATCGCCTGTATGTAGTATCTTGTCGATCCATTGAGGTATGTGTTCAGCAACTATTTTGTTCAACTGCCGCTCTGTTCTGCCGATGTAGGTAGACTGGCACCTACATGTGAATTGGTAAATACAATTGTTTCTTGCTGTGGGGTGGTAAATATAATAAATTAGAATAAGGACAAGTTCGCTAGGGGTATTCAGTATGAATGGGGTCTAAATCCCAAACACGCCCTCTATAGGAAATAATATACTGGCTCGTTAAACCCACAAGCATTGAACAAGGCAGAAAAGGGTGCAAGTTCAACACTAACATAGAAGAAATGTTTCCCGCAGAAGGCTGGGAGATCCGGGAAGTTCTACCACAGACACCCGAGTAACTAATCACTCTACCCATAAGGTGTGTCTATGTGTAAGTACCCCGCCCCACATTTAATCTCCCATATATATATATATATATATATATATATATATATATATATATATATATATATATATATATATATATATATATATATATATATATAAACAATGACAAGTATCCACTGTCATGCACATCCACAGTATTATACAACAGAGAGACAACAACCAATGTTAGACGCAACAACTGGATTACATGACAGAGGAAAACAGCCACTGTTAGACAAAAACAGTACATTAACTCACTGTATCACATAACAGTAACAATAACTGGACTATAAACATCAATTTTGGAACAACAGGTTAACAATGAAGTAACTTCAAGGCTTGGTTAAACCAAACAAACAAACAACTGTATTGTGAAAACATTTGGGTCTTGGACAAACCCTGTTGGCTACCTTATGGTGACATATACATGAAATAAATTATATTCAGGTAATGCACACAAATTATACAACCATAACAGAAGTCCCCAAAAATCCCCCAAAAAGGTTTACAACAAATACATGTGTCAAACACAAACAAAGTAAATAATCCATACAAAGAAATAGATAAAGAAAATCTATCTAATCTATCTCTAGAACTATCCTATGGGTCTGATGATGACTCCCTCTCCTTCAATATCCACTAGAAAAAAAGTCTGGCCATAATCACACTCTCTATAATCCAGGGAACAGCTGCTATATCTCCCTATTCAGAAAATTGGGGATTGCACACACACACACACACACACACACACACACACACACACACACACACACACACACACACACACACACACACACACACACACACACGGAGCTTTCCCCTCCGGATCATATATCCAAAGCGAAAAACATGTAGGAGTAATCCATATGAATCCAAAGTGGATATACTGTAATTTCTCAAGTCCCAGCTGCTAAGTACTGGGCTAGGAGCATTCCGGATGGTATAACAGACTGCTATGAGTCTGAAGCGTTGCGGCATGGTGTAACAAACAGTATAAAACTTCAGCTGTCCATGCTATTAATTCAATCAGGATCAGGCACAAACACTTTCAGCATATCTTTGGATGAGGAGTGACATCACAGTATCCATTAGAATTTCCTGACAGAACTACTGGAATTGGGCATAAATATTCCAGCCCTTTTCTGGGTTAAGATGTAGGTTATTCTTTCTTCAGCTGAATATACGACTGGATTGACCGGGAGTTGGTATAGTGCTTGAGTGTCCATGTCTGAGATATGATGGATGAGAAGATTCAAAGGAAGCTGGGAGTCCACAAAATCAGTTGGTAAATCCATACTGGTAAGTGATGGTGAATTCCAGACTATCCATGAGCCTCTGGAATATGACAGTTGAACGTGGAATCAGGCGGTGACTTTTAGAAGAGGGTATACGCTGAAAACCATCTAGGCCAGGCATGCCTCATGTCTTTGCAGACATTGAAAAGATTAACACCATCTGTAAGTTTCCAGAGGTAGGGGAATCCACTTCAGCATAGTACACAGTCCATTACTTATCCAGGCATTGACATTCAGGTTCAGGGTGTGTGGCAGTAACCAGCACTCTCTGTAGAATATTAGGGGTAGGCTGATAATCCCAGTTTCCTACCTCTAAATCAATGCGTTGACTATAAATCCAGTGCCAAGCATGGTGACTAGTGCCAATACTTCCAGCCGGCATCTCTAGCGCTATGTAGAGTGAAGAAAAAACAGGGTCGATATAGCATTAGTAATACAACCCAAACTTCTGATAACAATGTATCATAATAAAACATACATTCCGATAACAGTGTATCATAATAAAATATATATTCTGATATCAGTTAACAAATAAAATATACATTCTGATAACAGAAAAACTTGTTAGTCTTTTACTAAACATGGTATGAACTCTCTAGTGGGTATTACCCAACATCTCAAAGTAAAAACACAAGAGCATGGTGTCATTTCCCACTCCCTTGAGATTATATATAGATATATCATACCAAATGACAATCTTATACCAGCATTTATTACAGCACTAAGCAGTAACAATCATGAGCATAAAAGGTAAAATACTCATAAAAGAGAAATCATGGGAATCTTTTCCCATACACTTGAGATTATGTATATCATACAACATGAAAATCCCATAACATCATTTATGAAAAAGACTACAAGACAATCACACCTCTGTGTATTTACAACAATGTAAACAAAAGATTAACTGCTAAGTGCATTAAAAGTCAAGCGAGAATATATCTCTCTCTCTATCTAACAAACTATTAAAGTTGTACAGATAGTAATATTTCTCCATCATAAGGGCAGAAATACAAAATATGCACTCAGGAAAAAAAAACACTTTATAACACAGAGACCAGTTGTGAAAAATAAGCATATAGGAATAAAGTAAGTTCACAAAATCATCTCAGAAGGGTGACTCATAGCAAGATTATATTGTAAGCTTTATGAAGGCTGACTGGACAAAATGGCGATGTCCAGGCTGCGTGACGCAAACCAACTTTTCAATGAAAGCAATTCTCATAATTTTCACACACACAACTTCAATCATGATATTAGTTGCATCAAAGCATTTATCCTAATACATAACATGATATGTTTTATATAATATAATGCTCACCTAAAACGCAGAGAATAAGTGGCTATTAATTAACCCATTAACAATGGGTCACCCGCTAACTTGAAGAAAACATGGCGATTGACGAGACCGCTTTGTCTACCAAGCCTTTGTCTCGATTAAGCCTGTGTTTCCGGGGCTCGGCCAATCAATGGCCTTAATTCAAACGAAAGTTAGTTACGTTGATTCTCCCGTCTGGCTTTTTAATAGCCTTTACTTTTCAGGTAGCGCATCTTAGCAACGTCTGCTGGAAAAGACTGAGGGATGATGACATACATGTCACACTTGCGTACAGAGGAACAGGTTCTTTTACTGCTGGGATGGAAATTGGTGTGGTTATGTACCTAATGACTGGAGGTGCAGCACAGAATGTTCGGCCGACTGCTGCAATGAGCCGGTCTTGTAGACGTTGCATTACGTCATCCCCTCGAAAGGTTAGCTGGATGAATACCTTGAGTTTAGGGACTAGTTTCGTCTGGTTTTGATTTGGGCTGTTGGCAGTGGCGCTTTATAAATCCAGGATTTATAAAGCGGCACTGCCAACATCCCAAACCAAAACGACGCGGTGCAGCGAAATATGCCAGGCAATAAATCATGCAATCTATTATTTGTGTCTTCTTTATTCAAATACATAACTAATTTATTTTGTGGTTTGACGTTTTGTCATCTCGCTGGCACACCGCCATATTAAAACTTTTATTTCTCCTAATGCTGGTTATTTCATTTGTCCGCGGTGACTCTCCGAAAGTTATTACGACTTAAAATTATTACATACTTTCAAACTCCCACATGTTTACCCTTAAAACAGATAATAGTAATTGGAGGTTATCCGTTTGTCTGGGGCCCAGAAGCAAAGTAAGTGCTGGTGTTATTTGATCAGAAGTCTTGTTCCAGACTCACATCGACTCCAATAAACACTAGTCAACAAATTTTCAAAAGTTATTTGTATCATAATTTAAACA
Organism: Cepaea nemoralis; assembly: GCA_014155875.1. Classification (NCBI taxonomy): domain Eukaryota; kingdom Metazoa; phylum Mollusca; class Gastropoda; order Stylommatophora; family Helicidae; genus Cepaea; species Cepaea nemoralis. The sequence goes on along the minus strand of JACEFZ010002803.1, from coordinate 30,606 downwards.
CACCTTTTCTTACTGATTTTGACATGCGGATGTCAAATATCATAATGAAATTCGCCAATTGGACCATATATATATATATATATATATATATATATATATATATATATATATATATATATATATATATATATATATATATATATATGTGTGTGTGTGTGTGTGTGTATGTGTGTGTGTGTGTGTGTGTGTGTGTGTGTGTGTGTGTGTGTGCGTGCGCGTCTGTGTGTGTGTGGTTTTTTTTTTTTTAATGATAAAGTTACATTACAGTAATAAAAATAATGTGTGCTTGTTTAATTCGCTGTGGTGAACAGCTAGTCTTTCTACATTAATCAAAACAATGTTTTGCCGTAGTGAATTTGATTCTAATTATTTTACTCTATGTTGTGTGACATCTGCAGTAAGTACCTGACGAGATGCTGCGGAATGTGCCAGGCAAAAAATCGTACTTTCTACATTAGCTTTGTAAAAATTGTGGTTACACGCCCAATTAATTAATATTTCAACATAAAATGACAGAAACAGAAGAATAAAAAATATTATTTAATGTTCACATATAATGTTTTAAAAAGTCACATTTGAACCCAATCTGTCTTTATTCAGTCACTGATGAAGCTTTCTTTGCTCGCTTCTTGCAGTCAATCGATGAGGCGTCTGTTGTCACAGTGCAACAGTGATCAGCAAGCATTGAATTGCCTTGACGTTTGTTAGTTAGTTAATTAGTTAGTTAGTTAGTTACTTAGTTAGTTAGTTAGTTAATTAGTTAGTTAGTTAGTTAGTTAATTAGTTAGTTAGTTAATTAGTTAGTTAGTTAGTTAATTAGTTAGTTAGTTAGTTAATTAGTTAGATAGTTAGTTAGTTAATTAGTTAGTTAATTAGTTAGTTAGTTAGTTACTTAGTTAGTTAGTTACTTAGTTAGTTAGTTAGTTAATTAGTTAGTTAGTTACTTAGTTAGTTAGTTAATTAGTTAGTTAGTTAATTAGTTAGTTAGTTAATTAGTTAGTTAGTTAGTTAGTTAGTTAGTTAGTTAGTTAGTTAGTTCGTTCGTTCGTTCGTTAGTTAGTCAACAGATCATCCTCATTGCACATCGAACCATTCAGTTCATAAGTGCTCAGATCCCCTTCTCAGCAATTCCCGCAGCGTGTAGCGGCTCACGACACCAGTTCTGTGTTGGTTTATTAATCTTCTTTGGCTTCCTGCGTAGTGTTCTTGTTTGGCCACACCTCTTTTAACCTGCTGCTCTCACAGCCTGACCATGGTTGTAGATTCCCAGTCATCGCTTGGTTCTTGTAAACTACTTACTACTCGTAGAGCATTCAGAATGTCTGCCTGGTCCATGGCTCGCCCGCCTTCCACAGTAGCCCTACCTGCAAGCATGTCAGCCTGCTCATTCCCTTGTACACCCGCATGCCCTGGCACGAAGATGAAACTAATCTTTGCCAGGCGACACCGCTCCAGAGACAGCAGCCACTCTCTTCGGACTCACCCCATCTCTATCCTCCTGAACATACTTATTGAGTCGCTAAGGAAACATGCTCGATTGAATGTTTGTGTCTCGAGCCATGTTATTTTTTTACTTACTGCCATGACTTCCATAGTCAGGCTACTTGTGGTCTCAACAAAAGCACCAGAGTCCTCCTTCACAATTCTCCCTCCGGCCTGAGCCGTAAAGGCTCATGAGCTACTCACATGTCGAACGACCGACCCACTTGTGTAGATGACAGCATCACCGTTTAACGAATGCTTGAAAATCAACGCTTGTACTTCCGCCTCCACAGAAGCCGGATTTTCTTGTCTGCATTTCCTGTCTAGTTGGATGCACACTGAAAAGGATGTACAGAACTCTGTTGGCACTTGTACCCACTTCTCGCCAGGTTCTAAATCGTCAAGTGAACACACCTGTTGAAGAATGTCTTCGGCTTGACTCATCCACGACTTTCCTCTTTTTAACCTGCTGCCCTTTACCTTCTTAATCTCGCTATGCAGTGGATGTTGTGTGTTTGCGTTGACTCTGAGATAGTCACGTGCTTTGTAAATTTTTATTCTGTCCTTCATGATTGGAAAATCATGAAGGTAGCGCATCGCCCTGCATGCTGTATCTCTTGTACATCCAGGAATAATGCGCATAGCTTCGTTCTGTATCCTTTCCATCCTTTCCATCTGCTTATGGCTGAGAGTCAGGATCGCCATCACATACTCCAAAACAGAAAGGACCAGATCCTCGTAAAGAAGACATAGATGGCACTCACTGCTCATAGTTTGCCGCCGTCATCACGCGCATCGCAGCCAAACCCCGCTTGGCCTTTTTTATCACCTGGTCTACGTGCTCAATATAAGCTAGGTTTCGATAAAAACGTATCCCCAGTTAATTCATTGTCTGCGTTCTTTCCACCGTCTCTGATCCCAGATTTTCAGTTGGCGTTGGGGTGTTGACAATATGGTTATTCAAAGATAACCATGTCACTGTTGCCTTTGTTGGGTTGACCATTGCCCCAGTTCCAACACACCAAGTGCTTATGCGATTGAGTTCGGTTTGTAGTTCCACAGCAACATGATCTCTATCCCTACACTGACGATACACTAAAACATCATCTGCATACGACAATATCCTCCCCGGTCCTATGATTTTCTCGCTGGTGATTCTCACTGTGTAGGCGTTGAACAGTACCGGAGATAATGGTGATCTCTGTGGTAGGCCAGGATATATTGTTGTTGGTCCCGAAGTCCAACTGCCACATCTAAAAACTACTTTCCGTTGGAAGAGGGCTGCAGCGATCCAACTAAAGAGGAAAGGACTTATCTTGAGTTCAAGAAGCTGAAGCATTAAGAAATCCAATGGTACTCTGTTGTACGCGTTCTCAAGATCAATCACTGCAGCAAATGTTTCAGTGCGTGAGTGGAAACCTTCATAGATATCCTAGGTAACAACTGCTGCATTGGTCCAGGTTTCTCTTTTTGGACAGTCCCTCCCAAAGTAGGTGGGAAAACACCTTGCCTCTCTAGCTGGCTTGATATTTTTCTAGCAGTTAACTTCTCCAGCAGCTTGCCTATTGTATTCTGCATGGTTATTACTCGATATTCCTGAATTTTTTGTGTGGTCTTTGCCAGGCTTCGGCAAGGGAATCAGACAGCTGTGTAACCACCCCTCCTTGATGCTAGCACTCCCTATGCTGTTGTTATACATGTCTGCTAATTTCTCTAGCTCGTTATCGGTACACATATTGATGTTGTCATATCTTATGCCATCTGGCCCTGGAGCGCTGTTTGTTGATCGTCGAAGCACAGCCTTGATTTCTTTCACTGTCACTGTGTCTTCATCCGAAGTGTTCTGGGCCTTGCACCTATCTGAGGTCTCCCCCTTAGCGAAATGTTCTGGGCCTTGCACCTGTCTGAGGTCTCCCCCTTAGCGAAATTTCGGCCTCTCATGTCTGTGTGGTTGCTCTGCTCTAGATAGCGTTCGAAGATGGCCTTGCCCTTGTTTTCGTCAGTCCTCTGCCAGATGAGGTCAGCACCTTAGAAGTCAGGAATACTCTTATTTTTGACTACCCAACTATTGCTTTTATGTAGTCGCCAGAACAATTTCAGTGATTTGTCTGTGCTTACTCTTTACTTATTCAGTCTTGGTAGAGATTTGTCCGCAGCAGACGAACAATATCTCCGGCGGGCCTATTCTCGCCGGTCGCGAGATCCGAACATTGGAAGGATGGGAGGTTTGCTGGCAATAGACGAGCAATATCTCCTGCGGTATCTACTGCGGGTCTATTCCCGCTGGTCGCGGGGTCCGCTAAGGTCAGGCGGAGAGTCTGACGATAGTGCACGCTTTACACAGGTCCGGACACATGTGAATGACAGATGTACGCGTCATTATGGTCCGGGCGCGTACGAGGCCCTCACCTGTTGGACTTGGCTGAACGCCTCTAAGCCGGGTTCCTTGGGTTCCAGGGTCTGGCCATCATTCTCCACCTGCTCGTGGTGGCGAGGTCTCGGAGGTTTGACGCTGTGCTGCCAGCGTCTGCAGCCTACCTTGTACCAGACGTATTGGTTAATCATTCCTCTTGAAAACACAAAATTAGGCTGAGAGAGGGAACATGTCGTTTGGGCACCACATGTTTCTCTAAATCTCTGCCCAGGCATTGTGATGGAATATTGGCCACATTCCAACTCACATACTTTGGTCTGTCAAGACTGCAAGGTGCCACTCACTCTTTGACATACCTCTGTTCATTTTTCACTTTTAACCACCTTAACCAGATTTTTAAATAGCTTACTTTTGTGTGAATCTCTCTTTCTAAGTGCATGCAAGGACTAGGATGGGCAATTCTGTTCTTCTTGGCGATTTGCCATTTCCTTACAGCACTACGCTTGTCCACCCAGGCCTTTTCCACCTCAAAATTCCACCAAACTCCCAACCTTTCCCCTCCTGCCCTGAAGCTTTCTGCGCGTGTCGCGCCTTATTTTACTCACCACATATTGCCATGTACTGTCATACTGGAAAGTCCTTACCATTGACTTGTGCTGCAGTGTCTTGATGCTCATCACTGACAGCTCCACAGTTTGACGTCAAGAAATTCAGATGAGAATCCAGAGAGATAACACTGAAGAGAAAACAATCGATGTGTGTTATGTTACATATGCTCCAGTGAGGAAGTAGAGGCAACTGGAGAAGAAGAAGACGCATTCAAGTAGATATTTCTGCCCATTAAGACCTGGACCAGATCAGGGCAGTATTTTTCCCGTATGGACTTAATGCAGGAGAGGATTCTCCGTCCGTCTGCCTGACTGCCTGTAATGAGAGTCCCTTGCCGACTGCATTGATTAACGATCTTCTGTCGCGATACAGCTTCTGTCGTGACTTTTCTTTACGTCGATTACCGAGAATACGACAATCAACACCTGGGAGATGAGACGCTTGAGAAGAGCTGCTAACGTAACTGGAAGAGGAAGAACTTAACGATGCTATCAGACAGACAGTAGGGAAAACACTGTGTGCCACAAATTGAAAGACAGAAGATCGAATGATTTGGCTATCGTATTTTATCATTTGGTTATAGTATTATATCACCAGGACCAGGTGGCATGGTCGAGACAGGAACACAGAGCTGATCCACGACTCTGGTGATCGAGTGAGATGGCAGAACATGACCGCTTATCGGCATGGCACATGATGGATGCATGGATTAGATTAGATCTACATCAAAAGAGATCTGATACGAGAGCAAGAGAACGCCCGAGAAGGAAATGGGTTGACGACATCAAAGACTTTGTACAATCACAAATTATGCTGTTAGTGAGCCAGATCTTGTAGAATTTAAGTCCCCCCCTCCCCGGCGGATAGTTTTGAACTCAAGTGTAATCCACACACATGCTATTACTTCTAAAGCACTGCGTTGATTTTTGCTTGTGGATTAGCTTTCCGTGTTATCAGTTTCCGTCGCCATCAGACAAACCCACTCCGACTTTTGAGGTGCTGGTGGTTTACGTCTCCAAGTCTCTTTGCCTATTCCTCAGTCTGTCTACCTTTTATTCTATATTTGTCTTCCAATCACTTATTGACTCATCTCTCTCTCTCTCTCTCTCTCTCTCTCTCTCTCTCTCTCTCTCTCTCTCTCTCTCTCTCTCTCTCTCTCTCTCTCTCTATCTCTCTTTCTCTCTCTGTTCACTGCCTCTCTCTTCTCCACTATCTCGCCTCTTCTGTCTGTCTATGTGCTTGTCCTATTGTACATCTCTTCATTCCTCTCTTGGATTTGTGAGTTACTGAGTGGATGTATAACTGTACGAGTTTGTGTAAATGATATATGTATATATATTAATATGTGTATGTAAGCGTGTATGTATAGGCTGCAATGGCTGGGGCATATAGAAAGAATGGAAGATAATAGGGAAACAAAACTCGCTTACACTCAGGAAATAAATGACCGTAGACCCCGAGGTAGACCAAGAAGACGGTGGAGAGATAATATATATACAGACCTACAAGCACTTGGAATCAACGACTGGCAAGAGAAGGTCAACCAAAGAGACGAATGGAGACGGATTGTATCTGCAGCAAAGAACCTCAATGGCTCGGAACGCTGAAGAACAAGAAGAAGAAGTCTGTATGTATATTTTTATTCATATGTATGTATGTATGTATGTATGTATGTATGTATGTATGTATGTATGTATGTATGTATGTATGTATGTATGTATGTATGTATGTATGTATGTATGTATGTATGTATGTATGTATGTTATGTATGTATGTATGTATGTATGTATGTATGTATGTATGTATGTATGTATGTATGTATGTATGTATGTATGTATGTATGTATGTATGTATGTATGTATGTATGTATGTATGTATGTATGTATGTATGTATGTATGTATGTATGTATGTATGTATGTATGTATGTATGTATGTATGTATGTATGTATGTATGTATGTATGTATGTATGTATGTATGTATGTATGTATGTATGTATGTATGTATGTATGTATGTATGTATGTATGTATGTATGTATGTATGTATGTATGTATGTATGTATGTATGTATGTATGTATGTATGTATGTATGTATGTATGTATGTATGTATGTATGTATGTATGTATGTATGTATGTATGTATGTATGTATGTATGTATGTATGTATGTATGTATGTATGTATGTATGTATGTATGTATGTATGTATGTATGTATGTATGTATGTATGTATGTATGTATGTATGTATGTATGTATGTATGTATGTATGTATGTATGTATGTATGTATGTATGTATGTATGTATGTATGTATGTATGTATGTATGTATGTATGTATGTATGTATGTATGTATGTATGTATGTATGTATGTATGTATGTATGTATGTATGTATGTATGTATGTATGTATGTATGTATGTATGTATGTATGTATGTATGTATGTATGTATGTATGTATGTATGTATGTATGTATGTATGTATGTATGTATGTATGTATGTATGTATGTATGTATGTATGTATGTATGTATGTATGTATGTATGTATGTATGTATGTATGTATGTATGTATGTATGTATGTATGTATGTATGTATGTATGTATGTATGTATGTATGTATGTATGTATGTATGTATGTATGTATGTATGTATGTATGTATGTATGTATGTATGTATGTATGTATGTATGTATGTATGTATGTATGTATGTATGTATGTATGTATGTATGTATGTATGTATGTATGTATGTATGTATGTATGTATGTATGTATGTATGTATGTATGTATGTATGTATGTATGTATGTATGTATGTATGTATGTATGTATGTATGTATGTATGTATGTATGTATGTATGTATGTATGTATGTATGTATGTATGTATGTATGTATGTATGTATGTATGTATGTATGTATGTATGTATGTATGTATGTATGTATGTATGTATGTATGTATGTATGTATGTATGTATGTATGTATGTATGTATGTATGTATGTATGTATGTATGTATGTATGTATGTATGTATGTATGTATGTATGTATGTATGTATGTATGTATGTATGTATGTATGTATGTATGTATGTATGTATGTATGTATGTATGTATGTATGTATGTATGTATGTATGTATGTATGTATGTATGTATGTATGTATGTATGTATGTATGTATGTATGTATGTATGTATGTATGTATGTATGTATGTATGTATGTATGTATGTATGTATGTATGTATGTATGTATGTATGTATGTATGTATGTATGTATGTATGTATGTATGTATGTATGTATGTATGTATGTATGTATGTATGTATGTATGTATGTATGTATGTATGTATGTATGTATGTATGTATGTATGTATGTATGTATGTATGTATGTATGTATGTATGTATGTATGTATGTATGTATGTATGTATGTATGTATGTATGTATGTATGTATGTATGTATGTATGTATGTATGTATGTATGTATGTATGTATGTATGTATGTATGTATGTATGTATGTATGTATGTATGTATGTATGTATGTATGTATGTATGTATGTATGTATGTATGTATGTATGTATGTATGTATGTATGTATGTATGTATGTATGTATGTATGTATGTATGTATGTATGTATGTATGTATGTATGTATGTATGTATGTATGTATGTATGTATGTATGTATGTATGTATGTATGTATGTATGTATGTATGTATGTATGTATGTATGTATGTATGTATGTATGTATGTATGTATGTATGTATGTATGTATGTATGTATGTATGTATGTATGTATGTATGTATGTATGTATGTATGTATGTATGTATGTATGTATGTATGTATGTATGTATGTATGTATGTATGTATGTATGTATGTATGTATGTATGTATGTATGTATGTATGTATGTATGTATGTATGTATGTATGTATGTATGTATGTATGTATGTATGTATGTATGTATGTATGTATGTATGTATGTATGTATGTATGTATGTATGTATGTATGTATGTATGTATGTATGTATGTATGTATGTATGTATGTATGTATGTATGTATGTATGTATGTATGTATGTATGTATGTATGTATGTATGTATGTATGTATGTATGTATGTATGTATGTATGTATGTATGTATGTATGTATGTATGTATGTATGTATGTATGTATGTATGTATGTATGTATGTATGTATGTATGTATGTATGTATGTATGTATGTATGTATGTATGTATGTATGTATGTATGATGTATGTATGTATGTATGTATGTATGTGTATGTATGTATGTATGTATGTATGTATGTATGTATGTGGTAGTGTGATGTATGTCATGTATGTATGTATGTATGTAGGTATGGGTATGTATGTATGTATGGTGCCGGTGTATGGTATGTAGTGTGTGTATGTATGGTAGTATGTATGGTATGTCGTGGGTGTGTGTGTGTGTGTGTGTGTGTGTGTGTGTGTGTGTGTGTGTGTGTGTGTGTGTGTGTGTGTGTGTGTGTATGTATGTATGTGTGTGTGTATGTATGTGTGTATGTATGTATGTATGTATGTATGTATGTATGTATGTATGTATGTATGTATGTATGTATGTATGTATGTATGTATGTGCGTGCGTGCCTATTCTTCTTATACAATGGTAGTATGCATTGTTTCTATTCACAACATTCTTTCACAATAATCTTTTAATCAGATAGCGGTGGGTACGATTACTAGTATGAATCTTCGCTGGCCGTTGAACGAGGGGACGGAGCACGTATGGGAATGTCCTGAGTGCAGTGATGTCGGTTCTTGACTCAACTCAACTCAACTGACAATAATCTTTCTATGTGTAACGTGCACTGTAGATAATTGATGTACGAAAGATGAGTGGTTGCAGGGGCCGAATATAAGACGGGCCGCCGTGCCCAATTCGTGAAACTTTGAAAAAACAAACAAACCTTAGTTCGTTCTCTTACTGGCCCTATCGACTCTCCATCAATATTTCTCGCTCTCTCTCTCTCTCTCTCTCTCTCTCTCTCTCTCTCTCTCTCTCTCTCTCTCTCTCTCTCTCTCTGTAGCTATTTATCTCTATCATTAGACCGTCTCGATCTTGCGCTGTCATTATGTCGTCTCGTTCTGTTTCTTCCTTTACCTATTTATGTCTCTTGTGTGCGTGTTTGTATGTGTGTGAGTGATTGTGTGTGTGTATATGTGTGTGTGTGTGTGTGTGTGTGTGTGTGTGTGTGTGTGTGCGTATATGTTTGTCTCCCGCTCTTCATTTCTTCCTCTTTGTGTCCGTTTCCCTTTCTAGTCTTATGTCAATTATTTCTCTTCTTTTCTGCCCTTGTTTGTGTCATTAGTTTTCCTGTTCTCAGCCTCTCATTCTGTGGCTCTCTCCCTGTCTGTACACTTACTTTGCTTGTTGTTTGTCTGCGTGTCCAGTTTACCTCCTGTTCGCATTTACTTCCAAGACAACTCCCATCAAATTGAGCACGTCATTCAGTGCCCGCTGTACACGGGTAGGTTTCCCCGAGAACCAGTTCGGTAGGAAACAGTAATCCGGTCACTCCTGGGATTTGAACTCGTGCCCCTGCCTTGGCACACACACACACACACACACACACACACACACACACACACACACACACACACACACAATAACACACACACACACACACACACACACGTGCGCGTGTGAGTGTACACATACTCACAGATGCAGACGTGGCTTACCCGCCTCCACTCACTGCCACAAGAATAACCTTGTCAGTTTAGATGTTGATTCTCCAATAGTGACGTAAGTTGCCGACTAGTATCATTCCGAGCCGTTGTCGGTGTTAATTAATAATTCCTACCACAACACACAAAGGAGCATTCTCGTCCTATTTTTCCCACACACATACTTTATGTTGTTTCTTCCCGGCAAAGTTAACGTTCAGTTAAGAGCATTTAATTTTGACGTTAACTCGGCAATAATGTACTGTATGAATCGGAAACACGAAGAGCAAATATAAAGAATACAAATATTTTACAAAAATTCACTAATTGTTGCCTGTGCAAAATAGAAGGGGTAAAATGGTATGACAGTTACCAATATAGTGCTCATGGAAAAAAACAACCAGACAAATACCAATGCAGAGCTCATGGAGAGAATTAGACAAATACCAATGTGGAGCTCATGGAAAGAACTAGACAAATACCAATGTAGAGCTCATGGAGAGAATTAGACAAATACCAGTGTAGAATTTATTGAGAGAACTATACAAATATCAATGCAGAGCTCATGGAGAGAACCAGACAAATACCAATGTGGAGCTCATGGAGAGAACTTGACAAATACCAATGTGGAGCTCATGGAGAGAACTAGATAAATACCAATGTAGAGCTCATAGCGAGAATTAGACAAATACCAATGTAGAGCTCATGGAAAGAACTAGACAAATACCAATGTAGAGCTCATGGAGAGAATTAGACAAATACCAGTGTAGAATTTATGGAGAGAACTAGACAAATATCAATGTAGAGCTCATGTAAAGAACTAGACACATATCAATGTAGAGTTCATGTAAAGAACTAGACAAATACCAGTGTAGAGCTCATGGAGAGAACTAGACAAATACCAATGTAGAGCTCATTGAAAGAACTAGACAAATACCAATGTAGAGCTCATGGAGAGAATTAGACAAATACCAATGTAGAGCTCATGGAGAGAACTAGATAAATATCAGTGTAGAATTTATGGAGAGAACTAGACAAATATCAATGTAGAGCTCATGTAAAGAACTAGACAAATATCAATGTAGAGTTCATGTAAAGAACTAGACAAATACCAGTGTAGAGCTCATGGAGAGAACTAGATAAATATCAGTGTAGAATTTATGGAGAGAACTAGACAAATATCAATGTAGAGCTCATGTAAAGAACTAGACAAATACCAATGTAGAGTTCATGGAAAGAACTAGACAAATACCAATGTGGAGCTCATGGGGAGAACTAGACAAATACAAATGTAGAGCTCATGGAGAGAATTAGACAAATACCAATGTTTGAGATCATAGAAAGAACTAGAAAAATACCAATGAGGAGCTCATAGAAAGAACTAGACAAATACCAATGTAGGGGTCGTGGAAAGAACTAGACAAATACCAATGTAGGGGTCGTGGAAAGAACTAGACAAATACCAATGTTTGAGATCATAAAAAGAACTAGACAAATACCAATGTTTGAGATCATAGAAAGAACTAGACAAATACCAATGTTTGAGATCATAGAAAGAACTAGACAAATACCAGTGATTGAGATCATAGAAAGAACTAGACAAATACCAATGTTTGAGATCATAGAAAGAACTAGACAAATACCAATGTTTGAGATCATAGAAAGAACTAGACAAATACCATGTTTGAGATCATAGAAAGAACTAGACAAATACCAATGTTTGAGATCATAGAAAGAACTAGACAAATACCATGATTGAGATCATAGAAAGAACTAGACAAATACCAATGTTTGAGATCATAGAAAGAACTAGACAAATACCAATGTTTGAGATCATAGAAAGAACTAGACAAATACCAATGTTTGAGATCATAGAAAGAACTAGACAAATACCAATGTTTGAGATCATATAAAGAACTAGACAAATACCAGAGTTTGAGATCATAGAAATAACTAGACAAATACCAATGTTTGAGATCATAGAAAGAACTAGACAAATACCAATGTTTGAGATCATAGAAAGAACTAGACAAATACCAATGTTTGAGATCATAGAAAGAACTAGACAAATACCAATGTTTGAGATCATAGAAAGAACTAGACAAATACCAATGTTTGAGATCATAGAAAGAACTAGACAAATACCAATGTTTGAGATCATAGAAAGAACTAGACAAATACCAATGTTTGAGATCATAGAAAGAACTAGACAAATACCAATGTTTGAGATCATAGAAAGAACTAGACAAATACCAATGTTTGAGATCATAGAAAGAACTAGACAAATACCAATGTTTGAGATCATAGAAAGAACTAGACAAATACCAGTGTTTGAGATCATAGAAAGAACTACACAAATACCAGTGATTGAGATCATAGAAAGAACTAGACAAATACCAGTGTTTGAGATCATAGAAAGAACTAAACAAATACCAGTGTTTGAGATCATAGAAAGAACTAAACAAATACCAGTGTTTGAGATCATAGAAAGAACTAGACAAATACCATGGTTTGAGATCATAGAAAGAACTAGACAAATACCAATGTTTGAGATCATAGAAAGAACTAGACAAATACCAATGTTTGAGATCATAGAAAGAACTAGACAAATACCAATGTTTGAGATCATAGAAAGAACTAGACAAATACCAATGTTTGAGATCATAGAAAGAACTAGACAAATACCAATGTTTGAGATCATAGAAAGAACTAGACAAATACCAATGTTTCAGATCATAGAAAGAACTAGACAAATACCAATGTTTGAGATCATAGAAAGTACTAGACAAATACCAATGTTTGAGATCATAGAAAGAACTAGACAAATACCAGTGTTTGAGATCATAGAAAGAACTAGGCAAATACCAATGTTTGAGATCATAGAAGGAACTAGACAAATACCAATGTTTGAGATCATAGAAAGAACTAGACAAATACCAATGTTTGAGATCATAGAAAGAACTAGACAAATACCAATGTTTGAGATCATAGAAAGAACTAGACAAATACCAATGTTTGAGATCATAGAAAGAACTAGACAAATACCAGTGTTTGAGATCATAGAAAGAACTAGACAAATACCAGAGTTTGAGATCATAGAAAGAACTAGACAAATACCAGTGTTTGAGATCATAGAAAGAACTAAACAAATACCAGTGTTTGAGATCATAGAAAGAACTAGACAAATACCAATGTTTGAGATCATAGAAACAACTAGACAAATACCAATGTTTGAGATCATAGAAAGAACTAGACTAATACCAATGTTTGAGATCATAGAAAGAACTAGACAAATACCAATGTTTGAGATCATAGAAAGAACTAGACAAATACCATTGTTTGAGATCATAGAAAGAACTAGACAAATACCAATGTTTGAGATCATAGAAAGAACTAGACAAATACCAATGTTTGAGATCATAGAAAGAACTAGACAAATACCAATGTTTGAGATCATAGAAAGAACTAGACAAATACCAATGTTTGAGATCATAGAAAGAACTAGACAAATACCAGTGTTTGAGATCATAGAAAGAACTAGACAAATACCAGTGTTTGAGATCATAGAAAGAACTAGACAAATACCAGTGTTTGAGATCATAGAAAGAACTAAACAAATACCAGTGTTTGAGATCATAGAAAGAACTAGACAAATACCAGTGTTTGAGATCATAGAAAGAACTAGACAAATACCAATGTTTGAGATCATAGAAAGAACTAGACAAATACCAATGGTTGAGATCATAGAAAGAACTAGACAAATACCAATGTTTGAGATCATAGAAAGAACTAGACAAATACCAATGTTTGAGATCATAGAAAGAACTAGACAAATACCAATGTTTGAGATCATAGAAAGAACTAGACAAATACCAATGTTTAAGATCATAGAAAGAACTAGACAAATACCAATGTTTGAGATAATAGAAAGAACTAGACAAATACCAATGTTTGAGATCTTAGAAAGAACTAGACAAATACCAATGTTTGAGATCATAGAAAGAACTAGACAAATACCAATGTTTGAGATCATAGAAAGAACTAGACAACTACCAATGTTTGAGATCATAGAAAGAACTAGACAAATACCAATGTTTGAGATCATAGAAAGAACTAGACAAATACCAATGTTTGAGATCATAGAAAGAACTAGACAAATACCAATGTTTGAGATCATAGAAAGAACTAGACAAATACCAATGTTTGAGATCATAGAAAGAACTAGACAAATACCATTGTTTGAGATCATAGAAAGAACGAGACAAATACCAATGTTTGAGATCATAGAAAGAACTAGACATATACCAATGTTTGAGATCATATAAATAACTAGACAAATACCAATGTTTGAGATCATAGAAAGAACTAGACAAATACCAATGTTTGGGATCATAGAAAGAACTGGACAAATACCAATGTTTGAGATCATAGAAAGAACTAGACAAATACCAATGTTTGAGATCATAGAAAGAACTAGACAAATACCAATGTTTGGGATCATAGAAAGAACTGGACAAATACCAATGTTTGAGATCGTAGAAAGAACTAGACAAATACCAATGTTTGAGATCATAGAAAGAACTAGACAAATACCAATGTTTGAGATCATAGAAAGAACTAGACAAATACCAATGAATCAAGATGCGAAGAAACTGCGCTGTCACCAGACAGCATATGCATTATAACAATTGAAAATAGTGCAACTAGAAACACATTTGTCTGGAATTTACAGGGCAAAAGAAATAGAGGAAGACCTAAAACTCACGGAGATGAGAAGTAGAAACATAAATCAATAATATGGGAATGATATGAATGGAGCTGTATGGGATAGCTCAAGACAGGACGGCTTGAGTCAGTTGGTTGTGGTCATATGCCACAGTGGGATATAGATGGTGAAAGAAGAAGAGGAACACGAGTTCACGCAGAACAAGAGGAGAAGACATCAGAGCATCCGTCGGTGTCAGAGACATACACAGAATGTGATTAATCAGTGTTAAGGCCTGGGCCTTGAAGAGAGCTGCCAACTTAACCATCCAAGACCGAGTCAGAAATGATGTTTTCAGACAGGCAGTGGGATCATCATCTTATCTTGTGCCACAAAAATTGAAAGACAGATGATCAAATGGTTCAGCCATCTCGTTAGAATGCAACACCAGCACTGGACCTATATCAAAGAACATCTGCTACGAGAGCAAGAGGACGCCCGAAAAGAAAATGGATTGGCGACATCAAAGACATTGTACAATCACACGGATTGTTAAAGCATCGCGCCTCTGAGAGATACCGAGCCAAGCACTTCTGATGATAGTGAGTCTGTTAAAGAAAAACGAGAGCAAAATATTCCAGTGGGCGTGCATGTGGATTAATATCTGCGATTTCAATCAATCAATCATGTGCCACGCCGGAAAGCGTGGGCGGTCATGACTCGCCATTTCACTCGATCACCAGAGTCGTGGACCAGGTCACTGCTCCCGTCTCTGCGATTTGCCCGGATTTTAATCTGTGTCTGACGATTCCAGTAGGTTGATGACTGCTCTTGGTTGCATACAATTCAATCCACCCTTTCTCCAATAGCCATCTTCCTCTTTCAACACACGGATCTCACAGTTTTTCCAGTAACTTTTATCAATATTTAATAACGCAGACTGGGTTAGGATCTTGACCTCAGAAAAATTGAATGTAGAGCCAGCTGCACCACCTGTCCTTTAATTTAGCCCACACAAGTTCTATAGGATTTAAATGAGAGTGGTACGACAGACGTCTCAAGCACACATGGCCATGCTCTTCTATCAACTTGTCGATTTGATATTTCTTGCTTCTTAAAGCTTTTTTTTTTTTAAACAAAGGACAACAATTCTAGATTGAAATACGTTTCTGTAAATGGTTTATTTTCCCACCGAAGTCATATCTTTATTGCTTCCATTGTGCACGATGCCGTAGGTATTTTGTCTTCTTGGGCAACAACATTATCTATCTAGGGATGGAAGCTCTGTATTCTCGAGCCAATCTCTAAATACATTACCATTAATCTCATTATGATAATCATATTGTCTGTATCGTTGAAAGAACCACAAGTCCAGCATTCTGTAGTAAATCATTATGCGTACTTGTCGGATAAATAGTTGATGGCTCAACCCCAAAGAGATCAAGGACCCAGAGTTCCTCTTTCTCAATGTGATCCTGCCCGTTAAAATTAATTTAGCTGTTACTGGCTCAATGATTTGAGACCATTAAATAGAGTTTTGGAGAACCAAGGAATACCTCTTGGAAAAAATGAAATGTTTACTGAGTATCCCAAATGTTCTTAGGAATGGATCCTTGCCTCTCCTCTACCAACTAAATAATTAATCTAGGGTAATTGCGCCTCCTTTCCTCCGTTAGTCTACGGACACCCTTGGGCAAGGTGGAGTACTCGTTTAGCCCCCCGATAAGGATAACGTGAAGCCATGGAAGCAGGTGGTGGATGGAGTGTGAGAGCAGCCGACAGATTGTTGTTGGTTATGGTCTTGCACTCTGCGGCGATAGGCAGATGATCTCATCAGTAGAGACAATGGCTATGGCCACTGACTAATACAGTCACTGCCCAGAAGGAAAGCAATGACAAACTACCTTCTGCAAAACTTGCCAAGAAACCATAGCAACCATGAAAGAAAACATAATAAGAAAGAGATCTGGTGGCGAGACCCCCAGGCCAGGCAGATCAGATAACACTGGGGAAGAGTGTGACACAGGAACCAGTACTAGTAATCGTGATGACGGAGTTAATCCTGACTGTGTTACCAAGGAAATCCCCTGTGTCAGACTAAGAAACAGAATGAGAATAGCAACGTGGAATGTGAGAAGTCTGTATGAGGGAAAGCTTAAAGTAGTGTGTGATGAGATTGAGAGGTTAAACATTCAAATTTTAGGAATTAGTGAACATCGCTGGAGCGGCAAGGGACATTTCACAACTGAAAATGGAAGTATTTTCATTTATTCTGGTAGAGACGCCGGAGGCCAGAGTGGAGTGGCATTTTGTTTAGATAAGACAACTGCAAAATCTTTAATGGGATATAATCCAGTTAGTGATAGAATCCTCACTATTAGACTTAAAGGCCGTCCCAAAAACACAACTCTCATACAGATATATGCACCTACTTCAACAGAAGAGGAGGACGAAATTGAAGATTTTTACAACACACTACAAGACACATTAAATAAGATTGGTCATAATGATATAACAATAATAATGGGAGATTTTAATGCAAAAGTTGGTGCAGGAAGAGCTGAAAATGAGAGACACGTTTTAGGAATATTTGGATTAGGAAATAGAAATGATGCAGGTGACAAATTAATTGAATTTTGCACAGAAAATGAGTTAACGATAGCCAACACGCTTTTTAAACAACATCCAAGAAGACTCTTCACATGGAAGTTTCCAGACAATATTACCAAAAATCAGATAGATTATATTTTAATACAAAGAAGATGGAGATCAAGCATAACATCTGCAAACACCCTACGTAGTGCAGACTGTGATACAGATCATCAGTTATTAAAAGCAGATCTGAAATTAAAACTCAAAAAGCTTATCCGAGGACCAAGGTCACTTCGTTTTGATCTCACAAAAATACCGGATGCATACACTGTAGAAGTAAGGAATCGCTTTGGGGTCTTGATGTCTGTACAAGAAGAAATGACACCTGATGAACTGGCAGTACACGCTAGAGATATCTTGATAACTGCAGCCAAAGATTTAATTCCGACCAAGAAAAAGCAACTTAAGCCATGGATTACATCAGACACATTAGAATTAATAAAACAACGAAGGGAACTTAAACAGAAAGGAGGTGAACCCGATAACAGCAGGATGAAGTATAAATCTTTAACTCGAGAAATAAGAAAGAACACAAGAAAGGACAAAAATTAGTATATACAAGATTGCTGTACCAGAATAGAGCAATATCATAAGACTAGAAGAGATTATGAAATGTTCAAAGAAATGAAGTTATTGACAAGAAATGTTCAACCTCAATAGAATGTTATCTGTGACAAGATGGGAAATACCTTAACAGAATCTAGAAAAATTCTAGAAAGATGGCGGGAATACTGCAGTGGAATGTATGATATGAGTGACAGTGAGGATATGAATGAGATACATGAACCAATGGCAGCAGAGACAGAACCTGAACCCTCATTAGATGAAATTGCTTGGGCTATAAAGAACCTGAAGAATAGTAAATCACCTGGATGTGATGAGATACCTGCTGAACTAATTAAAGCGGGAGGAGAAGAAAGCATACACATATATCATGCATTATGTACACAGATTTGGAAATATGGTATATGGCCAAAAGATTGGAAGAGAACTATCTTTATTCCAATACCAAAAAAGGGCAACCTGAAATTATGCACCAACTATAGAACTGTTGCCCTGATCAGTCATGCAGGTAAAATTCTACTAAAAGTCATACTGGGAAGACTTCGTAAGAAAATGGAAGAAGAGATTAACGTAGTTCAAGCTGAATTTAGACAAGGAAGAGGAACAATAGATCACATATTCAACATGCGTTTAATAATAGAGAAGTGCAGAGTATTTAATGTAAACCTATTATCATGTTTTGTGGATTATTCAAAAGCATTTGACAGTGTACAACATCAGAAACTTTGGGAAATCATGAGGAATATGGGTTTTCCATCACATGTAGTACAACTCATAAAAATGCTCTATCTAGACCAACAAGAAGCAGTTAGAAGAGATGGCGAGGCATCAAATTGGTTTGACATCAAGCAAGGAGTCCGTCAGGGCTGCGTGCTGTCACCCTATTTGTTTAACCTGTACGCCGAAAATATAATAAGAAATGTAAGAGATGATATAAACACGGAGCTATATGATGCCCTAAATATTAGCGGTCATGACATACCGGAGATTCGATATGCTGATGATACAGTATTACTATCCACAACACAGAATGGCATAGAAAACCTAATAGCTTCAACCCAATTGAATAGTGAAAATCACAACTTATATCTTAACATAGCAAAAACAAAGATAATGCATACAGATAAAACTACTATGGAGAAAGAAATATACATTAATGGGGAAAAATTGGCGGTAGTGGAAAATTTTTGAATATCTTGGTTCATTGATTACCAACAACGGTGACACAATGAAAGAAATTAAACGGCGACTATCAATTGCTCTTCAAAGACTAAAACAGCTGAATAAATTATGGAGTGGGACAGATAGAACTACAAAAATTAGATTTTTAAGAGCATGCATCTTTCCCATTGCAACATACGCCTGTGAGACATGGACACTTACTAAACAAGCTGAACAGCGCATAAACGCCTTGGAATATACATGTTATAGACGAGTTCTAAGAATATCTTGGGTAAAGAAAAGAACAAATGCATCCATACTTCAAGAGTTGAATATTGAAGAAGGTTGGCTATTAAAGACGATAAAACAAAGAAAATTGAAATATTTTGGTCACTTGAAACGTCACGAAAGTTTGGAGAGAACAATAATGGAGGGGTATATGCCTGGGAAGAGAGGAAGAGGAAGGCCAAAGAGAAGATGGGTGCAGGATGTGGCGGATGATCTCCAGATGGGTGTATCAGACGCGGGACATCTTGCTAATGATCGAGTGGTTTTCCGGAAGGTTGTTATGGGAGCGAGGTTATGCAAAGGACATGCTACTGAATGAATGAATGAATTACTTACAACAATTTTACTATGACAAGAGAACTCTCAAAAGAGAAAATAACCCGTAATTTTCATCATTTATTATATATATATATATATATATATATATATATATATATATATATATATATATATATATATATATATATATATATATATATATATATATAAGGCGATGTGTATATGTATGTATGTATGTGGGTCCGTTCTTTATGCGTTCGCGAACGGTCCATCCGATTGAGATGAAATTTTCTACACGTCTTCTTCTCATTCCAGTGCAACCAACTGTCATAGTTTTATCTATCAGCTATCAGCTATTACCTTACTAAAACTTAATTTTGTAATTACATGACTACAAAAAAAAAAAAAAAAAAAAAAAAAAAAAAAACAAGGGACATAACTTTTAGTAGCATTGTTATATCTTAAGTTAAGTCCCCTGGCTATAGATAGATAGATACAAAAACAGACAGACAGACACAGACAAATCCCCGCCAGGCCCTGGGCGAAGCCGGGCCGGGTAAGACAGACAGACAGACAGTCGGGAACGGGAACTTATATGACTACTTATATGAATTAAATGAGATGCTCCCCACCAGGGACTGGGTGAAGCCGGGCCGGGTCAGACAGACAGACAGATAGACGGACAGACAGATAGTCGGTAACGGGAGCTTATATGACTACAAGTTTACTTTAGATAGATCTCTTCTAATCACATTTTCTACTATCAATCTATCTATTCTTCTATTATATCTATATTTTTAATGGGAACGGGCCGAACATACATAGACAGACAGACAGACAGACAGACAGACAGACAGATAAATAGATAGATAGATAGATAGATAGATAAATAGATCGGGAACGGGAGCTTATATGACTACTTATATGAATTAAATGAGATGCTCCCCACCAGGGCCTGGGCGAAGTCGGGTCGGGTCAGAGAGACAGACAGACAGACAGACAGACAGACAGACAGACAAACAGATAGTAGGGAACGGGAGCTTATATGACTACTTATATGAATTAAATGAGATGCTCCCCACCAGGGGCTGGGCGAAGCCGGGTCAGACAGACAGACAGACAGACAGACAGACAGACAGACAGACAGACAGATAGATAGATCCCCGCCAGGGCCTGGGCGAAGCCGGGCCGGGTCATCTAGTATCTATATAAATGAAGTTGTTGCATATACATGTAATAACATACAACAATCAATGCAGTACAATTACCAGATTATTTACATATTCATCTCTAACTAATTATCTATCTCCTGGCTGTGCCACTGTATCATACATGGTCCTCAGAGTTGCATCCGTTCTTAATTATAAATATTAAGCCTCTTCTGCTGGCCTAATCTGTGGAAAGAAACTGGGTACACCCTGGTTGGTTTCCCATCCATTTTTTGGATCTTGGTAGCATTCAGTCAGTGTAGAATATTCTGGAGAGTTCTTTTATTTTTTTTCCACGGTTTTATTTAATCTTTTGGCTCACTGTGTTTCTTCCACACCATACCTAGGAAAAAGGATATTTAATACCTGTCCTGGAAAGGTGGTGAAAATTAGCAGGAAATTGCAGTGGAATAGTATTTGGCCTCACTATCTTAGCAGCCTCACTCAGCTAAATGGCTACTGCATTCAGTCAAGCTGCTACAACTACCTTCACAAAGTGCTGCATTCACAAAGTCAGGTCTGGATAATGACAACTACCTGAAATTTTAGCATCCATCATAAATATAAAAATATCAGCAATATGAACATCAGAACTGAAATGTTCTATATTTTTCTCAAGAACATCACAAAGAAAGTACCTAAAAGAATTGTGATCCTAGGAAAATAAACAGTGAAAGGTAAAGAGTCTTGGTGCTCTCAAATAGTTATCCAAAACATAATTGGTTGCTCTCCATTCCATCTTCCATTATATGGTGTTCAAGTTTTAGACTAGCAGGTGTGCAGTTTCATCTTTACCTATGCCTGTCCTCAGGTCTACCGGTTAAGTAATACCTTGATTGATTTGGGATTGACAACTATGTTTCCCGTCCCATTCTGTACCTAGTTAATTCTCTTCATCATCTTTTTCTATTCAAGAAAAAGGGTCTCGTACATTAAGGCGTTTAAAATAATCATTTCCCATTTCAATGAGTATTTGCTTATAAACAATATAAGTACATTATGGTATTATTCATGTATAGTCTTCAAGTGCATTCTTCTTCATTAAATGTTTCAAGTGAGAAGTTTTCTTCCATTCTCATGGATGTAATATTTATTATTATCATCAACATCATCATAGTTTCCCTATATCATTGTAATTACAATCATTATCATTATTATCATGCTCATTATCATTGTCATTACAGTAATTATCATTATTATCATAATCATTACAGTCATCATCATCATTACATTATTATAATTACCATCATCATCATGCTCATTATAATCATTACATCATTCTATCATTATCAACATCATCATCATCCTTGTAATATTATTATCATTACTGTCAGCAACCTAGCTTTGACAGGCACACATGGATTCTTCTTTTGCACCACACGAATGATAACTCGTACGTCGTACAAAAGGATATAAATTTATTCTGGACTAGTTACACAATAGCTCCGAGAGCTGATAACCACATGGATCGTATACATCATGACAATATTACGTTATGACGTTATCTATGGTAATATCTACTGTATTAATTTAAGTCTAAGTCACCACTATTTCTACTGTCCTATAAACAACACAGTATTCAGAGCGAATACTACGATCTGTCTCCTACGCTGTCGTGTCCCCGTCTGCTTGACTTTCGTGGTGTGTCCAGCCACGAGCCGGTGACCCTTCGTGCGTCAGCAGGTTTGCGTGCTCGGTATTCCAGCACGCGTTTAGTGGCTTGTCAATAGGTTACTATTCTAGAGTTTCCACTATTAATGGATACTCCCCGTGGTAATGGTTTCCCCACTCTATTCTGGGTAACTCCTGATCATGTCCTACCGTGTCCCCTTCTATGACACGTGTGTGTCCAGTCGGAGAACTGTTCACAGTTCTCCCTACTGCTTCTGTCCCTTCTATTCCCTATTTCCTAGATAGGGATGTTATCTCTATCCTGTCTTAGTCCTATTCCTTAGTTCTACTCCTCTCTTCTCTATCTGCCTACATGCGGCTCTTTGACAATTACACTAGACGATATGTGTTAACAGGAGTGACATGACCTACAAAGTGGGATTTTGCTTAAATTACAACCACAGATGCTGGTATTATGCGTAATGTATGATATTGGTTGTGTCGTACTTAGGGTACAATACTAGATGATAGTAACATGAATGCTATTTTATACAAAGTGTTGTTATGCACCGGAGTGTACTAAATTATTATTTAGTTTATGGGTTAAGCCGAACCAGTTCTCTGGTGATATTCATGGCATTTCACAACAAGTTGCCGGCTATCCTGAGATTGACTGTTGGCCTATACTCCTCTCTCTCTCAGCCTGTAACTTCACTCACTCACTCAACCTCCTCATGCATCAGTCAACATATCCATCTTGCACGTGGGGTCAATTCACTCATCTCAGACATCATTCATATGTATGGATGATCATTTCACTCAGTCTATAGACACATTTATATTGTTCTGGGTGATCATATAGGAATCATTCATCACACATCCTTCATACTGGCATGTAAGGTGGGTAATTATACTTATGTGATTTCCCAATGATAACTTAAAATGTTTACATTCATTGATATCACAATGAAATATCTCCTTTCACAATCACTCATAATACACATCATATCTGTAGGAATGACAATTATGCCTATGTAGGTGCTTCAAAGCTACTGTTTTTCAGGCGAACAACAGTCTGAGAGGGGAGCCATGTGATATACTTTATTTCACATCCAGGCATTATGAATTATAATAATTCTTGCATGGCGGTTGATTACGCACTATTATGTGGCACAAATATTATTATTCCCCATGGTTGCCAACATTGAAATACATTTGCCTCAACAATTGGGTGCTTTAACTCAACACACAAAATTATGATCCCTGTAGAATCTATTTGGTTCTCATGTGTTCACGAATTACAAGAAAACTATTTGTTTGTCCATGTGCTCATGTCAAAAAGTAAATCTACTGACTAATGTGCTCAAATCTACTTGACTATACACATTACACTAATTTCTCTATCAGTGCTGGCACAGATAAACTAGTTTTAAATCTTACCAGTGGGCACATGTACCATATGTCCTTACCACTGCACTAATAATTCTGAGTTTTCTTAAGTCTTAAGCTACCACTCTAATTCATTGTAGATTGAGTTTCATGCTTAAGAAATAAAATTTATAACATGTGTCTAATGTTTTATACATTAACTAAGTTGTTTAGCTTGGAGAAAATAAAACACTGTAGTTTTCTCCTAATGTACAATTTATCTTATGACTGTGATAACTGAGTATAATATTATTTAGTTTCTACTAGAATAATTTCTTAAGAACTCACCATTCTAAATCATTGTAGATTGAGTTGTTTAAGAAATAAATGTACAACTTGGACTAGTGCTTATACATTAAATCAGTTGTTTGCTTTGGGAGAAAATAAAACTCACTATGGTTATCCTTAATGAATAGTTTATTTATAAACTATAACAATTAAATATATTATAATTAACTTCTTAAGAACTCACCACGCGTGTTCAACAAGTCGACTTACCAACTCTTTTTCTGGGGAAAAGACTCACACTAATCTAAGATTTAAAATAAATTAATTATGGTGTTTACCTTATTTATCAGAATGACTTCAACATATCGACACGTTTCATGATCTGAATGAGAATTTCTCTCAAGCGATGTCGTAGATTGAGGATTTTCTTTTCTCGTGAATTTTGAAACTCTCTCACCCCTTCCGCTGTTTCAGGTCTTATGTCTCATGCTGGCTGATGAACAAACAGGTCATGTCGCTTTGCGTGCTGCTATTTATACGGTGCCTTTTCCGGTTAACGTTTTTCATTGCCAATGGGTATATTAAATCTTGGATCGTACAAGTGTGGAACAAACAATCCTGTTGCAGTGTTCAGGCTTTAATTGTCGACGGGAAATTACAGCATGTTACATTTGTGAAAATAAAGAATATCACAGTACTACCAACATGATCTATGGCCAAATGTTGTCTTTTACTACTTGGTACATATCGCTGTATCTTTCCATCCACTGATTGTCGTTCCTTATCATTTATGTGGTGGGCATTGATCCAGGTTTCATTCAAATACACTATGTCATAATTTTCTTTGCTCATTTCCCTTATTTCACGAGGGTACTTGCTTCTCATGGCTCCTACATGCGGTTGCTCGCAAATGATGTTTCTATTTCCCTTGTACTTTCTAAATGCGAAGCCTAATGTCCTTAAACCTGCTCCGTGGCGAAGTGGTTACAGAGGCAGTTCGTGGTCCCGTATACCCACGTTCGAAACACTGACGTGGGTGATTTGGCAGCAGACCGCCTTGTATGTGTGTGTGTTTTTTTTTTGTGCGCAATGAAACGGTATGGGTGCTGATCGTTCAGAAAGCAATGACAAACAATGAACGTAAACTTGCCCAGGAATCACGAACAGCCAAAAAAAAAATAATGCTGGGATTGACTGCTACATCCTGTAAAGGATATGCAACAAACAATGTCCTTATAATTTTACACAAAGTTGTTTTGGATATCTGCATGGCATTGTTCTTTCTCAACTAAAGCCTAATTTTTCTTACAGTCACTGTTTCTTTAGTATCCAATATTTTTATAATAGCTCGCCTTATGACCTCCTTGTCAAAGCTGTCTACAATTACCTTTCTACCTGCCGTTTGCTTATTACGTGGTGGTTTCTTTCCAGAATCTTGCACCCATCGACGAAATAACCCTTTACTCTAACGGTCTAACCCAATGCATGCACTGTTCTTTTCTCGGCATTTGTAAAAGTACGAAAAAATGTCCTGCCATCAGCTTATTGACAAAAATATGTGTACAACTTCATAGCGATGCTTTGAAGTATACAACATTTCCCATTTAATCCCAGTCAACAATATTCGCACATTCAGATCATAGCGATGAATAGTAAGATATTATAAAATAATAATCGTTCACGAAAGCACCCACTATAAGTAACACTTATTGACCTCGCCTCTGAACACTTCCGTTCCACTATGTGACGTGCTCCTCATATGGAAATTCCCTTGCACTACGGCGAATATTCATTATTGAACAGTGATGTTTCCGTGTGATGATGTAATACATTTCATAATATGCATTTCATCTCTGACCAGTAAATTATATACCGCATGAAAAAAAAAAAAAAAATAACAAACAATGAGATCTGCTGTGCAATCTTCAGAACAAAATTTTTGTTTGTTGGGTGTACATAATGATACGGTTATATGCTAAATCTATAATTTTCCCTCAGTTGGTTACTGATTTATGGATTTTTATACGTGGGCAAACATTTGTTAACGCATTATAGATTCTTCTCCTGCTCCGAAAAACACACCAATGGACATAGTAAGGAGGTAATGTATTCTCAGTACCAAGTTTATCTCCCATGGACTCCGTTCAGTTGCCGAGCAAAAGTGTTGCTGATGGTGTTTGGAGAAGCCAACACTTACTACTCTCTGTTATTAGCGTTAATTTAAAGCGATTAGCGTCATTTGAGACGAATGGAGTAGAAAAGAAAGCAGCAAAGGGGAAAGAACACTGGGACTTAAACGTTAGTACAGTGGTACAAAAAGCAGTTCTGAACCAAACAAAAATGAATGACAAAAAAATGGGGAATTGGAGTGTGTTACAGTTATTACCTAAAAATTGTTAATATGGTAGCAGACACGTTGTATTATAGTATCAAATTAAAGGGGGTTGCATATGGAAAACTGCTGTATATAAGCCTATGGCAGATACTGGTTTCTCAAGACAATTAATCATGACACGAAATCAGTTAAGAATACCGATCGACCGAATCACTGAACTCTAAGTTCCACGGAACTAAAAGAGAACGCTGTCGAGTTCATTGTGAAAATTCTCGTGACCATGCATTCATCAAAGATACGATCGTTACAAGAACAGGCTGTAGAGCGTTAGTTATGAATATAAGTTATGAATAATCAATCATCTACTCCGTTTAATTCCCCCGCTGGGGAGGAGGGGGGGGGGGGGGGTTAAATATTTACCAGTTTACGGTTGTACAGAATAACTTACGGTCAGTCTGTGGCTTGTATCCAGAAACTGACAGATCATCATCATCATCATCATCATCATCATCATCATCATCATCGTCGTCGTCGTCGTCGTTGTCATCATCATCATCATCATCCTCATGATCATCATCATACGCAGGACATAAACAGAATGCCGCACTCATCACATCACGTCGAGAAGCCTCTCGATCTCTGGCCAGTACCCCCACCTCACCCACCCTTATGCCCAGAGGTATCTGCAATGTCTTGTGTCCATCTTCGTGTTGGTCGTCCCCTGAATGATACTGTAAATAAAAACAGTATCAGCCACACAAATAAGACACCGCTATCACATAAAGACAGTATTAGCCACATAACGAGGACACTGTTAACAAATAAAAACAGTATTAGCCACACAATAAGGACACTGTTATCAAATAAAAGCAGTATTAGCCACATAACGAGGACACTATTATCAAATAAAGGCGGTATTATCATATACAGACAGTGTTATCAAATAAAGACAGTGCATTACCAATTAAAGAGAGAGTTATCAAATAAAGACAGAGTTATAAAATAAAGACAGTATTATCAAATAAAGACAGTTATCAAATAAGACAGAGTTATCAAATAAAACAGTATTATCAAATAAAGACAGTGTTCTCAAATAAATACAGTGTTATTAAATAAAGATTGTGTTATACAAAATGTGTTATTAAATAAAGACAATGTTATTAGTTAAAGACAGTGTAATAAAATAAGACAGTATTGTCAATTACAGACAATGTTATCAAATAAAGCAAGTGTTATCAAAAAAAGTCAGTGTTATCAAATAAAGCAAGTGTTATAAAATAAAGACAGTGTTATAAAATAAAGACAGTGTTATAAAATAAAGCCAGTGTTATAAAATAAAGACAGTGTTATAAAATAAAGCCAGTGTTATAAAATAAAGACAGTGTTATAAAATAAAGACAGTGTTATAAAATAAAGCCAGTGTTATAAAATAAAGCCAGTGTTATAAAATAAAGCCAGTGTTATAAAATAAAGCCAGTGTTATAAAATAAAGACAGTGTTATAAAATAAAGACAGTGTTATAAAATAAAGCCAGTGTTATAAAATAAAGACAGTGTTATAAAATAAAGACAGTGTTATCAAATAAAGCAAGTGTTATAAAATAAAGACAGTGTTATAAAGAAGACAGCATTGTCAATTAAAGACATTGTTATTAAATAAAGCAAGTGTTATCAAATAAAGACAGTGTTATAAAATAAGACAGTATTTGCCATGAAGTGTTGTTGACATGGGCTCATTGATGTATCTAGGGTTTAACATAATATGAATAATACTTGATACCTTGTTTTATAGAAGACCAACACAGGTACTGGAATATAATTTCACGAAGACTTTCTTCTTGATAGTTGTTTTTAATCCATCCGTGCTTTCGGATACACAACAGTTCGACAGGGAATATAATATACGTGACATCTGACATTCACACAGCTAGCTGCACACAAAGAGCGGCCTAACTAACTGTTAGCCATTGCTCAAAAGACATGCTGCGTCCGAACAGGACGGCAGCCCAAGTCTAACCCCTAGTGACCTTTTTCGTGACGCTTCCCTAGTTTCCCTGTGCACTCCATAATTGTACATTTCGGTGCATGTTTTAGGGAAGCTCCCTTCAGCCTTTCTCAGTCTGCTTTGTGTCAGTGACTGATATGTGGCATTATGCCCCCCCGCCCTACAAATTAAATGATATTATCATTTAATTCATATACATTCATTACCCATGACAAATAGCATCACTGACAACCTAAGTATCAATTGCTGAACATGACATTATGGTTCCCGTTAATAACCCTCAAAAAAAAAAAAAATTATTGATGGGCATGCCCTCCTGCTCACACCCACGGTGAGCGTCATGTGGCCGGCCTATGGGAGGGCCGGACCAACTAATGATACCATTAGTCCCTAATGTCCTCACTCTAGGTCAAACCCGGAGTTGTGGACGAGAGTATCAATCGGTATCATGCCGTCTGTATCAGTTGCCGATCCTCGTTGTCGCTGGTCATGTTTATATCTTGCATTCTCATTTAATGGTTGTAGGTGAGTAGAGGCTGTCGCTGATCACATTCTAATTTAAGGGATATTTCTAATATTATTAAGTGCCGTACCAATAATACAACAATATAATTCATTCAACTAGCAATGTCATAATAGCACCTAACCAATCCTATTTCCGTAAATATTCTAATAAACTAATACTCTTCATACTCCAACATGATAAATCTTCTTCTTCAATCAACCGTTGTAATGTGGTATCATTGCCCAATGCTCATACCTGTATGTAGAGAAGCTAACTCATCATGCTTTAATCTACCCATTGGTGCCTGTAAAATTGCTGACATAACCATATAAGTTAGTATCCATAACTCATCTTCTAGTACCATGATGATATGTCGGTATGATATTGACTGCCTTCACCTATCTTGGTACAATACTAGTGTACTGTTACATCCGCTCAGGGAGTTGCTTCTACCCCAGTACACCTCACTGCACCCTCACATCACGTGTGTTTTCCTCTGTACCTTTATTATAACAACAATTGACAAACCTTTGCGTATGATCAAGCAGTAAATCAAAACTAATTTGTAAGACCACATGCATAGTCTAAAACCAATATGTAAGGATCTTTATACTAACATTTAGCACAAATACAACAGATCAAATGACCATCACCAACGAATACAACAAATAAACACCATTCACTTAGTTTCCTATCATTGAAGTCATGAACAACCTTAATCACGTGCTGGATTCACGTGAGAATAACATGAAATTCTTTTATTTATGACGATGTAAATTAAATTAAATTATCCCTTAACTTTCATCAGGTGTATTAGACGTCTTTAAATGTCCTTCACATTTTTATAATACAGTTTTTTAAACCAGATTCGTGTATGTTTATAATCTATTAGTGATAAATATATCGTTATTCCTGTATGTATCGCTTATTCTCCAAAACGAATATTCCACTGTATAAAATTATTGAAGTAACTTTTGTAATCGTCTGGCGCGATACATGATGATGCTAATGTTACCAGTACCAGCATCCCTTGCAGTGCCCTGGGGTATGATGGGAAGCCGCTCTGGAAGCATGAATAAATAGAGGCGCGTGTCAGTTTCCCGGTCTCTCAAAACCAGACAACCGTGGCCGAAGGAGCGATTAGGTAGATCGCTGTAGAGATGTAGATACCATCAAATAGGGAGGCTTTAACCAGCCCTCCCCAGTCACTGGACTCTGGGTGAGTTAAATTTATTTAGATAGCTTAATTAAAGATAGGATAGTGGTGCCTTTGCTAGTTTCCAACTGGAAGCTCCAAACTTAACATCCACAGGTTTGAGGTACAATTCGGTGTAGTTCGATTTATAGTGTTACCTAGAATGAGGAACTCTTCTGTTCCTGAGTGACTAAAATTAGTATTTATTTTCACAAGTAAAATGGCGATGACCGGCAGAATGACAACAACATGGGTTTGCTTCAATTAATGATTGTAAAGTGCTACT
>JACEFZ010002802.1:0-60384 GCA_014155875.1 Cepaea nemoralis | reverse complement strand
GGTCGATTACTTCTCAGAAACATTTAGACCAAATGGCTCTTGATACACAATGTGGTCGATTACTTCTCAGAAACATTTAGACAAAATGGCTCTTGATACACGATGTGGTCGATTACTTCTCAGAAACGTTCCTGGTCCCCATTTAAGTCTGGGCCAACATGAACATCTAGACCAGTATGTTAACATATCAATGTTAACATGTTTTATTTCAGTTATACAACAAAAGATTCAGCAAAAGGGATGAGTGCACTTAGCACCTGACAACTTGACTGCTTGTATCATGCACGGCAAATAAGAATTGACTCTACTCCACTGGCAAGTGGAAACATGCTATATCACTGCAGTCAGGGTGCAAGAGGAGGGACAAGAATTTAAGGCTGAAGGCAGAACTGGGCCCCAGAACAAATGGTGTGCTGAAGTAGGAAGGGTGCAGTGAAAGCTGTTGGTTGACTGGTTGTGAATCATCTGGAATACTATGAGATCAGCATGGCTATATGTTAAGAGCACTCAATCTTAAACTTCCGGTGTGCTGATGTCGTCAACCCCTACACTGGTCAATTGCATTACAATGTTGACTTCTCATCCTAGACTTGGGTATGTAAATTACAAGTACCTCAGAAGTCAGAGTGGGTTTACCTGATGGTGAGGGACAATGACAATTGGGAAAGTTAATCCACAAACAAAAAAACAGATCAGCGCACTAGAAGTAGCAGCATGGGTATGGACTACGTTTAAGTTCAAAGTGAAAAAAAAATTAAATCTGGAATACTGAATTTTAACTCTTAAGTACAATGGACTGATGCTCACTTCACCTGAGACCTACAACAGGAGCATGGTTAGTGTCCAGACTTGTCTCCCTACCTGAACCAATGCACACCTGCACACCAATCTAAGTGGTAAAGCCACCTGCCTTGCAGTCATAGGTTCAGTTTTGGATTCAATTATGTGGTTCATGAGTGCAAGTTTTTCAGAGACCCCTGGTTGTTGTCCTAGAGCTACAGAGTTTGTGCTCTGTGGAAAGAGATGAAGCCATACATGATCAAACTCAGTGCACTTAAGCTGATCCTTTTGCCTTTAAATTCTCCTTGAAACTATTAAAAATGTAAATTACAAACCCAACTAACGTCCTATTTAAAGGAACAAGGAATAAAAATATTCTAAACATGTATGTCGCTATAGCACACACATATGAACACATTCACACCACGTAATTACTCGTAGTTGCAGAACTTACCAGCAGGTTTTCAGGTTTGATGTCTCGGTGCACAATTCTCCGAGAATGCAAATAAAACAGCGCCTGGCATAAATCCTTGACCATGACAGCAGAGTCAACCTCTGCGAATCTGACACTCTGGCTGATGGCATCAAACAAGTCACCACCCTAAAATATATTAGATTGTTGGATGAAACTGGTACCTGGCATGTTTAACATAAAAAGGAAACTATAATCTTTCATTCGTAGTCACACTGTTTCTATCCTGGGAGTATACCTTATTGTCTTGCTACTCTTAGTTAGTTAGTTAATCATGGTTCCAACTTCACGGCAACGGTCGTTCAATTTATACTCCATTCCTGTGCCTGTGAAATCACACAAAATGCTCCTCACTGCCCTAAGTGAACAATGGAATAGACAGGAGTATCGGCAGTCCAACAGCCCACACAGGTACACTGTGCATAATGCCGCCGCCAGAATGCCAACACAAAAGTCCTCCACGAAAAATACAGTACATCGTCAATGGAATCGGCAGTCATTAGAAAGACTTCATTGACCCAGGTTTTATCCCATATGTCTCGGTCTCTTTCTTTGCTACTCTGACGTCCTGTACCTTCATCATCATCACCATCATCATGTGTTCTGTCAAATGGTGAAAGCATTCATGTCTCTCCACATATCTCGACCCGTTGTTCTGTCTGAATCAACTCTATTTAAGATATTTATCAATGCAACCATCTTAAGCCCATCCAGCATCCTTTCTCTGCCTGTCTCTGTCTTTTCTTCTGCTGATCTGTTCAGTTATCTCAATGTTTTCCAATGCATCTCTTCTCAATACATAACCAAGGTAGTTGTACACAATGCTCTGCTTTAATCATATCTGTTCCAGGCACTCAATGAAAGTGAGAAATACCTTCTTGTCTTAACTTCTTGTGTCTCCTCTACCTTGGAGATGAGAAATAGCTTATCTTGATTTATTATGTCTCTTCTACCATGGAGGTGAGAAATACCTTCTTGTCTTGATTTATTGTGTCTCTTCTACCATGGAGATGAGAAATACCTTGTCTTGATTTATTGTGTCTCTTCTAACTTGGAGGTGAGAAATACCTTCTTGTCTTGATTTAGTGTGTCTCTTCTACCATGGAGATGAGAAATACCCTCTTGTCTTGATTTATTGTGTCTCTTCTACCATGGAGATGAGAAATACCTTGTCTTGATTTATTGTGTCTCTTCTACCTTGGAGGTGAGAAATACCTGCTTGTCTTGATTTATTGTGTCTCTTCTACCATGGAGATGAGAAATACCCTCTTGTCTTGATTTATTGTGTCTCTTCTACCATGGAGATGAGAAATACCTTGTCTTGATTTATTGTGTCTCTTCTACCTTGGAGGTGAGAAATACCTTGTCTTGATTTATTGTGTCTCTTCTACCTTGGAGGTGAGAAATACCTTGTCTTGATTTATTGTGTCTATTCTACCTTGGAGGTGAGAAATACCTTCTAGTCTTGACTTCTTGTGTATCCTCTACCTTGGAGATGAGAAATACCTTGTCTTGATTTATTGTGTCTCTTCTACCTTGGAGGTGAGAAATACCTTCTTGTCTTGATTTATTGAATCTCTTCTACCTTGGAGGTGAGAAATACCTGCTTGTCTTGATTTATTGTGTCTCTTCTACCATGGAGGTGAGAAATACCTTCTTGTCTTGGATACTTGTCTCCTCTACCGTGGAGTGCAGAAGTAGTTTTGTTTCTCTGTATTGTTTACTCTGGTGTGTGGAAGAACTATGGTCTGGCTGGTTGGTTGGTTAGTCAGTTGGTTGTTGTTTATTTGGTTGATTGGTTATTTGATTGTTTGATGTGTTAATTGGTTGTTTGTTTAGCTGGTTGATTAGTAGGTTATTTGATTGGCTGGTTGCTTGTTTGTTTGATAATTAGGATGTTTGGTTGCTTGTTTGATTATTTGGATGGTTGTTTGATTGTCGGATTGGTTGGTTGTTTGATTGGTTGGTGGATTATTTATTTGGTTGGTTGATTGGGTGATTGAGTTTGAACTTGAACTTTGATATTTTGGTGTACAGTTCAAGCTTTTTTTTTTTTTTGCGCTCGCTCGCTTTGAACTCAACCATAGTCCACACAAACTATTTATAGTAGTGATGGACTGAATTTTGTGTGTGGATTAGCTTTTCCTGTTAACAGTGCCCCTCGTCATCAGGCACACCCACTCCGACTTCAGAGGTACTTGTAATTTATGCCCCCAAGTCAAGGACGAAGGTCAACATTTTAGTCCAAATGTCCGGTGAAGGGGTTGAACCCCTTACCTCGGCATCAGCACAATGGATGTTTAAGAACACGCGTTCTTGTCTATTTGGTCATACGGACCTGCGTTCAGTTCATGTGAAACTGCTTGTATCAATGGAAGTGAGCTTGATGTGGAGACTATCTTCCCCACCCAGAACTACAATATCATCCCCACAGGACTGTCCTGCAGTCCTCTCCTCCCCTTCCCCAAGCCCACAAACCAGCAGGGTGTGTACACCTGGTGCTGAAACTTCACATCTATAGACAGGCATACTGACATGTGTTCCTTGGTTCTAAGAACTGACATCATAGCAGGCAAAC
Organism: Cepaea nemoralis; assembly: GCA_014155875.1. Classification (NCBI taxonomy): domain Eukaryota; kingdom Metazoa; phylum Mollusca; class Gastropoda; order Stylommatophora; family Helicidae; genus Cepaea; species Cepaea nemoralis. Next base: position 56,554 of record JACEFZ010002802.1, on the reverse strand, counting down.
CCATACAAGCTCAGTCTCTCTCAGCACATGCGAGGTGTAGATGTTTTATGGTTCCACTGGCTGTAAACACACTGGATTCTTCTCCTTCAAACGTCCATTCTTGCTGAAACCACATTGAAATCCAAACCCAGGCATTTTTAAATATGTTGTTGGCACCTCTGTACAAACAACAATTGCATTCTATCAAATTAAGAATGTTTTGTGCAATAAGTCACTGTCCTTGAAAGTTAGAGAGTTCTTGCATGTTACATAGAACCAGTTTAAACATACGGCTGTGAATCCTGGACAATTAGTAAAAACGCAAAAAAATGTCCTGGAAGCCTTGAAGATGTGGTTTTATAGAAGAATGCTGAAAATTAATTGGACAGCCACAAAGAGCAATCAAGACGTTTTAACGGAAGCTGAGTCGCAAAGACAACTTATCACAAACATCAGAAAGAGGCAGTCATCATTTTTTGGCCACGCTATGAGAACACAATAACTGGAACATGTTGTTACAACCGGACAGATTTGTGGAAAGACGTTTAGTCGTTGGATCAACATCACAGCACATGGTTTAACCCATAAGTGCTCCGTTTTCCTCCTCACTCAAACCTGGGTTTGGAGAAACTCAGCTCAATGCACGAACTCAGCGCATCAGCGAGGATCCTGAAATGATTTGGGTAGAATTTTAACTCGAAATTTTGCCCGGGCAGCGCCGTTAGGCTACTCTTTTTTCGATTTCTAACTGCCAAGGGATTTTTTACGTGCGAAACAATACACACGGGCGTCCGACCTCACTACCCAGAGACCAGGGGAAATTACTGGAAGTCCAGGTGGATTTTTTAAATAAATCCTGGTCCTCACCGGGGCCTGAACCCGGGACCTCCAGCACTCGAGGCGGACATCATACCTCGAGACCAAGCAGCCCCCCGCTTGTGGAAAGAGAGATAGAGGAAGACAGCATGAGAAGATTCTTGACAGTCTTGTGTCATGGCGCGGAAGGGAGTCAACACACAAAATGATCCATGACGTAGGAGATCATAATTTGTGGAGAGGCATCATCGCCCATGCCAGCTGGATAATGATGGTGGTTGCATCTGTGATTGTGTCTTTGATTAACACTCTTATGAGGTCTTCAAAATATCCCCCATATCAACTGTGTGTGTTTCAACAAGTAGTGCTTTTCTTCTTCTTCTTCTTCTTTTGTCCGAATTGTTTGTTTTGGTTTGGATGTAAATGCATTGTGCCTGTTTATAGCAGAGCTCTGATATAATTGCCTTTTGGTCGACACATCTGGCTTCTTCAGGTGTTTGTTTCGTAGATTAACCTTCCTGGGAAGTAGTACTTTTGAAGCCAACAGATCTGTCCACTGATTGCCTCACACTCCAGCTTGTACTGGACACTATATCCATCTAGGTCCTGGTTAGATAGACTGTCTATTGCCAGACTGTCCATGCTGGTACATGCTTGTGCCACATCTGTCCATTTTGAAATTTACGCAACACAGACAGAGAATCAGTTGCTATGATTGCCCCTGCTAACTTGAGTAAATGGTAACTGCACTGAATAATGAGAGTAAAAAAAGAAACGAGGCTTCAAAGATGTTGTTTCTGGGTAGAATGCTAAGGATTCTATGGAACAAATAAGCACACTTTATTATGCTTTATTTGGATGGAGAAGAAGACCAATATCCCGTACTGCAATGAGACAAGGGGGTCTAGTGAAGGCTGTGACATCTTGGGGATCAAGTATGTTAGAAACAGAAGTCGACGGATGGAGAAAATACTGAATAATGTGATTTAGGACCTGAATGCCATTCAGTGGTGGAACTTATCAAGAACACAGAGGACAGGTATTTGCGGGAGGACATGAACGTTTGCCCGACTCGGCAATACACATGATGATGATGATGATTACAGTGTTACAGAAAATATGGGAACCAAGCCAATATCTTGGACCAGCCTCAATGACAGAAATGTCCCAAAATATCCAGTCTCAAACACAGAAATGTCCCAAAATATCCAGTCTCAAACACAGAAATGTCCCAAAATATCCAGTCTCAAACACACAAATGTCCCAAAATATCCAGTCTCAAACACAGAAATGTCCCAAAATATGAACTCACCTTGACTAACTCCATAATCAGGTAGATCCAGCTTGGGGTCTCAAACTCCTCGTACAGTCTGACAATATTGTGATGCCGGCAACCCTTCATGATGCTGATCTCATTCTCCACCATGTACTCCTTTCCCCTGAGCTTAGATTTGTCTATGACCTTGATGGCAAACTCATGGCCAGTTCCTAACTTCCTAGACTGGTAAACGTTTGCAAAATTTCCATCACCCAATTTCCGTCCAAGCTCATACTGTGATGTGACAAAGTCATCACTCTCAACTTGTCTTTCTTGTTTGGTTTTATAAACAACTTTACTTTTCCGGCGGTTTCTTTCCTGTGTTGCTTCTGGATCCTGTTTTGGATATGGTTTGGATTGTTGACCATCTGTTTGATCAATCACATTTCCTGGCGTTGTGACCCAGGTTTCTAGACTTTGAGCTTCAACTCTGTGGGTAGATGTGTTTACAGACAAACTTTTCTGGGTGACTGATGTTCCAACAGACAAATTAACATTCAAACCATCAGGAACATTTTGTAGACAAAGTCCTGAGCCATGTTGAGCTTGCAGATTACCTATCTCTATTCCATGTTCATGTGAATTACACTCAACTGCACCTGCTTCTCTTGTTGACTTCTTCAACAACTCTTTTTCTGATGTTTCTTCTTCATGTTTCTCCTTTTCTGCCTCTGCCATTCTTTCCCTAGCTGCTTTTTCAGCATTTTCTCTCTCTTCCTTTTCCTTATGAAGTCTCTCCATTTCCAGCTGTTGCTGTTCTTTCATTTCTTTTGTCTCTTTTATTAACTTTATGTCTTTAGCAACCACCGATTCATCACTTTGTTTAACATTATCGCTTCTTTTGTTTAAAGGAATCAAACGTTTCATCCTGTCTACATCATCAATCTTTTTCATGTGAACTTTACGTATCTTGTCTTTTTGACTTCTCACATTTTCTTTGGCTGTAACTTCATCTCTCCTGATCTCAGTCTGTCTAGCCAGATGACTCTGCCTGTGGCCATACACACATTGAGCCACACTTGAAGCAACATCATGATAGTTATTCCCATCCTTTCTTTCTTCTTCATCTTCACTTTCTCTACCCATTTTCCTCCCCAGCCTCTTTCGTGGTCTTAAAATACGCAATCTTTCAGCATTCTCAGATTCTGTCCAATTCACGTTGCTATCCCCAGAATCAAATCCACTGTCACGTTTTTCCTGCACACAACAACCAACGGAGGTGATCTGATCTGCAGTCAGAACGTTTGAATCTACCTTTACAGTTCTACCCCAACTAGAGTGGTAACTATTCTTCATGTTTCTCTGATGTTTTCTCCAGTCACGAAGCAATAGTTTGACAACATTTGAGTCCGGAAACAACTCTTCCAAAATCTCTGCTATTTCATGTTTCTTCAAATTTGGCTCCCCGGAAACTTGAGCTATAAAAATATCATCCCCTCTGAAGAAGTCAGAAATTCCAAGAACTTCTTTCCCACGGATAGTAAATAGCCTCTGAATATTACAGCTTTTCCAGTGAGGTGAAAACGCACCTGAAATATCAGCCAGCAGCTGCTCATGTGATTGGATAGTTTGATGATTGAGAAGAATCTTGACACTTGGTCTAGGTTTTATTCCATTTCTGACAACAGTGATTACTCTAGGCTTTTGTTGGATATTGTGGGATTTGCTTATATTTTGATTCTCTCTCTGGCTGGTGCCAAACATTCCTGGCCATCTACGAAGTTGGGTAGACTTGCTAGCGTGGAAGTAACGTCCAGGGTGAAAGGCATTGCTTGCGTGACCTTGATAATGGTAACTTGCATGGGATTCTGGGGACTTGTCCTGCTGCATGACCTTGTTCCTCCAGTTCTGACCTGTGGAGAAAAGGACATGTTTACTATTAGTCCATCAAATAATTGTAACCCTCAGTTTAACCTTACACCTAACTTGTACCTAACTATAATCCCTTAAAGAGGTCAGCCTGGCTGACATGACAAGAGCACTTGCTCTTAAACTTCCAATGTGCTGATGACATGGTAAGGGGTTCACTTCCCTACACTGGTCAGTTACACTGAAATGTTGACTTCTCATTCAGAAAGCAATGGCAAACTACTGAATGTAAAATTGCCTAGAAAAATCAACATGGGGTTGTGGCTGATTGCAGCATATTGTAAAGGACATACAACATATTGTAGAGGACATACAATATATTGTAAAGGACATACATCATATGTAAAGGACATACAACATATTGTAAAGGACATACAACATATTGTAAAGGATGTACAACATATTGTAAAGGACATACAACATATTGTAAAGGATGTACAACATATTGTAAAGAATGTACAACATATTGTAAATGACATACAAAACATATTGTAAAGGATGTACAACATAATGTAAAGGACATATGACATATTGTAATGGACATCCAACATTTTATAAAGGACATACAACATATTGTAAAGGACATACAACATATTGTAAAGGACATAGAACATATTGTAAAGGACATACAACATATTGTAAATGACATACGACATATTCTAAAGGACATACAACATATTGTAAAGGACACAACATATTGTAAAGGACATACAACAGTTTAGCAGGTGTGTTAGCGAAGTTGATCAGGAACCACACTGGTAACAACTTGAGCACTGTCAGGTGCCAGTTCGATGCCTGGTTTTTTTGCTTGGGCTCATCACTTGCTAACGTGATAGAAAAATTGGCCACCTCTTCCTTCTGGTTCTGGGGTCTATAAAATGTGAGGACATCACAGGCTCATAGCAGGAAACTGCTTTTAGGCAAATAAATAAATATTCCCATAACATGGGATTTACCATAATAGCAGTACTCACACAGAACATGGGATTAACCATAATAGCAGTACTCACCCATAACATGGGATTAACCATAATAGCAGTACTCACCCAGAACATGGGATTAGCCATAATAGCAGTACTCACCCAGACCATGGGATTAACCATAATAGCAGTACTCACCCAGAACATGGGATTAATCCTAATAGCAGTACTCACCCAGAACATGAGATTAATCCTAATAGCAGTGCTCATCCAGAACATGAGATTAATCCTAATAGCAGTACTCACCCATAAAATTAGATTAATCCTAATAGCAGTACTCACCCAGAACATGAGATTAATCCTAATAGCAGCACTCACCCAGAACATGAGATTAATCCTAATAGCAGCACTCACCCAGAACATGAGATTAATCCTAATAGCAGTACTCACCCATAAAATGAGATTAATCCTAACAGCAGTACTCACCCAGAACATGAGATTAATCCTAATAGCAGCGCTTACCCAGAACATGAGATTAATCCTAATAGCGGTGCTCACTCAGAACATGGGATCAACTCTAATCCTGATGCCGACACGTCATATGCCATGCCAGGTGAAATAGATGACAGTCTGATGCCACAACCATGTATTTCAGGTGTTTCTGAAGAGTTCTGCTGCTTATATTCTGTGCCTATTGCATCTCACAATCCATCCTTTGAGCTCTCACATGAAACTCCTCAATCTTTCTCATTGTCATGATAATCTCTAATTCCCCAATCTTTACAATGCTCTCCAAATCTCTCATCTCCTTGATTATTACAATGTTCTCCAATCCCTCAATCTTACTTGTTGTCACATTGCCCTCAATCTGCCAATCTTTATAGCTCTCAATTGTCCAGTCTATTCCTTTTCAAACAGTTTCATCGGAACAACCCCTGTACAAACAATTCCAATCAAACAGCTTCTTTACAAATTTTAAAAATGTTTAAGGAAGGGGTTAAAAGGCAAGAAGGTCGACTTTTGCACCAGGTTTTATTCCATAGAGCTCCGTCTCCTTCCACAGAGCCACCTACTGAGAGCATCACATGGAGCTCCAGTGACAACCTCCTGAGGTTGCAGAACAAATTGAAGTCTGAAATGAGGGCGTCTGAAAATGAACCTGCTGCCTTTGAAGCATGAGGCAGGCAACTGGACCACTTCAGCATAAAGACCTACAGCCCTTATCTAAACAGCTGCAACAAAAAAGCGCCTTTATAAAAAGCTGCAACAAAACATCTCCTTTACAAAACATTTGCAACAGAACAACTTCTACACAAAAGAGCTACAACAAAGCAAACTAACCTGTTGTCCATGGCAGCAGCTGCGAACTCCCATACTTTATCATTTTAAATCCCTCAAACCCAGCACACACGTACATCTCCCCTTCAGACAAATCATTGATGTCAAAGATCCTTCTGCCATTTACGGGCGTAAATATTTGCCTGACCCCATGGGGTAACTTGACACCAGGTGCAAGTCTTCCTGTTATGTCACTAAGGAATTCATTAAAGTTGGAGTATCGGCCAGGGATGATGTTAATCTTCTTGCCAGGAAAGTATTGGTCACCATTGATGTACAGTTGTAAGTTTACAGGTCTATGGTGATTGTTGGGTTTGTGGATTTCTGGCAGCTGGGGACATGAAGAATATATAATTAAGCCATTCTCTATATACCTTTGATGGTTTGTAATAAAATTTTTATAGCCTGCGATATAATTTGGATGGCTGTCAATAGAATTTGGATGGCTCTTTGTCAGAATTATTATATTGTGGTTTACAAAATTTGCTTCAGCATCATAAAATTTTAACGATGTGGTTTTTCTGATTCTAAATAAGTAGCAACTAATGACAAGTCTTTTGAAAGATGTTATGTACAGATGGGACAGACTAATGTCTTTTACAACTTGTTACTTTGCTCTAAGAGTTTATAATAATGACTGTAATAAACAAACTGGAAGATTAGATAGACAGATTTAACCAACATATTAGACAGATATTACACAGGTTAATTATGGAGAGAGAACACACAGGAATACTTGGCAGGCATACCAATTAGAAAGACAGACAAATGGGATGAATAGATAAATTATATCAATTAGACAGCAAAACAGGTAAACAGACAGATTAGACTGACAGACATATTTTACAGACATACAAATTAGACATACTGGCAGATAAGACTGACATATAGATAATAGAGACAGACAAAGAGAAAGACAGACATACAGACAAAACCTTCTGATAAAGTCAACAGACAGACATACTAGGCGGACATGAAGATAGATTAGGCACACAGACACGTACATTAGACAACTGACATATTACACAAATTGACAAATTACACAACAAATTAGGTAATTGACAAATGACACAACACAGATGTGACAAATTATTGCAGACAGATTAGACAAACTGACAAATTATACAGACAGATTAGACAAATTGACAAATTATACAGACAGATTTAGTCAAACTGACAAATTATACAGACAGATTACACAAACTGAAAAATTATACAGATAGATTTAGACAAACTGACAAATTATACACAGATTTAGACAAACTGACACATTATACACACAGATTAGACAAACTGACAAATTACACAGACAGGCTACACAGATCTGCCCCATAGCAGATGCTATTTTTGTGATGTAAAATGTTAGGCCTTCACATAATCTAGGTCATGACACACAAGATGGGGTTCCATTTCTTATAATGCAAGCACACAGACAGATTAGAAGACAGATTAACCAGACAGATTAGACAGACAGATCAGACAAAGAGATTTACTCTTTCTGTCTCACGTGGTTTCACTGCAGATGTCCAAATTGGCAAATGAAAATAATAAATGGGAAACATCATAAGTGCATGACTTTCATTGAGGCTAACTACGCAATGAAAGTGATCAGTTGGGAAGACATATTTCTGTAATATGTTCTGACTAAATGTAAAAGGTAAGAGAACACATTACTTGATGGTTGAGATTTATGGGAAGAGTCCATCATACTATGTGGGACTGAAAGAGTTAAACAGACAGATTATACAAACAGACAGATGGACATACACTCAAGAACAAATGTTATATGTGAACATATGTACACAAGATATAAATATGTTAGCTGGACAATGTTCAAACTGTGCCTAATTTTTCTTGCAGAGTTCAGCTCTCTCAATATGTACACATCACATATACATGCAGCCTTAATACAGATGCATACACACCACAATCACAAGTACACACAGAATGTGACTGGCACATTGCCATCTTGATAGACAATTGTTTGTAAAATCAAGTTATTCCTTTCCTTAGCACAAAACCTGGGCTGAATTTATAGACCATGTGTTGCCAACGCAGCATGATTCCTCTCTTGGCCTGGTAATATCAATATTTCTGGAAGAAGACAAGCTGCAGAAGCTGCCAGATCAGCAAAGCAATGCTCTGTCGTGAAGCTTCCATCATAGACCAGTTGCTAACCAAGGCTTAGGGCCTGATCTGCCCTGCCATGAGATTTAGTCTTTAGGTTGCATTTCCTCACACAAGAGTAAGGCTTGTACCCTCCCAATTGCGCTTCTCCCATGAAGCCATTGACACAGTGTGGTGTATCGGGTTTGGTGACAGCCGCCTAACATTCGGTGCTAACAGAAAGCAGGTACTACCGTCTACTGTCATATGGTAGCTTAGTCACAGATGCTGTGTCTATATATCTGACTAAGACCTGACTTCGACAAACAATATACATAAACAATATTTACAAGTACACTCCAAAGTCAGCCACAGATTAATTGAGAGCAGATTGCTTGGCATAGATTTTTCACAACAGTATAAGAGCCAGCTGTTCAGAAAACAATGGCAAACTTCTAAATTGTCTAGAGAATCAGTAGTGGTTGGGGTTTCATTGCGAAGGTTAATGGACGAGTCTTGAAAAAGAAGAGTCTGGCTTATGAGACTATGATTAGTATCATCGCTATCACCACAATTAAAATAATTATCATCATAAATAATATCACTATAAACATTATTACCATTAATATCATTATTATAATCGTCATTAACATCCTGTAAAGAAATTTCAAAGAACTGTTTTTTTAACACACAGATCTTAAACATACATATGCAACACATTCGCACATGCATACACACACAAACACACACACACACACACGCACAGATCATAAACATATATATATATATATATATACGCAATATACAAGCACACACACACAGATAATAAACATCCATACACAATATATAAGCACACTCACTCATTGGCACCTTGCCGTCTTGACAGACGATAGTTTGTGCTTTAAAAAGGCATAATAACTTTTAACTATGGCGGTAGCGAGTGTGACTGATAAGGCCAATTTGCGCTGTAAATGTCCGTTCACAGTGGGTGCATGTGAACACGTGGTAATTTCTACCATCATGCACCATCTTACGTCTCAAACGCTTGGTGTGTGACTTTTCTGCAATAATTTTCTCCTTTGACTTTATTCCATTTCTGATATTTGCCCTCCATGCAACACGTTCAGCGGCGACTTGCTCCCAATGTGCATTATCAATGCCTGTATCAATCATGTCCCGCTTACACACATCTTTGTATCGTAGTAGAGGCCGACCCTGAGATCTCTTACCCATCTGTAATTCACCAAAAAAGATATCCTTTGGTATTCTACCATCATCCATCCTCCTAAGATGTCCTATCCATCTAAGTCTACGAAGACTGAGCATGGAATAAACTGTCACACAACCTGATCTTTCCAATACTTCAGTATTTGTGATTTTGTCTTGCCACTTAATACCAAGAATTCTTCGCAGACACCGCATATGAAAGCTGTTTAAATTGTTCTCTTGGTGTGAGTAAGTTGTCCAGGTTTCACTACCATAGAGAAGAGTACTAAGGACACAGGCTTGATAGACAAGGACTTTTGTTTTGGCAGTAAGCTTCCTGTTCTCCCAGACTCTTTTTCTTAACCTGTTCATTGTTGTTGCTGCCTTACCAATCCGGATGTTGATTTCCTGATCTAGGGATAATTTGCTATTTACCACTGATCCTAGATATGTAAAATGGTCTACTATCTCTAGTTTGGCATCATCAATAAAGATTGATGGTACCCCATGTGCACCTTGTGACATAATCTGTGTCTTCTTTTTGCTAATTGTTAAACCAAATTCAGAACAAGCATTGGAGAATGCAGATAGTAGACATTGCAATTCTTCCTCAGAGTGGGTCGTAACTGCAGCATCATCTGCAAAAAGCAACTCTCTGATCAGTACCCTCCTAATTTTGGTCTTAGCCTTCAATCTCTGAGCATTGTATTATAAATTGAGCCTTCGATCCTTAGCCTTCAATCTCTGAGCATATAAGCACACACACATATCATAAACATGTATATACAATACATAAGCATGCACACACACACACACACACACATGCACACACGCATGCACACACGCATGCACACATGCACACACACACACACATATCATAAACATGTACAGTGGAACCTCGCTTAACGAGCATAATTTGTTCCAGAACTTTACTTGTAAAGCGAAACACTTGTTAAGCGAAACAGTTTTTCCCATACAAATTAATGTAAAATACGATAATGCGTTCCATGCCTAAAAAATACTCAAAATATTTTGTATAACGTTTATTCAAAGAAAATTATATATACATTGTTAAGGAGCATGATTCATCTTCTATCGCGGAATGAACAAACCTGGAATGAGAATTCGATTTGTAGAAGACAAAAAATAATTGAAATAATTAATTTACAATTTATAATACATACCTAATTCCTTTTTACTAGAAAGCTGTCTAGAGAAACTTGTTTTTGCCGAGCTTCAGAATTTGGTGGAAATGTGACACAACATTATCATTAAATAAATTAGTAGCTCTCATAGCCACTGTCTTATTAGGGTGATGGTTCTCAATGTACGATGCAACAGTTTTCCATGCTTTCAGCATTTCTCTTACTGCGCCAGAAGATTGTTGGTTTGCTGTTAGTGTTACCTTTTCCTCCTCCTCGGACAAACTCTCCTCCGCAACTTCTTGCCGTGAAACACAATGTAATTCCATAAGCTCTTCAGTGGTCAAATCTTGGCTATGCTCTTCCACAAGCTCATCGATATCTTTGTTATCCACCTCCAGTCCCATGATCTTGGCCAAAGACACAATCTCGTTGACTACAGACTCCACAGGTACTGTCTCAAACCCCTCAAAGTCACATTTGACAACGCTCTCTGCTTACAGCTAGTGCATGCGTTCCTCTGATTGGCTGATTTGGAGACGTCAGGCGACTGCAGCGCTCTGCGGTGTTGGCCCTATATAGAGCCCCCCGCACTGCTCTATCCGACCCCCCCCCCCCCCCCCCCCCCCCTCCCTCCTGTCTTCCGACCCTCGCTGTTGCAGGTCCAGAATCCGGGACTTCCCCTCCCTGCGTCACTTGTTATACGAAACGTGGCTTGTTCAGCGAGTCATTTTTTTACAATTTATTTTGCTCGCTATGTGAATTACTCGTTATGCAAGGTGCTCATTAAGTGAGGTTCCACTGTATATACAATACATAAGCGCGTGTGCACACTCATACACACACACACATCAACACACATACAGGACACAAGCATAAACAACTCACATACAGACACCTTGTCACCTGATCAATACTGTGTATCTGGAAACCAACGGCACGTTTTGACATCCTCTCCATTTCTGTAAACAGCGCATCAGGATCTGTATGTCCCCTCACACATGTAAGAACCTCAGCAACAAAGTACTATGTCTGATCATTCACAGTTATGTGCGTTAAAATCTGGATTGGTGATATAGCAGACAAGACCTCCACAGTTCCCTTTAGTCAGTTCAATGAAGATTGTTCATATATGTTTACATACTTTGAAACTCTACAGGCGACTCACACAAGTTCTCTATTAAGAAATAAAATGATGAAAACAATGAACAACAGAACACGTTTGTTCTGGCTAATTTATAAATAGAAATCAAGTACGAAAGAAAATTGGAAGGAAATAAATGGACTAATGTATAATATATATACATATGTTAGTTGTGAATAACTTATTAATGGAAATGATGTGTGTGTGTGTGTGTGTGTGCGTGCGTGCGTGCGTGTGTGTGTGCATGCTTATGTATTGTATATACAGTGGAACCTTGCTTAAAATGAGCACGGCAAGGCACGTAGAGCGCCCTGGTCATCCACTGCACCTGTATTTGTCTCATGTCATCTCAACTTGTCTTGCCACTGGACTCAGATAGACTCAGGCGAGAGAGTGAGGTCGACGAATTGCGCAACTCTTCCTCACTTTAATCCAAGTCATCGCGCAAGTCATTCTTCATCCAACAACATTTCGAGCCAAAATAGGCCTTATCAGCCATCTTAGAACCCACGGCCCCATACCTTCAATCCCACTGGATGAAATGAATGGTCATCATCATTCTTGATGGACAAACAACAGAACAGAATTAATGGAAATAATGTACTGAAGAAACTTAGCAGGGAAATAAACAGGTTCAGAAAAAGAGACACAAAACTCTTTAATGCGCCAAGTTTTCTCCTGATCGTATTCTCCCATTGAGGCAGACGCCCTCACCCAACCCATGCCAAGACCTGTCATCGTTTACTAGCTCCTGCAACTCACTCCATGTTCTCAACAATATTATTCATCTCTAACTCTAATTCTCTTCTCTGCGTGATTTCGGTCCCCCTCTATTTCTTCTGCCCTGTATAGCTCATGTGCAAGGACTTCCTAGCTATGCTCTTGTTAGGTTTCTCAATGTGTGTCCCATCCAGCACTAGTGGCATGTTCTCACCTCTTCATTTGTTGACCTGTCCAGTTTTCTCCCTCAGCTCCACATTAGTGGTTCTGTCTAGTTCTCTCCCTCATCTCCACATTAGTGGTTCTGTCTAGTTCTCTCCCTCAGCTCCACATTAGTGGTTCTGTCTAGTTCTCTCCCTCAGGTCCATGCTAGTGGTTCTACCTAGTTCTCTCTCTCTCTCTCTCTCTCTCTCTCATGTCCATGTTAGTGGTTCTTCCTAGTTCTCTTCCCAGTCTCCACATGAGTGGTTCTGTCTAGTTCTCTCCCTCGGCTCCACGTTAGTGGTTCTACCTAGTTCTCCCTCCAGGCTCCACATGAGTGGTTCTGTGTAATTATCTCCCTCAGCTCCACATTAGTGGTTCTGTCTAGTTCTCTCCCTCAGGTCCATGCTAGTGGTTCTACCTAGTTCTCTCTCTCTCTCTCTCTCTCTCTCTCTCTCTCTCTCTCTCTCTCTCTCTCTCTCATGTCCATGTTAGTGGTTCTTCCTAGTTCTCTTCCCAGTCTCCACATGAGTGGTTCTGTCTAGTTCTCTCCCTCGGCTCCACGTTAGTGGTTCTACCTAGTTCTCCCTCCAGGCTCCACATGAGTGGTTCTGTGTAATTATCTCCCTCAGCTCCACATGAGTGATTCTGTCTAGTTCTCTCCCTCAGCTCCAAGTTAGTGGTTCTATCTAGTTCTCTCTATCAGCTCCACATGTGTGATTCTGTCATACCAACTTAGTCCTCTTATTCTGGGTAGGCAGCAGTAAATGGATAACCCCAGTATATCAGTAAATGTTGTTCATGGCCCCAGTGTATCAGTAAATGATTGAGTTGTTCTCCATATTCAGTATTCATCAGTATCACACAGGTAGCCTGGACTTCCCAAGATATTTCCTGGAAGGCCCCATGGCTAGAGCAAACGTAAACTGCCCTGAATGTCACTGAGAGGCCATCTTGTGAGCTGTCTCCATCACTTCTAAACTTCAGAGTTGAAGAACAACAGGCTCATTGTTATTTATTAATAAAATACAAGACTGCACACAATTCCTGAATGTAGAACTATTTGATACATACCACCAGTGGAAAACTTGCTGAATGTAGAACTACTTGGTACATACAATCTGAAATAGCTTGCTGAATGTAGAACTACTTGGTACATACAATCTGAAATAGCTTGCTGAATGTAGAACTACTTGGTACATACAATCTGAAATAGCTTGCTGAATGTAGAACTACTTGGTACATACAATCTGAAATAGCTTGCTGAATGTAGAACTACTTGGTACATACAATCTGAAATAGCTTGCTGAATATAGAACTACTTGGTACATACAATCTGAAATAGCTTGCTGAATATAGAACTACTTGGTACATACAATCTGAAATAGCTTGCTGAATGTAGAACTACTTGGTACATACAATCTGAAATAGCTTGCTGAATGTAGAACTACTTGGTACATACAATCTGAAATAGCTTGCTGAATGTTGAACTACTTGACACATACAATCTGAAATAGCTTGCTGAATATAGAACTACTTGACACATGCCACCTGACATAGCTTGCTGAAAAGAAAGTTTCAAAACCTAGAGAAAGTTGGCACTGGTGTCAATATAAATAGAACATGTAGCTTTCTTGGTTCACTTCAGTTGCCTCATTACTACGTGTTGACTTCATACTGGGTATTCATAATCTAAAATAGTTGGCTCACTTCCAACGAAACAAGCATATTGAATGGTGCAGGGATCAATACAGGAAAATCAATAAACTTTTATTTGAATAAGTTCTACAGATAATGGCTCCATGCACTTCCTTACCCCTCCCTTTCAGTGGTAGACTAAACACTTAACGCTGTGGTCGATTGTAGCGCCTTTCAATTGTCACTCAATTACCCCTTCCTTTCAATGGTGGACTAACTAAACACTTAACATTATGGTAGATTGTTGTGCCTTTTAATGTTATTGTTTACCCCTCCCTGTCAAGGGAATATTAATTAAACACTTAATAAACATTTAACTTACACTGTAATGCCTTTTGAATGTCACTCATTCTCAACATAATTGTTTAGAAATTGCCATGAATTAAACCTTTATGATTACAAATTCTGCGGTAGATGACTCATCATCACATAAATGCTAGTCAGATTCCCTACAAATACTCTCCACAAGAAATGATGCCTTGATATTAGCTGAAGAATTATAGTGCCCTAAAGAACCATGGTTTTATGATGGCAGGAGTTACACTTCTGGTGGTGTCACCCAAGCTGGACAAGTTCTTCATGAGTGGTCAGACACAAATATCTGAGGACTGTGTGGGCAGGTTTAGGTATAGATGCACAACCCACCAGCCAGTGCAACCCTATCTCATTGGTTAGCTGCTTTCTTTTCCTCAGTCCTGACTGTTGTCTTCTAACTGATGATGTCTAAAGATGATGGTGGAATGCAGGCTCTCAGATTCTCCTTCCAGAGCATGAAATCAATTGAACATCTACAAGGTTCTCTGTCATCTACATTGTTCTCTGTCATCTACATTGTTCTCTGTCATCTACATTGTTCTCTGTCATCTACATATTCTGTCATAATCATTGTTTTGTCACATACATTGTTCTGTCATATACATTATTCGGTCAACTACATTTTTCTGTGACATGTAATATTGTCTGTTGTTTGCAATGTTATCTGTTTATTACATTGGTCTCTGTCATCTACATTATTCTGTCATCTACATTATTCTGTCATCTACATTATTCTGTCATCTACAATGTTCTCTGTCTTCTACATTATTCTGTCATCTACATTATTCTGTCACCTACATTGTTCTGACATCTACGATGTTCTATGTCATCTACAATGTTCTATGTCATCTATATCGTTCTATCATCTACATTGTTTTGTCATCTACATTGTTCTGTCATATGCAATGTTGTCTGTCAACTATAATGTTCTCTGTCATCTACATTGTTCTGTCAACTATAATGTTCTCTGTCTTCTACATTGTTCTGTCAACTATAATGTTCTCTGTCAAATACATTGTTCTGTCTTATGCAATGTTGTCTGCCATCTATAATGTTCTCTGTCATCTACATTGTTCTGTCATCTACAATGTTCTCTGTCTTCTACATTATTCTGTCATCTACATTGTTCTGTCATCTACATTGTTCTGTCATCTACATTGTTCTCTGTCTTCTACATTGTTCTGTCAACTATAATGTTCTCTGTCATCTACATTGTTCTGTCAACTATAATGTTCTCTGTCATCTACATTGTTCTGTCAACTATAATGTTCTCTGTCATCTACATTGTTCTGTCAACTATAATGTTCTCTGTCAAATACATTGTTCTGTCAACTATAATGTTCTCTGTCATCTACATTGTTCTGTCATCTACATTGTTCTGTCAACTATAATGTTCTCTGTCAACTATAATGTTCTCTGTCATCTACATTGTTCTGTCAACTATAATGTTCTCTGTCAAACACATTGTTCTGTCTTATGCAATGTTGTCTGCCATCTATAATGTTCTCTGTCATCTACATTGTTCTGTCAACTATAATGTTCTCTGTCATCTACATTGTTCTGTCAACTATAATGTTCTCTGTCAAATACATTGTTCTGTCTTATGCAATGTTGTCTGCAATCTATAATGTTCTCTGTCATCTACATTATTCTGTCATCTACAATGTCCTCTGTCTTCTACATTATTCTGTCATCTACATTGTTCTGTCATCTACATTGTTCTGTCATCTACATTGTTCTGTCATCTACATTATTCTGTCATCTACATTATTCTGTCATCTACAATGTTCTCTGTCTTCTACATTATTCTGTCACCTACATTATTCTTTCACCTACATTGTTCTGACATCTACGATGTTCTCTGTCATATATAATGTTCTCTGTCATCTACATCGTTTTATCATCTACATTGTTTTGTCATCTACATTGTTCTGTCTTATGCAATGTTGTCTGCCATCTATAATGTTCTCTGTCATCTATATTGTTCTGTCAACTATAATGTTCTCTGTCATCTACATTGTTCTGTCAACTATAATGTTCTCTGTCATCTACATTGTTATGTCAACTACATTGTTCTGTCATCTACATTGTTCTGTCTTATGCAATGTTGTCTGCCATCTATAATGTTCTCTGTCATCTACATTGTTCTGTCAACTATAATGTTCTCTGTCATCTACACTGTTCTGTCAACTATAATGTTCTCTGTCATCTACATTATTCTGTCATCTACATTGTTATGTCAACTACATTGTTATGTCAACTATAATGTTCTCTGTCATCTACATTGTTCTGTCAACTATAATGTTCTCTGTCATCTACATTGTTCTGTCATCTACATTGTTATGTCAGCTACATTGTTATGTCAACTATAATGTTCTCTGTCATCTACATTGTTCTGTCATCTACATTGTTATGTCATCTACATTGCTATGTCAACTACATTGTTCTGTAATCTACATTGTTCTGTCAACTATATTATTATGTCATCTACATTGTTCTGTCAACTATAATGCTCTCTGTCATCTACATTGTTCTGCGAACTATAATGTTCTCTGTCATCTACATTGTTCTGTCAACTATAATGTTCTCTGTCATCTACATTGTTCTGTCTTATGCAATGTTGTCGGCCATCTATAATGTTCTCTGTCACCTACATTGTTCGGTCAACTATAATGTTCTCTGTCATCTACATTGTTCTGTCTTATGCAATGTTGTCTGCCATCTATAATGTTCTCTGTCATCTACATTGTTCTGTCTTATGCAATGTTGTCTGCCAATTATAATGTTCTCTGTCATCTACATTGTTCTGTCAACTATAATGTTCTCTGTCATCTACATTGTTATGTCAACTACATTGTTCTGTCATCTACATTGTTCTGTCTTACGCAATGTTGTTGGCCATCTATAATTTTCTCTGTCATCTACATTGTTCTGCCAACTATAATGTTCTCTGTCATCTACATTGTTCTGTCAACTATAATGTTCTCTGTCATCTACATTGTTCTGTCTTACGCAATGTTGTCTGTCAACTATAATGTTCTCTGTCATCTACATTGTTCTGTCTTACACTATGTTGTCTGTCAACTATATTGTTCTCTGTCATCTACATTGTTCTGTCAACTATAATATTCTCTGTCATCTACATTGTTCTGTCAACTATAATGTTCTCTGCCATCTACATTGTTCTGTCTTATGCAATGTTCTCTGCCATCTAGATTGTTCTGTCTTATGCAATGTTATCTGCCATCTATAATGTTCTCTGTCATCTACAATGGTGACTTTTGTTCTTGTTCATTCCGTAAGTAAGTGTTAATGAATACTGATACACTGTGAAACACCCAAATCTCATCAAAGAGATAGAGAGATCTTGTGAAAACAGGTAAGATGATCAAGAAAAGCATGAACATGACATGGTCTTGATTTGCAGTCATGCCTGAGTTTTCTCAACATAGGACATGTAGGCAACACCAATAAAACCTTTACAAATGAACAAACAACCACAAAAAATCTTGTATAATCAACCGTCCTATTGATTTAATTAAGATCGCTGACTGTCAGGCATGTTGTGGCGAGTCATTGTGTCACTCATCAAACTAATAACATGATTAGATTAGATAGTAGATCTGCTATCACTACTATCAGTTTCATTTATAATTGACCCGTGGTTGTGTTTTAATTGATGTGCGTTTTAACTGTATTTTTGTTGTTGTAAGAAAATGAATGTTAAAATGTTTGGGTATTTAAACATGTGTTGAAATCGTCCCTTCAAGGCTTGAATCTACTACTACTACTACTACTACTACTACTCCTACTACTACTACTACTACTACTACTACTACTACTACTACTACTACTACTACTAGAGACAGAGTAATCTAATATAGCTAAAAACTAGTACTACTACTGACTAGTTAGTTAGTTAGTAGTAGTAGTAGTAGGTAGTAGGTAGTAGTAGTAGTAGTAGTAGTAGTAGTAGTAGTAGTAGTAGTAGTAGTAGTAGTAGTAAGTAGTAGTAGTAAGTAGTAGTAGTCAGTACGTACTCTAGAGTAGTTTAGAGAGAATTGTTTAGAGAGACTTAAGACAGAATTTTAGAGTTATTTTAGAGAATTTTTTAGAGAGAATTTAGAGAGAATTTAAAATCGTGATGGAAGTGTCTATTTGTAGGGCCCTGTGAATAAACAAAGCGTCTATTCGCAGGGCCCTATGTGCTGGTCACGTGATTATTCCCGTAAAGCCCTGTGAATAAACAAAGCGTCTATTCACAGGGCACGGCTGGTCACGTGATTTATAGTTTGCGGCTATATTATACATTTTCGTTGATTGGAAAACGTGTCGTCAGTGGCATAGTTGATAGTGTCCCCGCCTGATGGGCGGGAGCTCGAGGTTCGTTTCCTTGCCGGACATTTTTTTTTTTATATTGTTCAGTAATTAATTGGATGAAAGTCAAATGTCAATCGTTCGTTTCCTTGCCGGACAATGTTTTTTTTAAATTTTTCAGCAATTCATTAAGTGAAAGTCAATCCTTCATCTCTTTGGGTATTTAGAATTGTGTTGTTTAAAGTGAGTGTAATTTAGTTAGTACCAGTTTCTCCAGTATTGGTCCTCGTTGCTTTGCACTACGGCAATTCCAATATCCAACCCACACATTTTTGAGTCCCAAACGATCCGTTTTCCTTCTACCCCTTCTGGCTCCAGCCCTCTTCTTCCTTTTCCTTCCCCCCTCTCCCCTACCTCTTCTCCTCCGCTTCATTCTCTCCCCGCTGGCTGTTGTCAAAAGTATCGAGCACAAAGCACGTACTCCGTTGCTTCGGCGATAATTCTTTGTCATATTCATAGTTGGTTAGGTAGGTGGGTAGTTAGACACGAAAGTGGTTAAGTAGGCAGGTAGGTGGGTTGTTAGACAGATAGATCGTTAGAGAGGCAGATATGTGGGTAGGTAGACAGGTAGGTAGTTAAGTAAGCAGGTATGTGGGTAGCTAGGCAGGTAGGTGGATGAGTAGGTACGCAGGTAGATGGGTAGCTAGATCCAACCCGACACTCGCTCGTCGATCATCTGTGTTCCACCATGCCAATTCATACATCTCTTTCAACCTCTCCCTGCAATACTCTGAACAGGCAGGTTGACCGGCCGAGAGAGAGAGAGAGAGAGAGAGAGAGAGAGAGAGAGAGAGAGAGAGAGAGAGAGAGAGAGAGAGAGAGAGAGAGAGAGAGAGAGAGAGGCAGGCAGTCAGAGATACAGACAAATAAACAATGGATATATAAACTGGCAGACAGATAGAGAGTCAGACACACGCATACATACACACAGAGAGTCAACCAGACATACATATGCATATGGAAAGACAGACAGACAGTTTGTTAGATAGAGATTCAGATAGACATATATACAAATGGACAGATACAAGTAGACTGATAGAGAACAAGAAATCACGCAGGCTGTCAGACGGACAGACAGACAGAGACAGAGAGACATCCAGACAGGCGGGCATGTAGAGAGACATCCAGACAGGTGGACAAATAGAGAGGCATACAGACAGGCGGACATATAGAGAGGCATACAGACATCTCTCTCTCTCTTCTTCTCTATCTCCCTCCCCCCTCTCTCTTTCTTGTCTTTATCACTTTTTTATGTCTTTCAACACATCTTTCTCATATCTCTGTCTCACACACTATCTTCATTATCTATCTCTCTCTTCTCTCTTTTCATAGGGCCCTGCGAATAAACAAAGCGTCTATTCGCAGGGCCCTGCGAATAGACTCTCCCAATCGTGATAGTTCTCCACTTCTATAATACTATTCTTTTTCTTCTTCTGCGTTCATCCGGAGTTTGTTTTTGTTTTCTTTTTCGGACGTGATTGCGTTGTGCCTGTTTACAGCAGAGCTGCGTTCTTGCGCCGTTAGGCCGACACATCCGATTTCTGCGGGCATTTGTTGACCGGGTTAACCTTCCCGGATACTTACTATTCGATTGCTCTTATTTTCCTGATGATAAACGACCTTTTCTTATGTGTATATCCACATCAACGGGACTCCAATTTGGCTCCACAGTTGAAATTGCTTGTCCAGGTCTTTAGAATGGTTGTGAAAACGAATGTTTTTGTTTTATACGTGGAGGTCTGAGTGTCAACTGAACTGGGACGTGAGGGGGAAAAATAAGAAATCACTGAAATCCAACCTTGGTCAGGAGCCCTTGTTTAAAGAATCGAACTATTAAAGGGAAAGACGACAGCCTTCCATGGTAATATTATTTACCCGTCACTCACAAGTTGAAACCAAACTTACATCTGTAAATGAATCCTGTTGAATGGACAAAAGACATTGGCATACCTTCAATCTTCATGTTGTGATGAGAGCCATATTGGAATCTTGGTGAACTTTTAAATTAGCATATGACCCGAAGCTTTGGTTGGTTAACTAGCAACGAGTACGGTGCTCCATTCTGGTTAGCGTGGCGTTATTTGTAATCCAATTGTGAATAATACTGAGCGTTATTCGCAATTGCGGGTGGTCTTCCGAATAACGGTCCTAAAGTTTTTTTCCCGCGTTTCCATCCTGTTTCAGGACATTGCAGTCAACACCAGCATCTTTCAGCTGTATGTGGATTCCTAGGCTAGATTACGCTCATCAGCACGCCACGACTTTCTGAGCGACCGGCTCCATACTCTCATAAGTCACTGGCGCGACTCGAACCGCTTCCAATTCTCGTGACTCCTAAATTATTTATTGTTATATGCAGACTTTATTCGCAATCGAATTGCAGGAATTAACAAACATGTCACAGTGTCCGCTCACTGGTCTCTTTTAGTTTGAGCCAGTAAGAAATAATCTGGCAAAACGAATCCCCGCCACAACAGTGGAAAGATGGTGTAATTTTTAAACTGCCAAAAAAAGGTGATATGTATGATTGTAATAACTGGCGTGGTATCACCCTACTGTCAGTACCAGGAAAACTTTTTTGTAGCATGTTACTTGAGAGATTGAAAAAGGCTATAGATGAAAGGCTCAGAGAAGAACAAGCTGGCTTCAGACCAAAACGGTCATGCTATAGACCACATTTTCACCCTCAGAATAATCATTGAAGACTCCGTAGAATT
The DNA here is from genome assembly GCA_014155875.1 of Cepaea nemoralis. NCBI lineage: Eukaryota > Metazoa > Mollusca > Gastropoda > Stylommatophora > Helicidae > Cepaea > Cepaea nemoralis. The sequence goes on along the minus strand of JACEFZ010002802.1, from coordinate 34,688 downwards.
CCAGTCGAAATTAATCACTAACTGTGTCGACTTTCAAAAAGCCTTCGACAGTATCCACCATCCTTCACTTAGGAATCTACTTAACATTTATGATTTCCCTACCAAATATATCGCATCATAAAATCTTTCTACAAAGAGACACGTTGCTGCGTAAGAACAGAATCAGGCAACTCTGACTGGTTCTCAGTGGAAACGGGAGTGAAACAGGGTTGTGTCTTATCACCGATGCTCTTTCGAATAGCTATCGATTGGGTCATGTGCAAATGCACAAACAACACAAAAAAGGGTATCCATTGGGTTGACAAAATTCTAGAAGACCTGGACTTTGCCGACGACATAGTACTTTTGAGTTCAACACACCTAGATGCCCAAGAGAAAATAAACCATCTCCAAAATGTTTCAGGACAAATTGGTCTCCAAATTAACATCGCCAAAACAAAAACTATTGATCTTACCAACAGTTCAGACGACACCAAATTAAGCTACCATGTTCTGGAAAAAGACAACAGCCTCACATACCTAGGAAGCAAAATGACATCTACAGGAGACTCAACGCCAGAAATATTATCTAGAATCGCACTGGCATCTAGTGCCTTCAATAAACTGTCAAACATCTGGAAGTCAAAGACACTCAGCAAACACACAAAACTTAAAATCTTCAACTCTTGTGTGATTCCAGTGCTAACGTATGGATGTGAGAGTTGGAAATCAACGGTAGCTTTAGATAAAAAAAAATTAGACAATTTTGAGAACAAATGTCTTAGAAGAATTCTAAACCTCCACTGGACAGATTTCAGAACCAATGCGCAAATAAGACAAGAGACTAAGCAAGATATTGTATCCAATTTTATAAGAAAACGCCGTTGGAACTACATCGGCCATGTACTCAGAATGGACAAGTCAAGACTCCCCTACCAAGCCCTAATATGGTCACCGGTAGGGAAAAGAAAACGGGGAAGACCAAGAGAGACCATCATCAGAGAAGGCTCATTCAATGGCCAAGTAAACATCCAAGATCTACAACAGATAGCAGCGAACCGCCAGACATGGAGAGCCATGACTTCTGCCCTATGCGCCGAATTAGGCTCAAGAGGAAAGACTAACTAAGTAAGAAGGTGGTTAATTTAAATAGCAACATTCACAGTTGCAAGTTTAATTCTGCCGAATTCTCCGTAATTTTCAATGAATCACCCATTCTTCTTACTTCTTTCCGTTCTTCTGGCATCCTGTTTTATGTTTTACACTACGTTAGTCCTTTCTGGATGTTTAAATATCAAGAATAATTTTCCAGAATTGGGCACTCTTCCGAATAACGGTCACATATTATTTATTGCAAAAAGTATCCCTTACATCGCCTAATTATGTGATTATGCTAGTTGTGATATGCTGATTCAAGGACGATATTTCATTTGGCAAATAAAATTCACGGTAAACAAAGACATCTCATTTATTAGATCCATCGATTCCGACATTCGATCTCTCCGTCGCTGACTGGGAGATGCGCCCCTCGGCAACTTCCGCAGATCCATAGAGAACACTTTATTCACATGCTTCGAGTTTCTCAGTTCTATATTTTAGAACATGATAGTAACGCCTTGATTGATCATTACACTTATTAATATTTATGATCAAGCATTCTGCGGAATTACTAGATATCTAAAAGATAAACACCTAAATAAGCAATGGGTTGGGGGTATAGACATTTAATATTGTTACAAGGGAGATTACTAGAATGTAATACAGTATATTGTACACCTACTATAATATTATTTACTAACTTTCTAATCTCTTTATTATTCTTGTAGAAATACAAGTCACTCTATTGCAGTCAGATGTTATAATCTGTAGAACAAAATCTATTAGTTTCATTACAGAAAGTTTGCTTAATCTTTATCTAACTACATTTTATAATCAAATTTTTGTGCCATTAATTTATGTTAAATTCTTAAGAGTGTACTTTTAATGAGAAGGTATAGTTAATCTGAAATCAACATTTTTTGACTGGCCTACTAGAGCCACACAAAATTTAATCAAACATTAACCACGCCAGTCCCAAACTTTGATTGATTTTAGAACCGACATCACAGCATTCGGGGCATTCCCATAGGCGCTCCGTCCCCATCCTCAGCAGCCAGCAAAGAGTTCCAATACCAATAGTACCAGTAGCAATCTGATTATATGTGCGTCTCACCTTTCCTCTAAGCGTCGAGCATCGGCCAGATCCCCTAGTCACACCTCGCTGTCTCATTCTTGCCAAACCATGGTGATCCATTTGCTCCTCCGAGGTGTACACGTGCTCCCACAAGGCCGCAACAACGTGTGCCTTGTCATGCATCAATACTCCACCAAGTTTTGCAGAGCCAGCTAATCTGTCCGTCTGTTTGTTCCCCAGCACACCGGCCTGCCCGAGAGAAAAGATCCAGGCGGTGCTTGCCACGCGTGACTTCCGAAGCGAAGCAAGCCACTCTGCACGAAGCTTGCCTGTCCTCACCTTCCTTAGCATGCTTTCTGAGTCGGTTACAATCACGATGTGTGTGTGTGTATCGTATTCTCCATCCAGCGGAAAGCTGCAATGACCGCCTCCACCTCCATCCTAAAGCTAGATGTTGTGGTATCATATGTCAGGCTCTCCTGCACCAAACGTCGACCATTAGCTTTTGCTATGAACCACCAGGCACTTCTATCTCTCGACACTGAACCATCTGTGTAGATAATCACATCACCCGAGCGAGAATTATCCTGAATTAGTTGCTGGATTTCCACTTCCGTGGCCCTTGCTGGCCACTCCCTGCACTCCCGGCTCAATGTGATTATAACTCTGCACAAGTCGGACTGCTCCGCTGGCACTCTGACCCACTCCTCTCCTCGCCTAATGTTCTCAAAGATGCACACGTGTCTGATTGTATCCTCCGCCTGCGCCATCCATGATTTCCCTCTTATCAGTCGCTGACCCTTAACTGCTTCCAGTGCCTCATGCAAAGGGTGATCTGTGTCTGCAGCTACTCTGAGGTTTGTCTTCGCCTGCATCATCGTGAGCCTACCTGCAACAGTCGGCAGTCCAAGGATGTAACGCATACACATTACAGGGGTGTCTCTTGTGCATCCCAGAATGACCCGCATAGCTTCGTTCTGTATGCACTCTAGCTTCGCTAGCTGACTCTATGAGTCAGTGAGCAGTCCTAGTCCATAATCAATCGCTGAGAGGATCAAGTGCTGGTATAGTGTGAAGAGCATTCTCTGCTCTGTGTCCACAGCAGCCATAGTTTTAAATGCATTAAGTCCCTTTTGAGATCATGTCACGACAGTCTCCACATGGTACTTGAAGGACAGGCTCCTGTCAAATGTGATTGCCAGATACTTCAGTTTGTTCTCTCTGCTGACATTTCTATCGCGAGGCTTGGGACATCAGCTCTCACAATCCTGTTATCTAGAGAGCACCAAAAAAACAGCCGCCTATTCCGGGTGGATGACAGCACCCATTTCTGTGCACCAGTCAATCACTCATATGAAAATACCTCATATGCTCGGAGACGTGCCTGCCAAGCGAGTCGGGGCGCTCTAACCCCTCTCCCGGGTAGGTGGAACCCGTTAGCTTTGGACAGCAGTCTATCTAGGAGACGGAAAACTCCAAATATAAACCCCCAGGTTCAAGGTGGACCAGCGTGCTGAGGAACTGGATGGCCATGGGTTAACTGGTCGTGAACGTTGGACGTCTGGCAGGCGTGCGGGGCGGCACCAGGCGTATGGACTCCTGCGGGACATCCCCTGCCTCTTCCCTAGCAAGCAGGCAATGCTAGGGTGACCGTTTATTCCCTGCAATATCCAAACTTTGCCTATGGATTCATTTAAACACGGGAATCGCCGCCGAAACTGCGGAGTACGTGCTCTGCGCTTGACACATCCCTCAGAGGCTAGCGAAGAGAGAGTGAGGAGGAGAAGACGAGGAAATGGTGTGAGAAGACGGCATAGAAATAGGAGGGCAGGCGCCAGGAGAACAAGACGAAAAGTGGAGAGACTAGGTTTCAACTATGTAAGAGTTAGTTAGTTAGTCTTTCCTCTTGAGCCTAAGGCGGCGCATAGGGCAGAAGTCCTGTCTCTCCATGCTTGGCGGTTCGCTGCTACCTGTTGTAGATCTTGGATATTTACTTGGCCATTGAATGAGCCTTCTCTAATGATGGTTCTACGCAGGGTCTCTCTTGGTCTTCCCCGTTTTCTTTTCCCTACTGGTGACCATATGAGGGCTTGGTAGGGGAGTCTTGACTTGTCCATTCTGAGTACATGGCCGATGTAGTTCCAACGGCGTCTTCTTATGAAATTGGATTACTATATCTTGCTTAGTCTCTTGTCTTATTTGCGAATTGGTTCTGAAGTCTGTCCAGTGGATGTTTAGAAGTCTTCTAAGACATTTGTTCTCAAAATTGTCTAATTTTTTTTATCTAAAGCTACCGTTGATTTCCAACTTTCACATCCATACGTTAACACTGGAATCACACAAGAGTTGAAGATTTTAAGTTTGTGTGTTTGCTGAGTGTCTTTGACTTCCAGATGTTTGACAGTTTATTGAAGGCACTAGATGCCAGTGCGATTCTAGATGATATTTCTGGTGTTGAGTCCCCTGTAGATGTCATTTTGCTTCCTAGGTATGTAAAGCTGTTGACTTTTTCAAGAACGTAGCTGTTCAATTTGGTGTCATCTGAACTGTTGGTAAGATCAATAGTCTTTGTTTTTGTGGTGTTAATTTGGAGACCAATTTGCCCTGAAACATTTTGGAGGTGGTTTATTTTCTCTTGGGCATCCGGGTGTGTTGAACTCAAAAGCACTATGTCGTCGGCAAAGTCCAGGTCTTCTAGAATTTTGTCAACCCAATGGATACCCATATTTGTGTTGTTTGTGCATTCGCGCATGACCCAATCGATAGCTATTCCAAAAAGCATCGGTGATAAGACACAATCCTGTTTCACTCCTGTTTTGACTGAGAACCAGTCAGAGTTGCCTGTTTCTGTTCTTACGCAGCAACGTGTTTCTTTGTAGAAAGATTTTATGACGTTGGTATATTTGGTAGGAAAACCATAGATGTTAAGTAGATTCCAAAGTGAAGGACGGTGGATACTGTCGAAGGCTTTTTGAAAGTCGACAAAGTTGGTGATTAATTTCGACTGGAATTCTACGGAGTCTTCAATGATTATTCTGAGGGTGAAAATGTGGTCTATGCATGACCGTTTTGGTCTGAAGCCTGCTTGTTCTTCTCTGAGCCTTTCATCTATCGCCTTTTTCAATCTCTCAAGTAACATGCTACAAAAAAGTTTTCCTGGTACTGACAATAGAGTGATACCACGCCAATTATTGCAATCAGACATATCGCCCTTTTTAGGCAGTTTGAAAATTACACCATCTTTCCATTGTTGTGGTGGGGATTCGCTTTGCCAGATTTCATTGATAAGCTGTAACAAACGTTGTAAGGTGTTCTCATCTGCTGCTTTGAGCATTTCTCCTGAGATTTCATCTTCACCAACAGCTTTATTGTTCTTCAATTTTTTGATGGCTGCTGTCACAAAATAAAACCTTGCGTTAAACCAGTTGATTGTTATAGAGGCTTTCTAATAAAACGGACTATCTGCCAGCGACAACTATTTTACTAACAGAAAAAACAAATCGGATGTCAAAATCCCAGGACAATATTTGTAGCGGCACGTGTACATCTGGTCGTCGGATTGGGAACACTCGGTGGTGAGTGAGACAAATCCCGGCATCGCTTTGACAGTTTGTCAACATTTGAATACAGATGGAACCCGTGGGATCATGGTGGCAATCGGATGTCGGCCATCACATGTCGGGCAAAGTAACAGTTGCAGATGTGTAGGGGAAGTGAATGAGCTGAATCATACATCGCTTTGACAGATTATAAACAAGTCGGATTGGAAGCGGAAGTACTCAGCTCGGAAGAAAACAGTCCATCTGTCAAATTTATAGTTTCCGGAACATCAAGAAGAAGTGGCAGTTTGTTGGGGAAAACTGTTGTTGGGATCATACAGTAACTCGTTAGTTTGTTGGGGGAGTCAAAACAAGTGATGACAACTTTGACAGTGACTAAGCCAGGGAAAATCGATTCGTGACAATGGATGATATGCCCAAATAACACCTGCAGGACATCAACCATGTCACGTGACCAATTTTAGGGGTTTGCCAGAAAACCATGATCGGAGAGGACAGTTGAACTCAAACCTTGGATTTTAGTGGACGGGCTTCGGAACTGCGGTTCTGATTGGAAAATGTCTACCGTGTGCGAATTGAGTTTATTTAATTTTACACGTGCCTGTCATGGCAAGAGTGGATGTAATTTGATCTAACTGCAGGGTTGCCTAAGGTAGAACCTATTTTAATTAGTTCTAATTAATATAGGCTGTAGCCTTGTTAAAACTAAAGTGTGGTGATTAGCACTGTTAGTGGAAAACTAGCTAGAGTAGGGAAGTGATACTTGGCTCTGTTAGTTGAAAATAGATTAATGAAGTGTTGATAAGCTTTACTAGTTGAGAATTGAGTAATGAGGGATAATTGGGATATTCCCGTAGGTGTACCTGGTGGGCGGGGTTCCGCATTCTGTTTGTTGATTTTTTTTTCTTGTCTTGGCCTGATGATAACATATGTGTTCAGTCATCTGTCCATGACAGTTTAGGTTCACTGTATTTTCAGAGCGAGGCCGATGGCCACGATCATCTAATAGAGATCAGTGACGGGGAGGCTATCACCGGTTATATGATTTATGTTACAGGTTTCCTCTGGTTGGAATGAAGAACACGGAACCGAGGAAAAATCCGATCCCGGATAAAGTTTGGCGCAGGAAGATTGGCCAGCAACTTTATAAATCAGCTTAGGCTAGAGGAAGATGATCAACATTGCTCAGTGGAGCTGAATGGTATATGTATCCTACAGGATAAATACCGAATGAGTTTATGTCATTCCAGTTTTAACACACCAGTAGTGATGGATATTCAGTTCACTTATGACTAGAACAAAAATAAAGGACTCTATTGGAGTATAGACAATAACTGTTTAATAGTGAGAACTAGTGAACATTTATCAAGAGACAAAAAGTCTTGTTCATAGGACAGTGTTCCATGTTTGTTTCACTGCGCCGGAATTATGAAGCCGGAGTTTCTATAAACTATTAGGAACAGTTGCGTTAGGAACAATAATAGTTTTTTCCACGGATTATATATTTACATGGGATTCAGATCTCATGGTCATCAGAGCTCCTGGAGGAGGACATGTCTGGAGAGAAGGATACGACTTCGGTGAGGTCTAGTGTACTGACTCCTGTGATGTCGTGTAATCCTTGCCATGATGTGTACACTATGATCCTGAACTTTGAGGGCTGACACATACATTTATGTTATAATACACGACACACATTTTCTTCGCACACACGTCTCATATACGTCACACTTTTCTTTTAATAAATTAATCTGTGTTAATTTTTAGAAACAAGAGTTGTTGAGTATGTTGCGTTGGGGAAGTATGAGAGGGGGCATAGTACGACAGTGAGAGAGTGATAGGAAAAGGTGTCCATGGGCTGATGGAGTGTGTTGGACGGAAGCTGGTGGATTCTCCAGGATATTGATAAGGGAAAAAAAAATATTATAATGTGGGTGTTGACTCTCTTCACTCCAGGGACGACACTTTAAAGGAGGACACGACAGCTGCTTTAATCTCTTCCATGGTGAATGACTCGCAGGAGGCATCTAGTGGGGGCATAGTAATTTCTCCATCCAGGTTCGGAACAGTGTCAGGCTGCGGTCTATTTAATAATTCTTTGAAATGTTCTGCATGTAAGGAGCATGTAAGAGTGGGATACTGGAATTGTCGCAGTGCTAGACAGAGAGGTCCTATTTTGGAGAGACTAATATATGATTTTGATGTCCTCATGCTCCAGGAGCTAAATACAGACAAATGCCATTGCCCTGGCTTTCGCCAGTTATATAAACCCTACTGGGCAGAAGAGACATGGACAAGGTCTGCTGGTGAAGGAAGGAGTGAAGCATGTGGTACTTGACTTGAGCCAGTGGAATCACAGTGCAAGAGAGGTCCAGGGTATACAAATGGAGATTGGTGGCCTAAGTTGGAACATCATAAATGTATATGCCACAGTGGACTGTTTTGTCAGAAAGGAACACTGGGACTGGCTTAAGAAACTGGAAGAATTACCAGGTGATAGGCTACTCATATGTGGAGACTTCAATGCAAGGTACAGAGATTGGGACAGTAGTGGAGAAAATCGACAGGGAATTTCCCTTGCGGATGCCATGGTGGACTCCGATATGGTCTGCATAAATGATGGTAGGCCGACAAGAATGGCAGTGAGGCCTGGCGATACAGACACAGCTATTGACTTGGCACTTGTCTCCCAGTCATCAGTCCTTGATGTAAAGTGGACTGTTTTGAATAACCATGGGAGTGATCACATGCCATGCTCAGTCCTGATCTCTAAACCCAGGAAAGTTAAAGCTGGGAGAGCGAGCAAGACCTTCCGGTATGAGAGGACCGATTGCCTTCTTGGACGCCTCAGGCAATGGGCATGCAACAGGACTGTAAAAACTCCCTTTTTGCAGCCCCCATGGTGGACCCCAGAAGTAGACCATGCTTGGAACGCAAAGAGAGCTGCAGTGAAGCAGCTAAAGAAAGTGCGACAGACACTTCAAAGCTCACGAGAGGAAGTGGACACAACGGAAAATGTCAAGAAAGACAAGGTGGAGGTTTTCAAGCGCTGTGCTGCAGAGGCCAAAAAGGCAAAATGGGAATGTTTCATGAAGGAGATTGGAGGTGATAAAACACTGCGAAAATTCTGGAAACTGCACAGGCAAATGCAGAGAAAAGATCGGCCTATGAGAGTGGGAACAATTTATAGAGATGATGGTGTGCGCGTGACAACAGACAAAGAGAAAGGGGAGGCATTTCTCCAGAGATTTTTAGAGCAGACCAATCATAATGATGCAGACACCAGGGATGCAGTTAGAGAGGAGTTATCTGGCACCACGAAGAATATGCGGTATGAAGACATCATACGGGTGGGAGATGTTAAACACATTTTGAAAAAGGCAAAAGACACGGCACCAGGGCCCGATGGGGTTAGGTATGGCCACATGAAGGGTTTGAGCGATGCAGACCCGGAGGAGATGACCGACTGCTTTAACCAGAGCATTAGGACAGCATCAGTACCGCAGGATTGGGTGCACAGCTATCTCATCCCTCTCCCAAAACCATTCAAGGATCAGTGAAAGCTTAGAGGCTTTAGAATCATCACCCTTCAAAATACATTTGGGAAGGTTCTAGTGAAGATAGTCGCTGTCAAGCTGCAAGAGTTTTTGGAAAGCGGGAACTTCTTCCAAGGGGCCTGGGGAGCTACAGGCCAGGAAAAGATACCTGGTCAAATGCAGCCACTTTTGCCTTTGATGTTTATGAGGGGTTCCAGAGTAGACAAGAAACGAAGGCGGCAGCGCTTGATCTCGAGGATGCGTGCAATAGAGTTCAAATATGATATTTTGATGACCGCACTGATGGAGAAGGGGGTCAATCCCTGGTTGGTGAACTGGATAGCAGCCGTCCTGCACTCTCGTCGGGCTGCTCTTCGTCTGGGTGCATGGACCTCAGACCCACATATTTTAACCCCGGGACTGCCACAGGGATCTGCAATCTCACCGGTGCTCTTTAATGTGTATACAAGCAAGATTGCAAACCTAGAAGCACCAGGGGTTGGAAGAATACTAACATTTGCAGATGATATTCTTGCATATAGGCAGGGGGAGAGATAGGGAGCAAACAGCCCAGGAGCTACAGGCGACAGTAGACAAAGTGATTGAATGGTGCACTGAAATGAGTGTTGTCATCCACCCGGAAAAGGCGGCTGTTTTGTGGTGCTCTCTGGACAACAGGATTGTGAGAGCGGATGTCCCAAGCCTCGTGATAGATGGTAGAAATGTCAGTAGAGAGAACAATCTGAAGTATATAGGGATCACATTTGACAGGAGCCTATCCTTCAAGGACCATGTGGAGACGGTTGTGACGAGATCTCAAAAGGGACTCAGTGCACTTAAAACTATGGCTGCAATGGACACAGAGCAGAGAATGCTTTTCACACTATACCAGCACTTGATCCTCTCAGTAATTGATTATGGATTAGGTCTGCTTACTGTCTCAGAGAGTCAGCTGGTGAAGTTAGAGCACATACAGAACGAAGCTATGCGGGTCATTCTGGGATGCACTAGAGACATCCCAGTAGTGTGTATGCGTTACATCCTTGGTCTGCCGAGTGTTGCTGGTAGGCTCAAGGTGATGCAGGCGAAGGCATACCTCAGAGTAGCTGCAGACACAGACCACCCACTGACTGAAGCGCTGGACTCAGTTAAGGCTCAGCAACTGATAAGAGGGAAATCATGGATGGCTCAGGCAGAGGATACGATCAGACAGATGTCCCCTTGGAGAACATTAGGCGTGGAGAGGATTGGGTCAGAGTGCCAGCGGAGCAGTCAGAATTGTGCAGAGTTATAATGACATTAAGGCAAGAGTGCAGGTAGTGGCCAGCAGGGGCCATGGAAGTGGAAATCTAGCAACTAATTCAGGACAATGCTCACTCGGGTGATGTGATTATCTACACAGATGGTTCGGTGTCAAGAGGTGAGAAAAGTGGCTGGGGGTTCATAGCCAAAGCCAATGGTCGACGTTTGGGGCAGGAGATCCTGGCATATGATACCACAACATCCAGCTTAAGAATGGAGGTGGAGGCAGTCACTGCGGCTCTCCGCTGGATGGAGAATACGACACACACACACACATCGTGATTGTAACTGACTCAGAAAGCATTCTGACGAGGGTGGGGACTGGCAGGCTTCGTGCGGAGTGGCTTGCTTCGCTTCGGAGGTCACGGGTGACAAGCATCGCCTGGATCTTTTCTCCGGGGCATGCCGGTGTGTTGGGAAATAACAGGCGGACAGATTGGCTGGCTCTGTAGAACATGGTGGAGTATTGAATCATGACAAGGCAGACGTGGTTGCGGCTTTGTGGGAGCACGTGAACACCCCGGAGGAGCAAATGGATTACCATGGTCTGGCAAGAATGAGGCAGCGAGGAGTGACGAGGGGATCTGGCCGACGCTCAACGCACAGAGGAAAGGTGAGATGGACATATATTCAGATTGCTACTGGTACTATTAGTGTTGGAACTCTTCGCTGGCTGCTGTGGATGGGGACGGAGCGCTTATGGGAATTCCCCGAATGCTGTGATGTCGATTCCTAAATCAATCAATCAATCAATCAATCAATCCAGCCAGGGATTGACCCCCTTCTCCATCAGTCTCATCTCATCTCATCATGTTCCTCTTGTACCTTGCTTTGTCGAGGTGAAGTATAAACTTCGTGAGAGTGCCCGATTATGGGCTTCATATATAGATATTCCCATGGACTCTGCTATTCCCTCCGGCCAACGTTTACGTGGTCGGCCTCTTCCTCTGATTCCATCTGGTCTGTACATCATTGCTTGTTGTGGTATGCTGTTGACTGGTAACCTACTTGCATGGCCAAACCATTTGACTTGCTGCTTTCTGTATAAAATCTAGTGCTGCTTTAACCCCCACTTTAGTCCTGATTTCTTCATTTATGATTTTATCTCTTCTTGATACGTTGAGTATTCTTCTCAGGAACCTCATTTCTGTTGTTGTGATTTTTGTTTTCTCTTTTTCTGTCAATGTTCAGGTTTGGCATTGGTAGCATACAGTTGGCAGGAAGATTGTGTTGTAAAGTGCTTTCTTAGTAGTTATTGATACATGTTTGTTCTTTAGTATTGGTGCCATTTGTCCAATGAGTTGATTTGCCTTATTGCACCTATTTTCGATCTCGTCTTCTGATCTTCCATTTAATGATATTATACTTCCTAGGTACTTGAAACTCTTTACTTGTTTCAAGGGATGTTCGTTTAGGTGAATTGTTGTCGTCTGTTCTTCTTTAGTTATAGTCATTGTCGTGTTTTCCTTTATAGTGTCGTCCTGGAGTGAGGGGAATCAACACCCACATTATTTTTAACCCCATATCATTATTCTTGAGAATCCACCAGATTCCGTCTGCACACTCCGCCAGTCTCAGGATACCTCTTTCTATCTTCCTCTCTCACCCCTGTGTCATGCCCTCTCTCACACTCCCTCAAAACAACATACTAAACAACTCCAGCTTCTAAAAAATTAATAACACATTAATTTAATTAAGAAAAGTGTATGTATGTGAGAAGTGTATGTGTAGAATGTATGTCGTATACTCTAGTGTGTCTGCAGAATCAGACCGAACAGCTCAGGAGCAAAGTCTGATCATCACGGCAAGGACTACCCAACATCATCATAGTTCAGCACAAAATGACCTCACCAAAACGATGTGTCCCTCCTGCTAGATGTTGACTTCCCCCAGTAGCTTTTTGATAACCTCGATACCTGGTCACCAATCACGGATATAGTCCGATACTTATCCTGAATCGATCATACACAATGTTACCAAATGTCCTTACAGTTCTGAGACTTTATAATCCTTGCATCGTGAAACACGGAACACTGTCCCTTGTAATAACATGGTTCCTTTCTAAATTTCCTAGAGTTTCACCATTACCCAGTTATTGTTTACAGTTCCACAGGAATCTAATAATTTAGTAAAACCGCCAGGTTCATTGTTCCTATTTCCTAGATAATTACTATTGTTCTTTCTACATAGATAATCACTATTGTTCCTTCTACATAGATAATCACTATTGTTCCTTCTACATAGATAATCACTATTGTTCATGTTCCATGTGGTATGGAAAATAATCTCACTATTGTGCTTTTTCCATGTGGTATGGAAAATAATCTCACTATTGTTCTTGTTCCATGTGGTATGGAAAATAGTGATGTTTCAGCTTGTTTTCTTCATAACCTGAGGGGAAACTGTGAAAGAGAGAACACACCTGGTGATAGCAAACGGATACTGACACCTATTAGATGAGTGTAGGCCGACGGCCTCACTCAGATATAACAGTGAACCAAACTCTGTCATGGGGCAGAGGAGCTCATCACATCGGTCTGATTTAGGGTAAGATAAGGAAATACCAAATGTAAAGTGCAGAACCCCAGTAGACACCCCACTGGAAGATCCCACCATTGGACATTTCCCCTATCCCCCAACCATCCTCAATCTTTCTACATATCATCCAACTTCACTATTTCCAACCAGCTGAGCCAATTGACCTCTCACACTAGTTAGTTTTAACAATGCGATTGCCTTCTGTCGCCGACACTCCTTGAATACCTAACCACAAAGCAACAACACTATGCTTAAGTCCTAAACTTTATCTATCAGTAGACTGTTCTACATTATTTACATCTAAATGCTATTTAGTGAATACCTTATGAAAACTCAGCTCTATCCTGAATCGAATCCACACTTTGCCATGAAAGACACATGTTCATCAACGTTAATTGATTCAGAACACAATATATTCTTTTCTATATTAGAACAGAGCTTAGTCAAACACTTAAGCCTAGGTGAACTCCCTTGTTCACACTAGCGACAACAAGTTATGTTTTCATACAGTCGAGGATTGTCCGATTGACGTCATTCGATGTCAACAACAGGTGGTCTTAGCGGCAACCAAATCAAGACGGCGCCCCTCCTTTCATCTTGCGATTCGGGCAGAACAACATGCCGACAATTTCCCGTTTCCTAGGGAAATCTCAAAGACTGGTAGTTTCGTTTGATCCGACGTGTTTCCCCACTAGTAACAAACAATTGCAGCTGTGAATACTGACTGTATCTGTTAGTCTCTCATCTTATCGTTAACTACAGTGGTCCCGTGACAGTCATTACCTCTGTTTTGCTTGTGCTAATTTTCATGTTATGTTCCCTACACATTTCGTTTAGACTATTCATGTGGTCTTGTAATTCAGCTTCTGATTTTGCTATTAGTGCTTGGTCATCCGCAAACAGGAGTTCCCTAATGGTTAGATTTGCAGATAGTTCTTCTTCTGTGTTCTCGTCATGCGGTATTCTTGCTGTCTCTGCTTGGCTGGTTTCTTTACATATGTTGTCTATATGTGTTATGAACAAGAGAGGGGACAGGACACAACCTTGTCGTACTCCAGATCTTATGGTGAAGGGTTCTGAATGTCCTCCAGTTGCTCTCACTATGCATTCACTGTTGTTGTATAAACTTTTACATAGGTTTGTTAGATGTGTACTCACTCCATATTGTTTAAGGACAGTGCGGTCATCAAAATATCATATCTGACTCTATTGTACGCATCCTCGAGATCAAGCGATGCCGCCATCGTTTCCTGTCTACTCTGGAACCCCTCATAAACATCAAAGGGAAACATGGCTGCATTTGACCAGGTATCTTTTCCTGGCCTGTAGCTCCCGAGGCCTCTTGGAAGAAGCTTCTCCCTTTCCAAAAAACTATTGCAGCTTGACAGCAACTATGATCCTAAAGCCGCTAAGCTTTAACTGATCCTTGAATGGTTGTGGGAGAGGGATGAGATAGCTGTGCACACAGTCCTGCGGTACTGATGCTGTCCTAATGCTCTGGTTAAAGCAGTCGGTCAAACTTGGATAACATTAAGAAAGAAGACTGAATATTAACATGCTAGTTATTTGTGAGACCAGGGGATATTATAACGTTTGGATCCATCGATTCCGACACTCGATCTCTCCGTCGCTGCCTGGGGGATGCGCTCCCCTTCCCCCGGCAGCTTAAACAGATACATAGAGCACACTTTATTCACAAGCTTCAAGTTTCTCAGTTCTATATTTTAGTTCCCAATGTTTGTGTTTCCGGCGGGGAATAGAACCTCGGTCTCCCATATGACTGGCGGAGATACTTACCACTTATGCTACTGAGGATACAATAATAGCTTCACAGAAATGAAAAATATAGCCAAACACATCTCCCGATGACGTGACGTGACCAGCCGCAATTGCGAATTTAGGGAGTCCCTGTGGCGAAGTGGTCAAGCCGTTTGACTTGTGGTCCGAAGGTTGTAGGTTCGATTCCGGGCCGCGTCCTTCGGTTTACGAGTTAAATGTTTCAGAGACTCCTGTGGGTCGTCGCTAAAAGCTACGGAGTTCGTGCTTTGTGCGACGCTTTCCGTGCTGCGGAAAGAGACCGAGCCATATGGGATAAAACCCAGTGCAATGAAGTCGACCCCGTCGACTTTTAAGCGACTTTTTTCTTTTAGCGCAGTATTTTATTCGCAATTCAGTTTCGAATAATCACTTAGATTGTAAAGAAGTATGCCTTACAGGGCCTACTTAGGTGATTATGCTAGCTGCGATATGCTGGTTCAGTGCGATATTTCATTTGGCAAATAAAATGGGTGCAGGGAGTCGAACGTGGGTCTCCTGGGACAAGCGGAGGTACTTATCACTCTGATACTGAGGACACGATATTAGCTCAACAAAAATTAATAATATAGTCAAACACATGTCCCGATAACGTCACGTACGTCACGTGACCAGCCACAAGTGCCAATAACGCTCGGTATTATTAGCAATTCGATTACGAATAATCACTTCGTTCTGGTTAAGTAAAGGAAACTAAACTAAACTATTTTGGTTATTGCAAATGATCATCATCATCACCATCTTCTTCCACTTTTACCCTCAAACGTCGTGGGGAGGAATAGTTCACGCTCCAACGCCCGATGGGTGATAAGGATAGTGTAATTTGATGTGATTGCACCAAGTCT
Organism: Cepaea nemoralis; assembly: GCA_014155875.1. Taxonomy (NCBI): domain Eukaryota; kingdom Metazoa; phylum Mollusca; class Gastropoda; order Stylommatophora; family Helicidae; genus Cepaea; species Cepaea nemoralis. The sequence goes on along the minus strand of JACEFZ010002802.1, from coordinate 18,940 downwards.
TTGATGAATTAAACCATTTTATTTGCTGGCGTCCTCTTGCTACCGCATCTGATCTGGAAGTCAAAGGCATTGTTACATCCCCCGACCCGTGCCACATGTTCGAATCTCCATCTAGCAGGTCGTCCCGGTCTACAACAACAGAAGGTCATGTCTCGAGAGGTTAAGACCTGATATTTACCACCCCACCATCTGAGTGCTACTGGTTTATAAATATATCAGGCAATCACCATATATCCCATAGGCGTGGCAACGGGTACTATACTGATTACTTTTACCAAACACACAGAAATATTGAAATATCCATTACTAGGGGAACACTTCCAGGCCATTGAAATAGTGTGAGAGATACATTCATCGGTATTGACCGACACTCACAGAAGTAGTGTAAAAATATATTAGAGGACACATTTTGTTATATCCTTTTTACAGGACATCGCAGTCAGTACCAGCATTTCTGCTGCTGTGATCTCTAGGCAAGTTTACGTTCAGTAGTTTGCCATTGATTTCTGAACCGGCACAGATGCCAAAGCAAAACCAACGCATCGCGGTCTGCTGCCAAATCACGCGCAGGAGTGTTTTGAAGGCGAGTCGGTAAAGCCTTCGTCACGGATACGGCAGATGACACATTGGACAACATAGCTGTCTGCGATCGTGAACACAAAATGGGCCTTAGGAATGAATCAGTAAGGGCTATGAACTGACGTCTTGCCGTCTTGACAGGCGATAGTTTGTTAGATTGCGCTCCAAAAAAGGCGTCATAACTACAACCCACGGCGGTAGAGAATGTGACTGGTCAGACAAATTCGAGTCATGAAAGGAAGGAGGAGGAGGGGGAGGAGGAAGAGGAGGAGGAGGAAGGAGGAGGAGGAGAAAAAGAAGAAGAAGAAGAAGAAGAAGAAGAAGAAGAAGAAGAAGACGAAGAAGAAGAAGAAACAATGGGAGTAGGAGTAGTAGTTGTTATGGCGTTATCGTTTGGTGTAGTTAATGTCTACAACAGAACGGGTTGAAAAAAAACAAACAACAACAATAACATCGTGTTTTCATGACAAGAAACATCGACTGAAGCAGCCACAGATGTGAACCCTTACACCAGCTGATTATTTACCTTGTTACCTAACATGCTTACGGTGTGATGAATATCTGTTTCATGTGACCGTGACCCTCTTTGCATGCATTTTAAATTTGATGGGAAATCGACCGAGTGCAAATAAAACGATTTCCAATGTCACATGAGCTATATCAAGTATTCGTAGATCGTTGTTTGTTGATGCCTACTCAGCTGCAAAATACGTGTGTAAATAATTCATTACAGAATGTCTTCGCTTGCCTTCGCTTACTGTCTTGTGAATAAAATAGATCTTCAAATGTCTCATTTGCAGTAGATCGGTCTGGTCAAGTTTTAAGTGGGTTGTTTTATGTTAAGTAACTAATGTTATTTCAGTTTTAATTTGCTGTACAAGCATATCAGCGTATGATTACCGGGCGTTTGTAAAGTCGTCACTACACTTTGAATATAGAACAAATTTGAAAAATGAAGTACATGATGCCATAAAAAATTATGCTCCACAGTCCAACGTGAAGCAATATGCAGTGAATATCTGCGTCTGCTGGAGTAATTCTTTGCATCTCGAACAGAATGGCGTTATCAACAGAATAAGAATGGGTTTGGTTGAACAAATGTTTCGAAATGACCGTCGATACAACCGGATGGTTGTTCAAAGATTTATAGCAAGATTTACTGATAAACAACGTCCTCATAGCATTGCGGTTAGAAATTTGATGAATAAGTTTCTTGCTACAGGAAATGTGGAAGATGCTCCGCGATCAGGTAGGCCTGCTGTGTCTGAAGAAAAATGTCTAGATATCTAAGACACATCCTGAAAAGTCCAAGCAAGCACGTAAGGAAAATGTCGCAACAAGTGAATGTAACAGTGAGCACAGTGCACACAATTCTTAAACAACGATTACATTTTCATCCATACAGTTCTATTGTGTCTGAACTAAAAGAGTGGGTAATCAATCTAGAGTCAACTTCTCCACGTGGTTTCAAGCATTGTTAGCTAAAGAAGACGAGTCAATTCTCGATGTAACATTCTTCTCTGATGAGGCATGGTTGCATCTATCTGAATTCGCTAATCGCCAAAATAATCGTATTTGGAGGACTTTTAATCCCAATGCATTTCATGAAGCGCCACTTCACGATGAGAAAATTGGGGTATGGTGTGCCGTAAGTAGAAAACATTTTATTTTACCAATTTTCTTCCACAACACTATAAATGCCGATCAGTACCGTACTGACATTCTGGAACCTCTATAGAACAGCTAAATGAACGTGAAATAGAAGAAGCGTGGTCCCAGCAAGACGACGCAGCAGCATACACAGCTACAGCATCACTACGTATTTTGGAAGACATTTTCGCAAATCGCATAATTTGGCCTCTAACTCCATTAGATTATTTATTATCTATGGGGTTTCTTGAAAAGTAATGCTTACCAATATAATGTACACACAATTGAGGACCCGAAAGAAGCAATCATAATTACCATTCAAGAAATAACAAACACGTTGGAGAAAGTATTTGACAATTTGAAGAGAAGAGTACAGTCATGTCTTGAAGACCGTGGTGGACATTTCCAACGCCCGTTATAATGAATACTTCATCGGTACTTTCCAGCTTCCCCAAAACATCATTAGTCCATATCAGTGTCTATTGTAACTAATTTAATGAATTCTTTAGCACATTTATTAATGACATCATCTACTTCATTTTAAAAATTGGTTCTACATACAAAGTGTAGTGAAACTTTACAATCACCCGGTTGAATGTACTTTTACGTGATCATGATGCTGTTCGTTTCCTTTTTTCATTGTATGTCACGAGATTATAACACAGGGTCGCCGATGTGCTAGTCTTACGGTTTAAACTAGGACTTGTGTTCATCTCCACATGAGGTATCCTTGGACAATTCTAGACTAACAAGAGGAGGAATTACAATGATTTCCACTACTATGAAGATTGGAGAGGATTCAAACTGTGCAGGCTGCAAGGCTGCAAGAGAAGCACAGTGATTTCCATAGACGATGGTAGATAGTCGGCAGCCAGGGCTTGCATTCAACGTTGTTTCGAGTATGTGTTTTGTTGTCTGTCAGGATGGAACTAAGTCTTTAAAAAGTCCAAAGCATCAAATCGTACAAGAGTTACCTACTTCATTTGACAGGGTTCTGCAACATCATCTTGTGACATAAACAATAACAACATCAACAGTAACATCTAAGAGAATAATAAGAACAAGAACAAAATGGCGAGCATGCAGTCAATCCCAAAATATTATACAATGCTGGAATGAAAGGTAAATAATGGTCTGTGTGTACACTGATGGATCGGTTATTGATAGAGTATGTATACACTGATAAATTAGTGATTATTAGAGTATGTGCACACTGATGTATCAGTTATTGATAGAGTATGTGTACACTGATGGATCGGTGATTGATAGAGTATGTGTACACTGATGGATCGGTGATTGATAGAGTATGTGTACACTGATGGATCGGTGATTATTAGGGTATGTGCACGCTGATGGATAGATGAATCACCGAACAACGAGAAGCATATTGTGATTTTTACTAGAACACGATTACAAAAAAAAACAAAAACAAAATAGACGTTGCAGCTAAAGTCTTCGAAAGCACAGAACAAACAAACATAAACAGACACATAAATACATGACAAACACTACATGAAAATACAAAGGTTACTTATCTGAATCCTGGTTTGATCGAATGCACCTTAAGCGCTTACCGTTTAATGTGAATGGAAAGATGTGGTGGTATGGTTTAAACGGGTCAGTGGGTGACAGGGATTGTCTTAGCCGCACCGTGGGAGGGATGGGGGGGGGGGGGGGGGTCGTCGCCCATGTGAGCGAACGGTGAAAAGCGGATTAGCAGTGAACTATAGCCCGCTCTGTGGCGAAGGTGTAGTACGCACTCCCGCATACCGCGTAGGGACACAGCGGCAGGCGCTTGGAATGTAATCCGCCCTGCGTTGGTTTGCATAGAATGGCATAAGTGCCGATCGCTCAGAAGGCAATGACAAACCACTAAACGCTTACTTGTCATGAAATCACAAACGGCAAAAGTAATATTGGGGTTGATTGCTACGTCCTGTAAAGGATATGCTGCCACGTTTTTCTAGTTAGATATACAACTTCCAAACTTCCATCCCCCTTTTCCATCACCGAAGGTGTATAGCCCATTAGAACAACGTGGTAGTATATCCTTTACAGGACGTAGCAATCAACCCCAACATTACTTAGGCCGCAACGTTCAATTTGTTTCTTGTAGTCCTGCTCGATGACTGCCTGAAACAGGCTAATGAAACTAGAACATTATATACAACAATAAGACAGAGACAAACAGCTTTCTTCGGTCATGTGATGAGAAGAGAGGCATTGGAGAACATCGTAGCAACTGGAAAGATCGAGGGGAAGAGAGGCAGAGGTAGACCAAGAGAAGTGATGCTGGATGGATTGAGACGGTGGCATGGAGGAATATCAGCAGCAAAGTTGATCCAGAGAACCAAAGACCGAGATCTATGGAGAGCCATGCCGGCACGGCACTTGATGATGATGAATCCTGCTCTAGTAAAGCTCGCAATCTACTTCTCGTTGTTTGGTGATTCATTCATTGCCTTTTTTAGCTTTACTGCAGTTCCCCTTAATGTTATCAACTGATGGATAGAGATGAATGATAGCCTATGTGTACACTGATGGATAGGCCATTGATAGAGTATGTGTACACCGATGGATCGGTGATTGATAGAGTATGTATACACCGATGGATCGGTGATTGGTAGATTATGTATACACTGATAAATTAATGATTATTAGAGTGTGCATACACTGATGGATCGGTGAGTGTTAAAATATATATACACTGATAATTTCGTGATTATTGGAGTATGTGTACACTGGTTGATAGATGAATAGTAGCCTATGAGTACACTGATGGATCAGTGATTGGTAGAGTATGTGTACACTGATAGATTGGTGATTGGCAGAGTATGTGTACACTGATGGATCGGTGTGCTTCTGTGTGTGTGTGTGTGTGTGTCTGTTTGTGTACCTCTTTGTCTGTGTGCCTCCCTGTCTGTGTGTACCTCTCTGTCGGCGTGTCTCTCTGTCTGTGTGTCTCTCTGTCTGTGTGCCTCTCTGTCTGTGTGCCCCTTATTTGTGTGTACCTCTCTGTGTGTGTCTCCATGTCTGTGTGCCTCCCTGTCTGTGTGTACCTCTCTGTTTGTGTGACACTCTATGTACCACTCTGTTTGTGTACCTTTCCGTCTGTGTGTCTCTCTGTCTGTGTGTCTCTCTGTATGTGTGCCTCTCTGTCTGTGTGTCTCTCTGTATGTGTGCCTCTCTGTCTGTGTGCCCCTTATTTGTGTGTACCTCTCTGTGTGTGTCTCCATGTCTGTGTGCCTCCCTGTCTGTGTGTACCTCTCTGTTTGTGTGACACTCTATGTACCACTCTGTTTGTGTACCTTTCCATCTGTGTACCTTTCCGTCTGTGTGTCTCTCTGTCTGTGTGTCTCTCTGTCTGTGTGCCTCCCTGTCTGTGTGCACCCCTGTCTGTGTGCATCCCTGTCTGTGTGTACCTCTCTGTATGTGTGTCTATATGTCTGTGTGTCTATATATCTGTGTACATTCCTGTCTGTGGGCCTCTATATCTGTGTGTCTCTATGTCTTTGTGCCTCTCTACCTGTGTACATCTCCGTCTGTTTATTTATCTGTCATTGTGTCTCTCTGTCATTGTGTCTCTCTGTCATTGTGTCTCTCTGTCATTGTGTCTCTCTGTCTGTGTGCCTCTTTGTCTGTACACCTCTCTGTCTATGTGTCTCTGTCTGTGCCTATTTATCTGTGTGCCTTTCTATTTGTGTGCCTCTCTGTCTTTGTGCCTCTTTGTCTGTGTGCCTCTCTGTCTGTATACCTCTATGTCTGTGTGTCTCTGTCTGTGCCTCTCTGTATGTGTGCCTCTCTGTCTGTGTGCCTCTCTGTCTGTGTACCGTTCTGTTTGTGTGCCTCTCTGTCTTTGTCCTCCCCGTCCGTGTGGCTCACATTCTTAATGACACTTGATTTTAGGATCTCAATCTCTTAGTGATCTTACTTTCTTGAGTTGCTCTTTCTTACATCCTCATTTCATTAGCTCCTCATTCCATAGGCTCCAAACTCTCTTGACGTTTTATTCTCTTGACTTATTACTTTCAAGTCCCCTCACTCTTCTGATGTCTTACTATCTACGTTAATCACTCTTCTGAGTCCTCCCTGTCGAGTAACCTCACTCGCCCGTTCGCTCCCAAAATAGGCTTCCCACTCCATTATCACTGCACTTTGTTGGCTTCCAACTCTCTTTGCGCTCCACTCCTTTAGCAATTAACTTTTTTGCCAACACTTATTCTTGACCACTCACTGTCTCACTATTCTACGCCTCACTTTTAATATCTCAATCTGTTGCGGCTCGGCATGTGTTTCTTGTTCTCTCTCAACAAAGATGTAATACATGCTGCTGGTTAGACTATTGATCTAAGTACCACACGGCTCGAGTTCCACTGGATTAGCATGTACAGCTAGCAAGAAAAAAAAAGACAAATTAAACGAAAATCAGAAAGAATCACAAGACAAAGAGAGTGACAATCATAAGCTGGCAGAAATAGTACCTTGTTTTAAAAGACGCCAATCATTTCAGTATCATGAGAAAAACTAAACGCATTTAATTCTCTTAATTGCGTCTAAGTTAGGGAACCCAAGTCACGTTTGTTGGTAATGTCAACACTAAATAGATTTCTGCAGATTGACAACAGTTCATGTAGCAGGGGTAATAAGTCTATGCTGATTGATTACTCTGGTATGGAATGGTGTTAGGTCATATAAGGGGAGTAACTGATTAAGACCTGGTGATTTCTTTAGCGTAGAATGAATTTCAAAGAAACTTCATGTGTTGTGTAATTCCAAAGTGAGTGACTGACCAACGTGTGGTGGTTTGCCTGGTCTAGAATAAATTAACTTAAACTGAATCCGTTGTGTCCAACAAGGAAAAGTAGCTGATTAGCGTGCCGATTGTCTCATTTTACTGTAGAATAATTTTGCATAAACGAAATGTGTTTCGTTCAGTGAGTAATGGCAACATACCGAAAGTCAACTTGCCCAGTAAATCACAAACATCCAAAAACTGCTCGGACTGATTGCGAAGTTCTGTAACGGACATGCAACTAACTGTTTTTGTTTGTTCTTCTAAGGGAAGTAACTCATCAACGTGTGATAATTTCTTTAGTATAGAATATGTTGAGTAAACCGAGAGTGTTGTGTATATGTAGGGGAAGTAACTGATCAGCCTAATAACTGATGTACATGTATTTGTGAGTAACTGATTCATCTGTGGTGATTTGCTTTGCAGAGGATAAGTTACGTAGACATATGGTGCTGTGGTCTTCTACAGGAAGTAACTGATCAGTGTATGGTGATTTCTTTGTCATAGAATAATTGACATAAAAGAAATGTCTTGTGTTCTTATGGAAGAGAGTATCTGTGGTGATTTGTTTGAGATAGGCCGGTTCTATAGTGAAGGTGTTACAGACACAGTTCGTAATCTCGCAAACCGCGTTCGAAAAACAGCTACGGACGATTTGGCTGCAGACCTCCTCGAGTTGGTTTTTATAAAATGGTATGGGTGCCGGTCGTTCAGAAAGCAGTGGCAAACTACTGAACGCACCTTGTCAAGTGATCACAAACAGCCAAATAATTCTGGGGTTGACTGCGACGTCTTGTAAAGTATATGCAACTAACTTTGTTTGGTATAGAATAAGTAAAACAGATTAGAATGTGTTATGTTCATGCAAGGAGAGTAACTGATCAACGTGCGGTGATTTGTTTATGATAAAATAATTTACGTAAACAAAATGTCTTGTCTTGTAGAAGAGAGTCTCGTCTCACCTCATCTCATCATGTTCCTCTTGTACCTTGCGGTGTCGAGATGAAGTATAAACAGCGGAAGAGTGCCCGCTTGTGGGCTTCATGTTTCGAAATTCCCATGGGCTCTGTTATTCCCTTCACTTTGTCGGCTTCTTCCTCTGCTTCCATATGGTTTGTACATCATTGCTTGTTGTGGTATAATGTTAGTTGGTAACCTACTTGCATGGCCAAACCATTTGACTTGCTGCCTTCTAATACAATCTAGAGAAGCTAAAACCCCCACTTTAGTCCTGATTTCTTCATTTCTGATCTGATCTTTTCTTGATACATTGAATATTCTTCTAAGGAATCTCATTTCTGTTTTAGTGATTTTTCTTTTCTCTTTTTCTGTCATTGTCCAGGTTTGGCATTGGTAACATAGAGTTGGTAGGAAGATTGTGTTTTAAAGTGCTTTCTTAGTAGTTATTGATACATGTTTGTTATCTAGTATTGGTGCCATATCTATTTTCAATCTCGTCTTATGATTTTCCATTTGATGATATTATACTTCCTAGTTACTTGAAACTCTTTACTTGTTTCAATTGATGGTCGATTAGGTGGATTGTTGTTGTTTCTTCTTCTTTAGTTATAGAGAGTAACTGATGCATTTGTGTGTGTGTGTGTGTGTGTTTTTTGTTTTTATGAGGGCTCTCGGTTCCCTAGAGGCCGGAACCACCCCATTAGGTCCCATGTTCCCGTGTGTCACTCGGATGACCCCCTCTGCAGGTGGCCCTGGAAAGATCAAGCACAGATACTACACTTTGATCTTAACTAAAAGCCAGAAGCGATGTAATTGTGGTGATTTCTTTGGCTTAGAATAAGTTACACAGACGAATGTGTTGTGTTAATTCAGAGGAGAATAACTGATAAACGTGTTTAACGTGTTTAGCATTTTATGAATTAAGAAAACTGAAAGTGGTATCACAATAAGATTGTGTGTGGTATAGAATGAGATATTTACAGTGAAGGTGATTTGGTTGTGTAACTTGTCTATCATACATTGGGATATGATGTAAATTTATAGTGATTTATTTGGCATGGTAGTACATACATTTATACACATACATATATTATCATACTGGAAGAGGTCGCCTCTTGATTCGTTTAATCGTCCTGCCTCTCTGACAGCATTCGTTATTGCTACATATATATTCAGTACATTAAGTTTTGAAGCATGTGTGATTCTGGTAAAGCCACACACAGCTGTGTCCTCTCCACTGCTACAGAGTTCCAACTCTGTTGTAAGAGTCTCATTGTGTGATCTAGCGGAACGAACGAACGAACTTTATTTTCAAAGGGTAACAAATTAGTCTTACATTCGGACCTTCCAATCACTCATCTTTCGTTCATCAGTGCATAGTGCATTCACATAGGAAAAACAAAACATTGTCAAATGAATGTTGTAAACATAAACAATGCATCTTACCATGTTATGAGACAAATCCCCCACCCACCCATCCCCTAACCATCCGCGTGTCCCCCACACACACATCCACCACTCAACCACACACATACCCACAGGCACATACATGCTCCCATTCATCCACCCATCCCCCACATACACCATCTCCCCATCCACAAACACATCTCCCACCCACCACACATCCCCCACCCACCCACCCACAAACCCATACACACATGCATGCATCCACCCATCCATCACCCACTCACACATCCCCCACCTTCACACATCTTCCTACCCACACGCACACATCCTCCACCCATCCTATAACCTACCAACAACCACCCACCCACATATCCTCCACCACCCACCCACAGACCCCAACCACTCAACCAAACACACATCCCCCAACCACATATCCAACACCCACACACACATATTCCCGCCAACTCACATATCCCGCACCTACCCACACACAAAACCCGCACCCACCCACACATCTCCCACTTACACACAACCCCCACTTACCCAATCTCCCCCACCCACACATCTTGCATACACACACACACACATCCCCCACCCACCCCAAACTACACACACTCACCCTCCCATACATCCTCCACCCACCACTCGCCAAACACCCCCCCCCCCCCCGATCTCCAATCCACATTCACACATCCCTTAACTACACATCTCACCACCAATACACTCACACACACACACACACACATCCCCACTCCCATACACACATCCCCACCCCCCAACACATTCCTCATCCAGAAAGACACACCTTCCACCCACACACACCCCACAACCCACATATACCCCACCCACACACATCCTCCGCTCATACACATCTTCTCACCCACATACACATCCCCCACACATACACTCATCTCTCACACACATCCACCCACTCACGTACTCATCCATCAACCACTCACACCCACACATCACCCACCCATCAACATATGCATCTCTCATCTACCCTCCCACCCACACACACCCAAACCACCCAGCCAGCCACACATTCCCCATCCTCACATACATCCTTCATCCACCCGCATATCCCGCACCTCCTTCATCCCTCAAATATCTCCCCTCCGGCACAACACCCCACCCATAAACACATTCCTCCACACAAACACATCCCCCACATGCATTCCCCATACACACCCCCGCCCACACATCTCTCACCCACACACACACATCTCCTCACCCACCTACACATCCCCCACCTACAAATATCCTCACCACCCACACATACATCCTCCATCCACTCACATTTATCCCATGCAAACTCACACACCCACACCCACACAGACATATCCCATTCACAGACACACCCCCACACTCAACTCCTACCCCAAGGAGGAGTCTGGAGCTTCTTCTGTGGCAAGATTATCATTGTGTGATCTATGGGAGGAGTCTGGAGCTTCTTCTGTGGCAAGATTCTCATTGTGTGATCTATGGGAGGAGTCTGGAGCTTCTTCTGTGGCAAGATTCTCATTGTGTGATCTATGGGAGGAAACTGGAGCTTCTTCTGTGGCAAGATTCTCATTGTGTGATCTATGGGAGGAAACTGGAGCTTCTTCTGTGGCAAGATTCTCATTGTGTGATCTATGGGAGGAAACTGGAGCTTCTTCTGTGGCAAGATTCTCATTGTGTGATCTATGGGAGGAGTCTGGAGCTTCTTCTGTGGCAAGATTCTCATTGTGTGATCTATGGGAGGAGTCTGGAGCTTCTTCTGTGGCAAGATTCTCATTGTGTGATCTATGGGAGGAAACTGGAGCTTCTTCTGTGGCAAGATTCTCATTGTGTGATCTATGGGAGGAAACTGGAGCTTCTTCTGTGGCAAGATTCTCATTGTGTGATCTATGGGAGGAGTCTGGAGCTTCTTCTGTGGCAAGATTCTCATTGTGTGATCTATGGGAGGAGTCTGGAGCTTCTTCTGTGGCAAGATTCTCATTGTGTGATCTATGGGAGGAGTCTGGAGCTTCTTCTGTGGCAAGATTCTCATTGTGTGATCTATGGGAGGAAACTGGAGCTTCTTCTGTGGCAAGATTCTCATTGTGTGATCTATGGGAGGAGTCTGGAGCTTCTTCTGTGGCAAGATTCTCATTGTGTGATCTATGGGAGGAGTCTGGAGCTTCTTCTGTGGCAAGATTCTCATTGTGTGATATATAGGAGGAAACTGGAGCTTCTTCTATGGCAAGATTCTCATTGTGTGATATATAGGAGGAAACTGGAGCTTCTTCTGTGGCAAGATTCTCATTGTGTGATTTATAGGAGGAAACTGGCGCTTCTTCTATGGCAAGATTCTCATTGTGTGATCTATGGGAGGAAACTGGAGCTTCTTCTGTGGCAAGATTCTCATTGTGTGATCTACTGGAGGAAACTGGAGCTTCTTCTGTGGCAAGGTTCTCATTGTGTTATCTATGGGAGGAGACTGGAGCTTCTCCTTTCGCTTGTTATCCTCGGTTGGTACCTAGACCCGCTACCAACTCACCCCAAATTGTCCTGCCCGTAGCTACACGGTATAGCTCCGCTCATTTCCTGTTCATATAATTCATGTTTTTTCTGTACATCTCAACTCCATCTGTGTTATATGTTATACTATGTCCTTTGCTTTGTGGATTCCAGACACATTTCTTTCTAGTGATACTATTTTCAGATTTTAGAATTGTATGTCTTATCTAGCGCTAGTGTATCTTCTTCACCTGTTAGTTCAGGGGTGTAGATAAGGAAGACTTGTAGAGATATCTGTGCGCACTGAACGGGATCTCTGACCAGCATCAAACAAGCAAGAAACAAAGGATGAGTAAATTCGGCTGAAGGTGCAATAATCATACAGGAAGTACCCCATCAACGCGTGAGCAGTTTTGTATCATAAACTGATATAAATAACATAAGAGACAAATAAATCATGATCTAGTTGCCATCAGGAAATCAAAAACAATATACATTATCGTCCGGAATATTACTCGTATTAACTTTTGTTCGCGTCTGGTGACCAATCTGTTTGTACTGGACATCATTTATCTGTGCAAGCATTCAAGGATGAAGACACATAATAATGTATGTGGTTTGTTTCTTCTGTGTAATGGTAAGTAATTGTACACATCTCGATGTATTTTGTTATCAAATCATGTTATTGTAATGTACTAATGCGTTATTACTTCTGCAGTTATTATTTATTCATCATTCTAAATCGGTTATTTGTTATGCAAAACTCTTCTCTTCTCTTCTCGTCTCTTCTCTTCTCGTCTCGTCTTTTCTCGTCTCTTCTTACTCTGCACCCTACTTTTCTCCCTTTCTCCCATATCTACCATTTACACTGCATCTGATAATGTACATATAATCTAATGGTTTCTATCATCTCCAGCTCTTTCAGTTATGTCTAATGTATTCCCCATGTTATCTCAACGCGAAGCTTCCCTGCCCGTCCGGTGCTCATGTCTTCGGATCCCCATCGAAGTCGATGTTTGTGAAATAAATGATGTGAGCAGCCACGTACACCCAGCCTCAAATGGGTACTCAAAACCGTGCTGGGAAGTAAAGACGGCCCGTGTGCCACTGATCACATCCACTATCTAGTGTTTATTTATCTATACACACATGGGACCAGCACCATATACCCATTTCGCCTAAATATGTGAACATGATGTTTACGTTTACCAGCCGATAATTCTCAGAGTTTCTGTTGTCTAACGTGTGACTGGATCATTCCTTCATAAACTGCAGGTAATAGATGTCAATATTGGCCAGCCGATAATTCTCAATGTTTCTGTTGTCTAACGTGTGACTGGATCATTCATTCATAAACTGGAGGTAATAGATGTCAATATTGGCCAGCCGATAATTCTCAGAGTTTCTGTTGTCTAACTTGTGACTGGATCATTCCTTCATAAACTGGAGGTAATAGATGTCAATATTGGTCAGCCGATAGATAACTCTCAGTGTTTCTGTTGCCTAACGTGTGACTGGATCATTCATTCATAAGCAACAAGCAACTGTCAGGGTAGCCGATGACACATCAGACTGATGGAGGTGGAAAGGGCAGTAAGGCAGGGCTGCATTATCTCCCCATATTTATTCAACACATGCACCAAACGTAGTGAACATCTTCAACAATGATGAGACCAGTGACAACTTTGGTCCACTCATAATTGGTGGAAAAATAGTCTCAGAACTTAGATATGCAAATGGCACTGCCCTCCTCTCAAGAAGTGCTGACGGCTGAGATAACTTTCACAATCCCAACACACTGAATTCGAAGTCCGAGGAGGGCAGTTTGGGAGCAGATTGTATTGCGTTGATTTTCACAAAGGTATGAGCGGTGACATTTTATGAAGCAATGTTAAACTAATATTAGTTGCATGTCATTTACAGGATGTTGCATTCAACCCCAATATCTATTAGTTGTTTGTTATTTACTAGACAATCCTACCTCATTAGTTTGCTATTGCTTTCTGAACGGCCAACGCCTCATGTAATCGAAATAAACGCAGAAAGGTCTGCTTCCAAATCGTTAGCAGATGATTTCGAACCTTCGAGTCGGTACGTTAGTGTGTCTCACTATCGCCTAAGACACCTCGTCGGTTAATGACGAGCTACTGAACGTAAAATTGCCAAATACATAAGAAATAGCCAATACATGTTAACTGCGACATCCTATATAGGAGATGTAGCTAATATGTTTCATTCTTTTGAATCAGAAATTTCAAATAGGAAATGATGAAATCAGGACTAAAGCAGGAATAATTATAGCGCTAGATGTCATTAGTAGTGCCAGATTTCGTTAGAAAACAAGTAAATGGTTCGGCCACATAACTAAGCTAGTAACTGCCAGAGTACCAAACCAAGCAATGATGTACAGACCAGATGAAACCGAAAGATGAGGTCTACCATGTAAATGCTGGACATGGTGAATAATAGTCCATCGGAATCTCGATGTATGAAGCCCATAAACTGTCACTCCCCCGTTGTTTATGCTTCACCTCTACACCGCAAGGTACAAGAGACACGAGATGAGATGATGATGATGGTGAGATGAGGCTAACACTGTTTAAACCTTAATCGTTTACGAGTGCCAATCAGTGGATGCATATATATTTGTCACAAGTACTAACAGAACGTTGTTATCTGTGTCTTTAGCGCTAGGTTTCTTGTACTCACAAGGCATAGACTTTCAGCTGATCACAGACAGTAACTTGTGGATGATGCCGCTGGGCCCCGGCTGGAGAACGGAGTCTCAAGTGTCCTGCGCCGTGTCATGTTTGAAAATGACATCAGAATGTTACAGTTTTACATACAATGGCAACAGCAAGTGGTGTGTGCCAGGTCAGTGTCTTTTCTTCTTGTTGTTTTCTTTATTGATGGTGATGGTCTTCTTTTTCTACTACTACTACTACTACTACTACTACTACTACTACTACTACTACTACTACTACTACTACTACTACTACTACTACTACTACTACTACTACTACTATTACTACTACTACTACTACTACTACTACTACGACGACGACGACGACGACGACGACTACTACTACTACTACTACTACTACTACTACTACTACTACTACTACTACTACTACTACTACTACGGCTACCGTTACTGCTACTGCTACGGCTACTGCTACCGTTACCGCTACCACTACCCCTACCACTACGACGACGACGACGACGACGACGACGACGACGACCACCACCACCACCACCACCACCACCACCACCACCACCTCCACCACCACCACCACTACTTCTACTACTACTTCTACTACTACTACTACTACTACTACTACTACTACTACTACTACTACTACTACTACTACTACTACTACTACTACTACTACTACTACTACTACTACTACTACTACTACTACTACTACTTTTCCTTTAACTATTCTTCTTCTTTATTTTAACAAGTGGCTAAACCGTGTTCATAATAACAAGTGACTAAACAGAGCGTGTTCATTGTAAAATGTGACTAAACAGAACATGTCATTTAAACAAGTGAATAAACAGAAACTGTTTATAATAACAAGTGAATAAACAGACAATGTTGAATGCAAGAAGTGACTAAACAGAGCGTGTTAATTTAAACATGTAACCGTGTCAGAAGTATGAAGTGTGGGGCGCTGCCGCTCAGTTAAGTACTAGCACTGGCACCCCCAATGTGTCAGAAATTGACTCGGGACAAAATCTATATGGCCTAAATAAAGATTAAGCTCCTGGATCTCAAGAGTACAGCTGAGAATGGTTCGATACCAGGATGTGATGAGATACCAGCTTAACTAATTAAAGCGGGAGGAGAAGAAAGAATACAAATCTATCACGCATTATGTAAACAGATATGGACATATGGTATATGGTCTATGTAAACAGATATGGACATATGGTATATGGTCAAAAGATTACTATAGAACTGTTGCCCTGATAAGTCATGCATGTAAAATTCCACTAAAAGTTATAATGTAGGACTTCACAGTTATATGGAAGAAGAGATTATCATGGGTCAAGTTGGATTTAGACAAGGAAGAGGAACAAGAGAACACATACTCAACATGCGTTTAATAATAGAGAAGTGTAGAGAATGTAATGTAAACCTATTCTCATATTTTGTGGATTATTGAAAGGCATTTGAATGTGTACAACATCAGAAACTTTGGGAAATTATGAGGAATATGGGCTTTCAATCATATGTAGTACAACTCATAAAAATACTCTATCTAGACCAGGGGACATCACATGTTTTCCACAGTGGGCGGATAACTGACAAAATGACGACCGCTGGCAACATAATCATTCTGTACAATACTTGCAAGACGGAACGAAAGCTCTGGGAAACGACGAAAAACTAAGTTTAGCATTCCATGTTAATCATTTGTGAGTGGTGTGCAATGCACAAAAACAAAGACAACCAACATATTTTTTACTTTAAAAAAGTTAAAAAGTTACCAAAGAAGGCGACCTTAGCAAAAAGATAGTTGCATCAGACCTAGTGTGCTCATATCATAAGCATCAACAAAGGTTAGTGAGATGTGTGCGTTTGGCTTTTAAGATATCATCATTGTTTGGTTTGGAATTGCTGTACCCAGTCAAAATAATTGCTTTCAAATGTTCATCAGTCAATCTCGTTCGATGTGCTGACGTCACAAACTTCATTATTGAAAATGTTTGCTCACAGACATAAGTTGTTCCAAACACTGATGCCATACCAGCGAGACATTTTATTTTTTTTTCAGTTTCGGAAACTCAACATCAGGTAAGTAGCGGTAAAATTCAACAAGATTTCATTCTCTCACCCATGCTTAACATGGAATGCTAAACTTAGTTTTTCGTCTTTTTTCCCAGAGCTTAATCGTTCCCACCGCTATCTGATTAAAAGTTCTCCTGGTCTTCCCTCTCAGTTTTGATTTTCTTCCAGAACCCCTGCTGCATTCCTCAGCCTTCTCCACCTGGTCCCACAAGCTCACGACCACCTCCCCCCTGTCCATAGGCAAAATACCACCAAGAGGTGAACTGCCTGCTAGCCTATCAGCATGTTCATTCCTTCGTAAAGCCGCATGGCCAGGGCAAAATATCCATACAATTCTCACGATCTGTGACCTCTGAAGCGACGAGAGCCATTCCACACGAAATATACCTTTCTCCACCTTGCTAAGCATACTCTTTGAATCCGTAATGAATACAACGTGGGTTGCAGTAGTCTCTTCTAGCCACCGGAATGCCGCTGTTACTGCCTCCACCTCATTCTCATGCTGGAGGTCGTAGTCTCATATGCCGGACTCTCCTTTTTCAAGACTCGTCCATTAGCCTTTGCAATAAAACCCCAACCACTACGTCTGTTTCTCACCACTGACCCATCGGTGTAGATGACTATGTCACATTGATATGTGTTGCTCTGGATCAGCTGTTGCACTTCAAACTCAGTGCGGCCCGCTGCCAATTCTCTGCACTCACGACCCAGTGTTATTATTACATTGTGCCAGTCCGTCATGTCTTCCGGAACTTAAACCCACTCTTTTTCACGATTGATGATCTCTAGATCACACACCTGACTTGTAGAAAGTTCTGCATGTGCCATCCTGAACCTGTCTCGTCTTAGTCTATGACCCTTAACCATAT
Source organism: Cepaea nemoralis (assembly GCA_014155875.1). Classification (NCBI taxonomy): domain Eukaryota; kingdom Metazoa; phylum Mollusca; class Gastropoda; order Stylommatophora; family Helicidae; genus Cepaea; species Cepaea nemoralis. Next base: position 1,401 of record JACEFZ010002802.1, on the reverse strand, counting down.
CCATTGCTACATGCAGCGGGTGATCCCTGTCTGCAGCAACTCTCAGGTACCATTTGGCCTGAAGGACCCTATGCCTATCCGTCATTGTTGGTAGCGCCAGGATATGCCTCATGCATATAATTGGTGTGTCCTTTGTGCACCCCAGGATTAACCGCATGGCAGCATTTTGTATGCGCTCCAACCTTTCAAGCTGGCTCTTTGATACTATCAGCAGCCCCAAACCATACTCAATGACAGAAATTATTAACTGCTGAAAGAGCCTGTACAGCATCTTCTGATCTACCCCGGTTGCTGCCATAGCCCTCAATGCATTAAGTCCCCTACCAGCCTTCACCACCAAAATCTCCACATGATCCTTAAAAGACAACCACCTGTCAAAGGTGATACCCAAGTACTTCAGTTTACTCTCTCGACTAAGCGGACATCCATTCAACATAATACTTGGGACGTCTGCCTTGACAATCCGGTTATCCTCGGAGTACCACACAACCGATGCCTTGTCTGGGTTTATAACGGCACCTGCGTCCTTGCACCACTTTGCTACCCTATTTACCGCCACCTGTAAGTCTTTCGCCAAGCTGGCCCTGTCTCTGCACTGTCTGTACACCAGCACATCATCTGCAAATGTCAAGATTCTTCCCACACCTGGAGCCTCAATAGTTGCGAATTTTGCTGGTGTAGACACTAAGGGCAGACCTCCATTTCCAACAGTGTGTGTATTACGATTAGTAGTATGACTCTTCGCTGGCTGTTGAACGAGGGGACGGAGCACGTATGGGAATGTCCTGAGTGCAGTGATGTCGGTTCTTAACTCAACTCAACTCAACTCCCAGAGCTTTCGTTCTGGCTTGCAATATTGCACAGTATGATTATGCGGCCCGCACTCGTCATTTAGTCAGTTATCAAGCCTACTGTGAAAAGAGTTTGTTGACCACTGATCTAGACCGACAATCAGCGGTTAGAATAGGTGACGAGACATCAGATTCGTTTGACATCAAGCAAGGAGTCCGTCAATACTGTGTGCTGTCCCCCTATGTTTTAATCTGTACGCCGAACATATAATTAGAAATGTAAGAGATAATATAAAAAGAAAGCAATATTAAGCCCTAAATATCGGTGGTCATGAAGTACCAGAGATTCGATGTGCTGATGATACAGTATTGCTATCCACATCTCAAAATGGTACAGAACAACTAATAACCTCAACGCAAAAGAAAAGCGAAAATCATAACCTATATCTTAACATAGCAAAAACAAAGATAATGCTTACAGCTATTATGGAGAAAGAAATATATGATAATGAGGAACAATTGGAAGTGGTAGAACATTTCGAATATTTTGGGTCATTAATTACCAATAATGGTGACATAATGGTAAAAAGTTGTTTCAAATTTAGACTCA
>JACEFZ010002801.1:55000-61292 GCA_014155875.1 Cepaea nemoralis | reverse complement strand
TTTTTTTTTTTACTTTTTTTTTAAAAGGAATCCCGTTTTTTTAGAATGAAAATTTATATTAGCATCAAGTGCCTTGCCAGCTGGCGTAGGCGTTCAGGTCTCTCAACACATCTCGCTCATCTGTGTTCTGGATCAACTCTGCTGATGATATTCTTATATGTCACCGTCTCAGTCCATCCAGCATCATTTCTATTGTTCTGCCTCTCTTCCCCTAGTCTTGCAGTCGTCACCCTGTTTTCAATGCCTCTCTTCTCATCACATGACCAATGAAAGTTGTTTAGCAAAGGAACTATTCAGTTAATCATCATTGAAATAGTAGTACATTCTCAGTATTTTTTTTCGTGTTTTATATGTGATCTATATTAGCAAAGAAACTATTGACTGTTAATCATCATTGAAATAATAGTACATTCTTGGTTCTTTTATACGATTTTAGAAGTTATCTATATTAGCACAGGAACTATTCACTATTAATCATAATTAAAATACAAGTAGATTCTTGGCATTGTTACATTGTTCGTGAAAACTGATGGATGTTACTGAAACAACCATTGGCTCTTAACCATCTTTGAACGAGTATGCATTCTTGGTATTATTAAATTATTCCTCACATGCGATCATGTCAGTGAAGGAACTGTTGGTTGTTACTCATAATTTAAAGAGTAGCACATTCGTGATACGTTTATTAGTGTTCCTCTTTGTTTTGTACATGCGATATGACTTTTGACTAAAAGAGTAAGATGTTCACGGGGAGAATGAGTTGGGGGGTTAGGCATGAAGACGAAGATTGTGGTGTTGTTGAGGACGGTGGTGATAATAATGGACGTGAAATTACTACACGCTAATGATGTTGCTCAGAATTTTAACAAAATATATTAAGAAACAGAAGAAGCAGAAGAAAAAAAAAAGAGAGAAAGAAAAAAAAAAGAAGAGGAAAAAGAAAAAAAATACGAAGAAGAAGAAGGAGGACAGAAGTAGGAGAAAACAAAGACAAAGGTAATTTATTTTAAACACTGGATAATGTAAATGTCCGACAATTTAAAAAAAAAAAAAGACACAAGCGAATAGAAACGTATTGTACCAGATTTGAAGAATGAAGTAGGAAAAAGAATGAAGAACAGACTCACAACACCTTCTGTCCCAGAACAAATAACCCAGTAAAAAGGGCAGTGACGGGATCAAACATCGAAAGCCTTAAATACATAACAATTACCGTCCTCGTATACCGGGAGAACGACCAAACTCTGCCATAATGATCATGTTTATTTACTCCTACCGGTCTTTGATGGTACATGTTTGTACCCTGGCCGGCCTGTACTGGCACAGCGCTATCCCTGTCAACTTTCTGTAGATGCAAACACAGGGTGCCATTGATCCGACTCTTGTCACGGCACAAGTGCTGATTGGATGATGTTTGCACGTGCGTACCGATTTCATTGGAATGCCGTCTTAAGTATTCTCCAGAAGTGAACGGTCTTCGGTCTGCGACTTCCTACGTAGACCAGTGTTGATTTTTTTCTCTTTATTTTCGACCAGTTCCGCCCTTCTCTTGACTTAAAGAAAGGACAGTTTTAACGATTTGTTTATTGCCTGGTGCAATAATTTAATACGTAGCTATGTTTGTTTAATTGAAGCATTACACAAAATATAGTGCATGTTTATTGCAGGACGTCTGCAATCTTGATGGAAAGAGTAGAGATTTAGATGTACTGTTGTACTGTTATTTACAAGTAATTCATAGTAGAGACGTACCATTGGTTGATAACCATCATTGAAGGAGTAGCGGGTTTTCTTGATACTGTTATATTGTAGGGAAAAAAATCATGTTAGTTAAAGGAAGCCTTAGCTCTTAATCTTCTCTGAACTATGATTTCATCTTTAGTTGTGTTACATTATTACTCAGATGCGATCGTTGTCAATGGAAGGATTATTGGCTGTTAATCGTGATTGAAAAAACACGACATCCGTTCTACGGTGGTTAGGTATTGTGCATGCTATGTAACTTTTAACAAGGGAGGCAAGAGGTTCCGGGGGAGAAGATGTTGGGGAGTTACAATGAAGACGGATATGATGATGATGATCATCATCATCATAATAATAATTACTACAAGCTAACGGTGCTACTCAACGTGTAAAAGATTAAGAAATAGACGACACAGAAAAAAAAGAGGCAGACAAAGACGAAAATGAAGACGAAGAAAAGGAAGAATAATAAGAAGAAGGTGAAGAAGGAGGGCGAAGATGGGAAGACGAAGACAAAGAAAACGTATCTTTGAAACTGGATTAATATTAATGTTCAAAACTAGAGGAAAAAAAAAACAGTTTCGGATTTTAAGAATGAAGCAGACAAAAGAATGAAGAACAAATATACCCCCCACCACTTCTGTCCAAGAACACATAACCCAGAAAAGAAAAGGGCAGTGACTGGAGCAAACATCGAAAGCCTTAAATACATAACAATTACCGTCCTCGTATACCGGGAGAACGACCAAACTCTGCCATAATGATCATGTTTATTTACTCCCACCGGTCTTTGATGGTACAAGTTTGTACCCTGGCCGGCCTGTACTGGCACAGCGCTATCCCTGTCAACTTTCTGTAGATGCAAACACGGGGTGCCATTGATCCGACTCTTGTCACGGCACAAGTGCTGATTGGATGATGTTTGCACGCGCGTGCCGATTTCAATGGAATGCCGTCTTAAGTCTTCTCCAGAAGTGAACGGTCTTCGGTCTGCAACTTCCGGCGTAGACCCGGGTTGAATTTTATTCTCTTTATTTTCGACCAGTTCCGCTCCTCTCTTGACTTAAAGAAAGTACAGTTTAAACGATTTGTTGATTGTCTGGTTGAAGTGGCTGCCGGTTTTACTATTTCAATACGTAGCTACTTTTTTTCTAATTTAAACATTAAAAAATGTTAGCATGTTTAAAGCCTGGTTGAAGTGATTGCGAGTTTAATTAATTTTATACACACCTACGTTTGTCTAATTGAAACATTAAAAAGACTTTTGCATGTTTATTGCCTGGTTGAAGTGGCTGCGAGTTTAACAAATTTAACACGTAGCTATTTTTGTCTAAATACAACATTTCTAGAAAATGTTGCATGTTTATTGCCTTGTTGAAGTGGCTGCGGGTTTAACTAATTTAATTTTATCTCATCTCATCCCATCATGTTCCTATTGTACCTTGCGGTGTCGAGGTGAAGTATAAACATCGTGAGAGTGCCCGATTATGGGCTTCATATATCGATATTCCCATGGATGTCATGATGGATATTTCCATCATACGTTTACGTGGTCGGCCTCTTCCTCTGTTTACATCTGGTCTGTACATCATTGCTTGTTATGGTACGCTGTTTACTGGTGACCTACTTGCATGGCCAAACCATTTTACTTGCTGCTTTCTAATAAAATCTAGTGCAGCTATAACCCCCACTTTAGTCCTGATTTCTTCATTTCTGATCTTATCTCTTCTTGATACGTTGAGTATTCTTCTCAGGAATCTCATTTCTGTTGTGATTTTTCTTTTCTCTTTTTCTGTCATTGTCCATGTTTGGCATTGATAGTATAGAGTTGGTAGGAAGATTGTGTTGTAAAGTGCTTTCTTAGTAGTTATTGATACATGTTTGTTCTTTAGTATTGGTGCCATTTGCCCAATGAGTTGGTTTGCTTTATTGCATCTACTTTCGATCTCGTCTTCTGATCTGCCATTTGATGATATTACACTTCCCAGGTACTCGAAACTCTTTACTTGTTAACTATATATATATATATATATATATATATATATATATATATATATATATATATATATATATATATATATATATATATATATATATATATATGTATTCTTTACTTGTTAATTATATATTATATATTTTAAACTAATTTAATAATTTAATACATAACTATTTTTGTCTAATTGAATCATTAAAAAGAATGTTGCATGTTTATTGTCTGGTCGAAGTGGCTGCTAGTTTAGTGAATGTAATATTTAGTGTTTTGTGTCTAATTAAAGCATTTACCTAAAATGTTGCATCTTCGCTGCCTGCTTGAAGTGGCTGCGAGTTTAATTAATTTAATACACACCTATTTTTGTCTAACTGAAACATTAAGAAGAATGTTGCATGTTTATTGATTGGTTGAAGTGGCTGCGAGTTTAGTTAATTTAATACGTAGCTATTTCTGTCTAAATTAAAGATTTAAAAACTATGTTGCATGTTTATTGCAAGACGTTTTGATCAATCTCAGGTTGATTTTCTGGGTAGTTGGCCCTTGCTTTCTCGCCGAGATGTAGACGTTTAAGTCTAGTCTAATGCCTGTGTAGGCGTTGAACCACTTACCTCGTCATCATCGCGCCAGAAGTTTAAGGGCAAGCTCTCTTATCCTTTCGACCATGTCGACGTCTTTTTGTCTATTATGTAAGTAAAATATTAAGAGCCTATTCACACAACACCAGGCGTAATGTTATATAGTTGGTTAAGTTAGGTGCATGTCGTTGATAGGACGTTCCAATCAACCTAACGTTGTATTTGGCTGTTTATGATTAACTAGGCTTTATATAGCCGGTCTCTCTGGCTGAGGGGTTACAACACTTTCTCCGTAATCCCGTTTATCACGCAGAGTCTCGTAGCGGGAGAGAACTGGGAGCGGTTCGACCTCCGCTGGTGACTTGCGGGATACTGAGCCGGCCGCTCAGAAAGCAATGGCAAACTACTGAGCGTAATCTTGCCAAGAAATCAACAGACAGCTGAAAGATGCTGCTGTTGACAGCGATGTCCTGTAAAGGATATGCAAAAAAAAAAAAAAAGGCTTTATATGTTCAGTAGTTTGCCATGGAAGACTGAAGGGGAAGAGAAAGAACGAACAAACGAGCACACTTTATTTTCAAAGGGTTAAGAATTGGTCACGCAGGCCCGTCTGACATTCTCCCCTTCTATCATTCTCTTTCATACAATATTTCGTCCACACAACATTTGAGGCTAACTGATAACAACAACAATATAAGAGTGATGCATTATAAAGACATGGGGAAAATGCAAAAATCAATAATAAATGACTCGGTAATATTAATGAATGATGTGGCAATTTTTATTAGCTATGTGGAATATAGTGGTCTGCCTAATGGGGACTAGGGTTGTATTATTATTATTATTTATATTATTATTATTATTATTATTATTATTATTATTATTATTATTATTATTATTATTATTATGGCGAGGGTAGCCTTTGGCAAGATGAAAAACATACTGACCAATAAAGGGATGGCAATTGAAACGAGAAAAAGAGTGTTGAGGTGGTACATTGAGCCTATACTTTTGTATGGATGTGAAACTTGGACAATGACCAGTCAAGCTGAAAATCACCTGATGACTGTAGAAATGTGGTTTCTTAGGAGAATACAAAGAATACCATGGACAGACAGAAAAACCAATGACCAAGTACTGCAGGAAGCAAATGAAAATCGTAAATTGATTAGAGAAATTAGACGTAGACAGTCACAATTTTTTTGGACATGTTATGAGAAGAAAGAAATTGGAGTACTTGGTGACAAATCGCAAGATCGAAGGGAACAGACCAAGGGGAAGACCGAGAAGTAAATACCTGGATGACTTGGCCACATGGCATTGTCGAGACAAATCAAATCAAATCAAATCAACTTTATTAGGGTCACAAATTGGGCGCGCAGGCCCGTCTTACATTCGGCCCTTTCCAATCACTCGTCTTTCATTCATCAAGAGCATTATACATTTACATAGGAAGAAAGATAAACATTGTGAAATGAATGTTGTAAACATAAACAAGGCAAATTACCATGTTATGAGGCCCATCTCCCACCTACCCATACATCACCCCACCCACACACACACCCCCACTTACCCACACACACGCACACAAAGGGACACATACATACCCCACCAACCGACCCATCCATCTTCTGCACATCCCCCACCCATACACTCTCCCCTCACCTGTTCCCCCATCCAAAACACTCGCCACCCACAAACATTCCCCCACCAACCCACACATCTCACATACACATCATAACCCATACATCCTCTCCCCATCCACACCTCAAACCACCCATCCCCCAACCACATCTCCATTGACCATATATTCACCACTTATGCACACAATCCCCCACCAACCCACACATCGCACATCCATTCACACATTCCCAAACCATACACACACATCCCCACCAACTGACATCTCCCTACCCCCCCCCCCCCACACACACCTCCCTAACCACCCATACATCCCCAATCCACTCACACACACACACCC
>JACEFZ010002801.1:47500-50000 GCA_014155875.1 Cepaea nemoralis | reverse complement strand
TTAGAAACCGAATCACATCTGGGTGTACACTGGTATAACATGTGGATCTTCACCGATGTTGCGGAGTTAGTGCAGTATACTGAGATTCTCCTATCTGGTCTATCGTTAGAAACCGAAGCATATCTGGATGTACACCTAAGAGCACTTGAAGTGTTGGGAACACATTGACAACAAGAAGTCTAAGTTGATTCATCCTCATCAGCAACCATTGCCTTGCCGTCTATCGTGGGCGATCATGTCTCTCCACAAATTACAATTCTCCAACGTTACGCATCAAGTCGTGTGTTGACTCCCTTCAATGCCATGACACAAGACTGTCAAGAATCTTCTCATGATGTATTCTTCTATCTTTCTTTCCCCAAATATTTCGAGTTATCACAACATGTTCCAGGTGTCTTCTCATAACGTGGGCAAAAAATATTACTGCCTCTTTCTGATGTTTTTGTGAAACGTTGTCTTTGCGACTCAGCTTTGCTTAAAACGGCCTGATTGCTCATTTTGGCTGTCCAATTAATTTTCAGCATTCTTCAATAATTTGCTTCAGCTGTTTAATTGGTGTTTCCTGCCGTTTTGCCCTCCTCCTCTTCTTTCACCTTTCTTTCCCAATTTGATCATGGGAATGTACCTAAACAAGTTAATGGGTACAACTATCTTGGAACAGTCTTTTTCTTCTTCTCACACTATCCCTCATTTAGTCATACTCTCTCAACCAACACACTCCAAAGCCTCCTATCCTTTGCTATCTCACGGAGATCCGTTCATATTCTCCCCATGTTGTTCATGTCTGTCCTTCTTTCAAGTATTCCTCTTATTTGTTTGCCTTGTGGATTCCAGACAAACGCTGTCTAGTTATACTATTCTCATTATCATCCTATATACACCAATAAAAAAAGAGACAAATTGCTTTCTTTGGTCATGTGATCAGAAGAGAACATCGTGACAACTGGAAAGATCGAGGGGAAGAGAGGCAGAAGAAGACCAAGAGAAATGATGCTGAACGGATTGAGACGGCGGGTTGGAGGAATATCGTCAGTAGAGTGATCCGGAAAACCAAAGACCGAGATCTGTGGAGAGTCATGATAGCCTACGCCAGCTGGCAGGATACTTAATGTTGATGAAGTTTTATCCAGCGCCAGGGTCTGTTTGTTTTTTCTTTTCTTTATTCGCTGATAATTGTTTAGTTCTTCGTAAATTGTTTTGACGTCATTTTTACTTGAGGGTAGTGAACGCAGTTTCACAAACCCGACATACCGACTTTGAAGTTAGCCGCAAGCGATTTGGAAGCAGACCGCCTTGCGCTGACATTCATACAATGAAAGGTGCGTCGGTCATTCAGAAAGCAATGGGAAACTTTTTTTAAAATGTTGTATATCCCTTACAGGACGTTGCAGTCAACACCAGCATTTTTCAAATGCTGTTGATGTACTATGCAAGTTTTACGTTCAGTAGCTTGCATTGCTTTCTGAACGACCGCTCACACACCCCTGTAAGTTACCAGCGCGGTAAGAATCTCGCGCAGCTGTTTTCCCCACTTGGATATATGGGATTACGAACAACGTCGTTAACCCCTTGGCCAGGGCGACAGGTCGAATGAGACCAAATGGCAAACTTCTAAACGTAAAATTACAAAGAAAATCACAAACAGCCATTCAATCCTGGAATATTTGAAGCGTCCTTTAAATGACACGCAAGGATTATTATATGTTTACGTTTATTTGTCCTGTTTCATTTTATCCGTGTTAATGTTGTTTTCTTTGATATTTTCACTTGTGGTTTGTTTTTTAAATAATGTTTTTTATTTTCCTTTATTCATTGCTGTCAAGTTGTTCTCTTCTAAGTTTTCCTGTTTTCGCCGGTTTAAAGCTGTTTGTGCTTTTATCTTGATCGGTTATGTCAACTGTACTCTTATTGTGAGGTGGTTTTACAATTTTGTATTAATGTTTGTATGTGTTGAAGTGACTGTGTGTGTGTGTTTGTGTGTGTTTGAATGATGTGTGTATGCATGTGTGAGTTTGAGTGAGTCACAGTGTGAGTGCGTAAATGACTGGGTGCGTGATAGCGAGGAAGAGAGCGAGCGAGAGAGATGGAGCGAGAGAGTGAATGTTCCTTAAACTATTGTGCAAGATATGTTTTGTTTTGCTTTCTAATTTGTTTTTGTCTATACATTTGAGTGGCTGGAAGGTGTACTTTTGTATATGTTTATTTATATTTATTTGGCAGAGAGATGCAGATCGTGTGGCTTCTTGCCCTAATCTATCTTTATATGCGATACACGCGCACACACCCACACAGAAACACAGATACATACAACCGCACACAACCCCACCCACATCCAAACACATACCCCACACACACATCCACCCACACACACAGCCACACACACACAGTCACACAGACACACCACATACACACACGCACACACGCATGCACACACACACCCACCCACACCCACCCAACAACACACAAGCACACAGACACACACCCACACACGCACATCCAC
>JACEFZ010002801.1:12500-45000 GCA_014155875.1 Cepaea nemoralis | reverse complement strand
ATAAATTCAAATTTCTAGATGTAGTAATATCTTCTTCTTATTTGCATTCATCCGGAGTGTTTTTTCAGATGTGATTGCGGTGTGTCTAAGTTATGCGCCCTTGGGCCGAAACCCGTAGGCTAACACATCCGACTTTTAGCGTGCTTTTTTGACCAGGTAGCATTCCTGGGAGACTCTCACTTTTGCAGTACCGTCCACAACCCAGCTGGCCAAGTTGGAACGGTCGAAGACTTAACGGTCATCTCTCAAAGGAAGGCAGGGACAGTCCATGGCATTTTCCGCCATCCAGGGGGGCTTCCATAATCGCAGGGCCAACACATAGCGCCCTGGTGCTGGGCTCACCGTGGGAATCGTCACGTCCTACTCATTGCTGCTTTAATTCCTCACTTCAATATATTGGGCATTTCGTTCGCCCCGGGTCGTTCCCGCACAAACAAGAAAGGTCTGCAGATGGCATCCACTCAGCGAGTTTTCTTTTCCGACATGTGCTTGTCGTTGTGCCGGTCAGAGCTGTTCCAGGCACGACTGATATTCGGAAACTAGGTAGTCAGAGCTGTTCCTAGCACGAAAGACATTTCACTCGGACATTTGTTTGCGTTGTGCCTGATTTATTTGCACCCGTAGACCAGCACATCCGACTTCAGCAGGCATGTTTACGGGTTAGCCTTCCCGGGGTTTCGAGAGACGTTAGACTGTTAGTGCTGTGGTGTCGCCCACATCTCAGCTGGTCAAATTAGAACGGTCATCGAAATAACGGTAAACCCTCAAGGGAAGACAGGGGTATACCATGGGCATTCCCCCGCTATCCAAGGAGGCTTCCATAATTGCAGAGCCGGCACATACTGCTCTGAGACTTGGCTCATCCGAGAATTTGCCACGTTCTGCTCATGGCTGCTTTTATTCTTCACTTCCATGTGTAGGGCATTTCGCTTGCCACTGGTCGCTCAAGTACACACCAGGAACGGTCAGTCTGCGGGCGACATCCACTAGGTAAGCTTCTGCTTTGGACTTCGGGCCACGCAATGGATTCGCTAGCCGTGCGTTCCATTTCGTGTTATTGAGACGTTTTTCCATCTTTGTCTAGACTCTCTATGAGTTAGATACAGACAGTTTTCGCAACCAATTTCATTCGACTGGGGCACCTCTTCTACCTACCACGGGGGGCTGCGTGATCTCGAGGTATGGTGTCCACCTCGAGTGCAGGAGGTCCCGGGTTCAAGCCCCGGTGATGCCGGATTTTTTTCTCGTGGACTTCTAGTAATAAATTTCCCCTGGTCTCTGGGTAGTGAGATCGGACGCCAGTGTGTATTGTTGCGCACGTAAAAAATCCCTTGGCAGTTGGAAATCGAAAAAGAGTAGCCTAACGGCGCTGCCCGGGCAAAATTTCGAGTTAAAAATCTACCCAAAGTATTTCAGGATCCTCGGCGGTGCTACGGAGTTCATGCACTGAGCTGAGTTTCTCCAGACTCAGTTTTGAGTTAGGAGGAGAACGGAGCACTTATGGGTTGCACCCGTGTGCCGTGATGTTGATCCGTCAACTAAACTAAACTAAACTACACCTCTTCTACCTTTTAGTACTCGCTCACGAGGTAGGCTACATGTGCTGCCGGCTCAGCACCTTACCTCCGTGCAGAGGTGAGCGAGAAAAAACACCAGGCCCTCTCATCCGGGGACAAAATAAAACAGTATACAAGAATCTGTTTAAAATATCTCTTATATGAATATTATTTTATCATCATAAGAACACAGCCATTAAAAGTATCACATAAAATAACAATAGTCATAAGAATTCCAAACAGTCAATACAAAGAAACAACAAGTAGAAGCAGCAATACACAAACACACTTTTTCGTGTGTTTATCTTGTCCACTCACCTCATTGATCTGTCCAGCGGTAACTCTGGCATCGTCGCTCGCTGTAGGAGCAGATGGTAATGTTGATGAGGCTGGGGGATGTTGGATCTGTTGCTCCTTGGACTTCTGTTGCCAGTTGTGTCTGTTTTAAGTAACGAGCAAGCTCAGGATCCATGTCTGAAGTGTCCACGGGCTAAGTAGCAAAACATAATCAAACCAAATATATTATGAACAATACACTTAAATAAATCAAATAGCCATATACTATATTCAAATTACATGCTTACTTCCTTGCTTGTGTTCGTTGGCTTGAGCTCCAACGCGAAGTCCTGTATGTCGGATGAAAGCATCCTGTTGTCCAACATCAGTGTGATGTCATACATGACCTGAGGTTTGCGTGAGTATCCGTTGTCCCAACGTATGGCTTATTGGTGTGCAGACTGGTGGTTCCTCGCCGTACAGGCAGACACTCTCCGACTTTGGAGAAATCGGCGATCCTACTGACTTTAGCCAATACCCCGAAGGGACCTGTTGCCCAGGACGCTCGACGAGGATGCGTCAATAGGTCTTGGCCAGTATATAACCTAGCCCTGGTGCCTTGGAAACACCTCTGCGTCTCAGATGTAGTAATATGAAATACATGCTGGGAGCAGAGATTAAAAGTAGAATAGGACAAGCAGCATCTAGATTTCTTAAGTTTTGTATGATGCAATTTGTCACCATCATTTAATGGCAGAAAGTGAGTGCTGACATGTTATAAAGAAAATTGTGTTACTGTATGACAGTGAATCATAGAACCATCTCATATCATCTAACCTCATCATGTTCCTCTTGTACCTTGCGGTGTCGAGGTGAAGTATATACATCGTGAGAGTGCCCGATTATGGGCTTCATGTATCGATATTCCCATAGACTCTGCTATTCCCTCCGTCCAACGTTTACGAGGTCGGCCTCTTCCTCTGTTTCCATCTGGTCTGTACATCATTGCTTGTTGTGGCATCTTAGAACGTGAGTAATAAATTTGAAAGAGCTTAGAAACAACGCAGATGTTGTTACTGTGATTAAAAGTAACCAATAAGGAGTGCCTGAATGAGCTTTCTTAGTTTGCAGTTTCAGAGGACAATGCAAAAATAAAAAAAAATAATAATACCATGGACAAACAGGAAAACAAATGAGCAAGTCCCACAGGAAACAAATGAAAACCGTAAACTGGTTGAAGAAATTAGACGCAGACCGTCACAATTTTTTGGCCACGTGATGAGAAGAAATAAACTAGAGAGCTTGGTGACAATTGGCAAGATTGAGAGGAAAAGAAGAAAGAAAAGGCAGAGAAGTAACAATCGGGATCGCTTGACCACATGGCGTGATCGAGAGAAGACCACAGAACTGATCCACAACTCTGGCGAAGTTGTAAGATGGCGGAACATGACAGCCAACGCTTATCAGCATGACACGTGCTATTGGTAATAGAAGAGTTTATGAAAGTAGAACAGTATGTACAACAATAATAAAGAGGCAAACAATGTCTTGGCGTTTAATGAGAAAAGAAGCATATAATGATATCGTAACCACTGAAAGCAGAGCCAGACCAACAGAAACGACGGAATGAAGGAATACCATCAGTAGAATTGATCCAATATACCAAGAACTGAAGTCTGTGGAGACACATTAATGATTTAAAGGCATTGGTTATGATGATGATGATGATGATGGTGGTGGTGATAATCCTGTCTCTTTGGCCGAAACCACACAAGATGAACATTTCCTGAATTAAACTGGTCAGGAAACTTGTGGACAAAATTTAATGAATTGAACAGAGCTGGGTCAAGAACCGACATCACAGCACTAGGGATATTCCCAAACGCGTCCGTTCACATATTCAAAAATCAGAGGAGAGTCCCCATAGTAATGGGACTAGTTCTGTATGATTGAATGTCCCTACTCCTCTGAGCACTGAACCTGTCACACCAGTCTCTCGTTGCAATGATGGCACATCTGTTCTTCCACACTATAGACATACTGTCAGAGGACCCTAACCCCATCTACTCTATCGTGCATCAACACTCAACCCACAGTGCAGACTCAGCCAAACTGTCCGCCTGCTCGTTTCCCAACTCACCAGCATGTCCTGGGAAAAAGATCCAACGGATGCTCCCTATCTGTGATTGTTGAATTGAAGCATGCCACTCTGCACAAAGCATGCCTGTCTTCACCCTTCACAGTCTGCTCTGTGAGTCTGTTACAATCACGGCATGTGTGGGATGTTTGTCCTCCAGAGAGCGGAACGCTGCAGTGACTACATCAACCTCTACATCCGTTATCAGTCTAGATGCTGTGGTATCATATGCCAGGATCTTCTGCACTAGACACTGTTCATTAAACTTTGCTACGAATCTCCAGTCACTTCTTATGCATCTTAACATAGTGGCATCCCTGTAGATCTTTACATCACCCAGGCGCGAACTATTATTTCATTTGTCACGCCTCCCATTCAATGATGCCTTCTGGCCAATCCCTACATTTACAATATATGGTTATGACATTGCACAGGACTGTCATTTCCTGTGGAATTCTGACCCACTCCTCTCCTTTCCCAATGTTTTCGACATACAAACTTCTCCGACTGTGTTCTCTGCCAGATACATCCATGATTTTCCTCTTATAAGCCCATGGCCCGTATATGTCCATGGCTTCATGCGGGGGGGGGGGGGGGGGGGGGAAGAGAGGATGGGGTGTTCTTGTCTGCGGTCACATGGAGAAATGACTTAGCCTGCTGCTACTTGAGCTTATCCACAATCGTTGGCAAAGCCAGGATGTATCTCAAAATCACTCTCGGAATGGCCCTTGTACATCCAGGGATCACGCGTGTAGAATCATTATGTATGCATTCTAGTTTCACCAGATGATTCTTTGACACTGTGATCAGTTTCAGTCTATACTCAGTTACTGAGATACTCAGATTATGGTAGTGTATGAACAACATTCCTTGCTCCATGGCAATTGCTGCTAGAGTATTCAGTGCACTAAGTCCCTTCTTGGATCTCTTAAGAACTTCTTCTTTGTGATTTCTGAAAGACAAGCTTCTGTCGAAAGTTATTCTCAGGTACCTCCTGGTAACATTTCTGCAGTGTATTGTTAGTCCAGGAACGTTAGCCTTAAACACCTTATTGTCCGGAGAGAACCAAAACATGTTCGTTGCCATGTCTGGGTTGACAACACAACCCAATCACTATGATAGTTTGTTTGCATATCCTTTACAGGACGTTGCAGTCAACCCCAGCATTTTTTGCTGTTTTTAATTCCTCGGCAAGTTTACGGTCAGTAGTTTGCCATTGCTTTCTCATCGCTCAGTATCCATACCATTTAATAAAATACCAACGTAATGCGGTCTTCTGCCAAATCGCCCACATCCTATGTTTCGAACACGGTAAGCGGGATTACGAACTGCGTCTGTAACACCGTCGCCACGGAGCGAGTCGACAATTCAATAAATGAACTCTAGCAAACGTACAATAACTGTAAACATATCAAGGTCGAATAGTGTGAATGACTAACTAGGACAGAGTGGGTTAATATTACAACTGACTGAGAAAGAAAATAGAGTTAACCATACATTTACGGCAACAAAAACTCGCTATCGCCATTGATATCACCTCATCTTTGCCCTATTCAGCCATAGTTAGCTGAGTACGCAATTCCCGAAGTGCCCATTTAAAATGTCTATTTACACTGCACTCGTAAGGATAGTGATCGTAGCGGGAGGCTTATTTTACATCGCTGACGTATCAATAGCTGATTTTGCGTTTCTGGGTAAAGAGACGCGAGAGAATTTTATATTTGATTTGCAATCGTTCTGGACCTTGAGGGAAAAATCTCTCAGAAATAAGTGGTCACCAGGTGATTTAGTAATTAGCCTGCTGTGACAGGAGAAGACAGCCCAAATGTACATTAAAGAAAAGCGTTAGTTATACATAAAAATAATCTGAAATTTGTAGTTGCTTAGCAGGAATGAAAGGTAATTTATTAAATTGGAGATTAATTGTGTATTATTCAACTGCTTTGCTTTATTATGGTGAAGTCTTTTCTTAGATTAACAGCAAATATTGTGTAAATAGTTGCGGCAATAAGGGATTTTAATTTAAATAGGAGAATATCGCGAGAATTTATTTGAGATTTTTGTTCATATTGACCATATCGAGTGGCATTGGCGATAATGTCTGCACACAGCCTTCTGTCTCGTGTACTGCCGGTCTTCTACTCCATGTCGTATGGCGTTGGTGATGATGTCTATCTACAACCTTCTAATCTTGAGCTTGCAATAATGTATGATACCGATGTTCCTCCATGCTATGATGTCACACTGTCCCGCATCTTCCCTTTTGGTCTCCCTCTGCCTCAATTCCTCTTCTACCGTCCCGATATAACGACACACTCCATCTTTTCTCTTCTCGTGTCGCTCCTAGAGAATGTGGACTGGCTACTTCTAATGCGGAAAATCAGCTTTATTTGTGAGATAACTTATATCACGCTAACATCATCATCATCGTCCTTTTTACCCATTCATGGTATTCTCATCATTCTTATGTAATTTCACACTCCCACATCTTGCACACATTTCCTAACTTGTATGCTGAAGGTCCATGATACGCTTCTATACATCAGGATTAAATGAATATAGCTTTTAAGAAATGTTTTTCTTACTTCGATAAATTGCAGAGAATATTCTTCATGTTGGGAAATGATGCCATTGTTTGAGATATTATAAATTGAACTTCCTTAACACACCTCCCAAATACTATTATTAATGTAACCAAATGTAGTATCATCATCATCATCATCAAATGCCATGCCAGCTGCCGTAGGCTTCCATGTCTCTCCACACATCTCGGTCTTTGGAGTTCTGGATCAACTCTGATCATGATATTCCTCCATGCCACCGTCTCATTCCATCCAACATCTTTTCTCTTGGTCTGCCTCTGCCTCTCGATTTTTCCAGTCGTCAAGATGTTCTGCAATGCCTTTCTTCTCATAATATGACCGAAGAAAGTTGTTTATTCCTTCTTATTGTTGCATATAATGCTCTGATTTCATTAGCCTCTTTCAGACAATCAGAGGAAGAGGCCGACCACGTAAACGTTGGACGGAGGGAATAGCAGAGTCCATGGGAATATCGATATATGAAGCCCATAATCGGGCACTCTCACGATGATTATACTTCACCTCGACACTGTAAGGTACAAAAGGAACATGATGAGATGAGATGAGACAATTGTCGTTAGTTACTCTGACAGTCCATTGAAGTTGTAACATTCGTCTTAGGAATCACACCTGTTCCTCAAAGTTCTTTCCAAGTTGTTCATTTACATTCCAAGATTCACAGCCATACAGCAAAACAGGTTCTATATAGCATTTTACCACTCTCTTTCTTACATTCAATGATAGTGACTTATTGAATAAGATACTTCTCATTTTCTGAAATGCAACCTTTGCTTGCCCTATTCTGTACTTAATCTCTGTTGTGACCTGCCGCTTGATGTTATAAATGCCTCTAGGTATTTAAAACTATCCACTTGGTTAAGAATTTTCCCTTCTATTTCCACATTTTGGTGTCACCTTTTTCTTTGCTTTGATATCACCAATGTTACTGTTTTCTTGACATTCAAGGAAAGTCATTTCTTCGTACTCTCTGCTGCTACAATGTCCAACAATTGTTGTAGATCAATTGCATTAACCACCACCAATATTGTGTCATCTGTATGAGGTATATTGTTTATATTACAACCTCCTATTATTATTCCCGGCGTCTCTTATCTCTCTCATTATTACTTTGCTGTAGAGGGAGAAGAGATCCGATGACAAAACACATCCCTGTCGTACTCCTACCTTTATTTTCCATAATTGGCCTCTTTATTTTCCATTTTAATTGCTGCCTCTTGGGCCCCGTAAATAAGTTTTATTATTCTGAGATCTTTCCCATCAGTGTTGATGGGAAAGTAGTATCAATCTACTATATATATATATATATATATATATATATATATATATATATATATATATATATATATATATATATATATATATATATATATATATATATATATATATATATATATATATATATATATAAAGAGAATGTTTGTTTGTGTGTGTGTGTTTTATGCGTTCCCGAACGGTCCATCCGAATGAAATGAAATTTTGTAAAGATGTTGTTCTCACTGCCGCAGATCCAACTGAAATAGTTAGATAGTTTAAAATCAACAATTTTTCCTCAAGCACGAAAGAAAAAGGCATTACGCGCTTCAGAAATAGACAAGCAACGGGAAGCAAGACTAAAAACCAATCGAGTACTCACTGCTCAAGCACGTTCACCTGGAAACCAGTCGAGTACGCACTGCTCGAGCACGTTCATCTGAAACAGGCGAGCAAGGGCAAGCAAGACTGGAAACCGTTCGAGTACGCTATCCTCAAATAAAAGTGTATAAAGATAATGTATATTGCAGTAAAATAGAATCTATTCTATTTAAGTCTATTCAAAAATAAATAAATAAATAAATAAAAAATAAAAATAAAAGAGTTATATTTATTCTCTGGTAACTAATAAAATATGAATAAATTAGCTGCGAGGGCCCAGAGGCTGAACGCGTATTCTGTGCGCTTAGAGAAATGTATTTGAATGTATAATGACTACTTATATGAATTAAATGAGACGCTCCTCGCCAGGGACTAGGCGACGCCGGGCCGGGTCGTCAGATAGTGTAATATAAATCATGAAATGTATGTAACTCTGAGTGTATGTCAAGAAAAAGTCCCTTTGCCATGCCGTGTGGTTTATTGGGTAAATGGTGCTTGAATATCAAGAAAACAGTAACAATGGTTATATCAAAGAAAATGGTGACACCAAAATGTGACATAAAAATAGAAGGGAACATCCTTAACCAAGTGGATAATTCTAAATACCTAGGGGCATTTATAGCATCAGATGGAATATGTACAACAAAGACTAAGGGCAGTTTGGGGCAGGCAAAAGCCACATTTCAGAAAATAAAGAGTGTCTTATGCAATAAGTCACTATCATTGAATGTAAGAAAGAGAGTGCTGAAATGCTATAAAGAACCAGTTTTTCTGTACGGCTGTGAATCTTGGAATGTAAATGAAAAGATTAGGAACAACTTAGAAGCAACAGAAATGTGGTTTTAGAGACGAATGTTGCGAATGCACCGGACTGCCAGAGTAAACAATAACGATTGCCTGAAAGAGGCTAATGAAATTATGCCTTGCCTTGCCCGTGTTCGTTGGCTTGAGCTCCAACGCGAAGTCCTGTATGTCGGATGAAGGCATCCTCTTGTCCAACATCAGTGTGATGTCACCTGAGGTTTGCGTGAGTATCCGTTGTTACATGTCTGGCTTATTGGTGTGCAGACTGGTGGTTCCTCGCCGTACAGGCAGACACTCTCCGACTTCGGAGGAATCGGCGATCCTATTGACTTTAGCCAGGACCCCGAAGGGTCCTGTTGCCTAGGACGCTCGACGAGGACGCGTCAATAGGACTTGGCCAGTATATAACCCGGCCCTGGTGCCTTGGAAACACCTCTGCGTCCCAATGAAATTATAAAACAATATACAACATTAAGGAAGAGACAAAAAGCTTTTTTGGTCATGTGATGAGAAGAGAGACTTTGGAGAACATCTTGACAACTGGAAAGATCAATGGGAAGAGAGGCAGAGGCAGACCAAGAGAAATGATGCTGGATGGATAGAGACGATGGCATGGAGGAATATCATCAGCAGAGTTGATTCAGAAAACTAAAGACCGAGATCTGTGGAGAGCCATTAACGCCTACGCCAGCTGGCAGGGCATTTGACGATGATATGGTGCTAGTTCAAATTTGTGTAGACGAATCAACTCTTAACGAATGATGTGGCCAATATCATGCTCGCTGCCTTTACATTCCAAGACTCTTCAGTGTACTCATTTTAGGCTGGGGAGTCATGGAAGCCTTGACCATTACTAACACGTGAACAAACAGACTTATTGCCCGAGACTGAGCACTCCACCCACCGAGTGCTCTATACAAATATGGACCTAGCACCATATGCTCAAGGCGCCTTAAGGTTAATTAATAATCCCATGGCACTTCATCAGTTAACTAAACAGAATCCAACTTGTCAGGACCCTATATTACAGCTGTTTAGTTTAGTTTAGTTTAGTTTGGTTTAGTTTGGTTTGGTTTGGTTTGGTTTAGTTTAGTTTAGTTTAGTTTAGTCTAGTCGACAAATCAACATCACGGCACACGGGTGTAACCCATAAGTGCTCAGTTTTACCCCTAACTCAAGCCTGAGCCCGGAAAATCTTAGCTCAGTGCACGAACTCCGTAGCACCGAAGAGGATCCTTAAATACTTTGGGTAGATTTTTAACTGGAAATTTTGCCCGGTCAGAGCCGTTAGGCTACTCTTTTTCGCTTGCAAACTGCCAAGGCATGTTTTACGTGCGCAACAATACACACGGGCATCCGGTCTCAATAACCAGCCTCACCGGGGCTTGAACCCGGGACCTCCAGCACTCAAGGCGGACACAATACCTCAAGATCACTCAGCCCCTCCCCTCCCCCTCCCTCTCCCCTTTTATTTTTACAATTAAGCCGTTGACTAATTTGAATATAAAACAGAACTACTGACACAGTAAGTGCTTGGTTTGCGCACAGCTCGGTGTATGCTTGCCATTTGTGTAAAATAGAGAACAAAAGAAGTGGTTTTGAGTAAGCGAGATAGAGCAAGGGATCGGGATAAGTAGGGTCGAGCATTAGAACCAAGTTATGGGTTTGTTTTAGATTAGGTAACCTCAACATTTTAGGTTTCGAAAACCATGTCTTTATTGTTTGGAAGGCCAACTCCAGATCTGTACTGTGCATAATTTTGTTTGGTTGGTTTTCGGATAATCATTTTGTGAACATGTGTGTTAATTCTGAAAATTTAGTGATGAATTTGCTGCAGTAGTACGTTAAAAACACAACAAACTTCTGAGTTTTTTTGTTTTTGTTTTAGTTATGTTAAGATGTAAAATTTTAGAAACAATGCTGACATCACTTGTGATGAACCCGTTAGAAATGATGTGTCCCCAAAAATCAGTTTGTGAAAATCCAATGTCTACTTTAGTTGGTTTAACTGACATTCAAGAAAACCTTCATCAAGCAACAATACAGCGGGAAAAAATATTAGGGAAACACGCAACAGGGAATACGAAGTGAGGGATGTAAATAGACCAAGAAGAAAACAATTATTTGCATTACAGAAGATCGGAAATTTTCCCATGAACAGTAATATCTTTGAAGCTGCAATACGTAGGTTACATTAACTTGTTAAGTGCCGTAGTAATGATTAATTATCTTAATCGACTTCCCGTATCTGCTATTGGTTTATGCCGGTTGTTTGTAAAGTCTCACTTAACTTTGTATGTAGAACAAATATGAAACAAAATAAATTCTTTTTTCCATTGATAGCACCATTAAGACACCATTCTGTTTAAAGTGCAAAAAATTACCCCAGCAGATGACAGCCATTCGCTGCATATTGCTTCACGATGGACTGTGGATCACATTTTTATGACATCATGTACTTCATTTTCACATCTCCCTCTTCCACCCTCTCCCTATTTTCCTTCTCTTTCACTCTCTATCCTTCTCTCCAACTCCCTCTTTTCTCTCTCTGTATATATCTTTTTCTCTTGTATCTATGCTTCTCTCTCTCTCTCTCTCTCTCTCTCTCTCTCTCTCTCTCTCTCTCTCTCTCTCTCTCTGTGAGTGTGTGTGTGTGTGTGTGTGTGTAGCTTCATCTCTTTGTATTACACTTGTTCCTCACTCCCGTATCTATAGAACACTTGAAGCATATCTGGCAATCAATCTCCCCTCTCTCCCCCTCTATCCCTACCCTTTACCCTCTACTTCCTTCTCTCTCTCCCTCTCCAGTGTCCAAAGAAAGCACAAGAAAAGACACTTTCTGTTTATTCTTCTTCTCTCCTTCCCTCCTTCCTTCTCTCCATAGTGACAACTCCAAACAAAACAATATCCGGTTATTAATCTCGTCTACTCCCTTTTCACCTTGCCTCCCTTCCTTTCTGTTTTCATTCCCGCCTTTCTCCTTCCCTCCCTTTCTCTCTCTCCCGTGTCCATAGAACACTCGGGACATAACACTATCTGGTTATCAATCTCCTCCCTCTCTATCCCTCTGCCATGTCCCCAAAACACGCCAGATCAAACTCTATCCGGCCCCACTGCCCACTCGTCCTAGTGTGTTTACTCTTCGCACACTTGCACCTGTCAATCAGGCAAACATCAAAAGAATGCACCAGGACGAGCCAACACAGGCAGTAAGCCCTGGCAAATATTCGTTAAGTTGGCAGAACAATTACCTGACAAATTCTGACCTACCACAGATTACATTTAACCCATCTATTACATTTAACTCACAATATACATTTAATCCACGTATTACTTTTAACCTAGCTATTACATTTAACCCCTCTACAGAGTCACTGTTCATATTGTCAGCTGCTCTCTCTCTCTCTCTCTCTCTCTCTCTCTCTCTCTCTCTCTCTCTCTCTCTCTCTCTTCTCTTTCTTTTTCACACTCCTCCTCTTTCTGGCTTCTCTCTCCCACTCCATCCCTAAACATCTCTATACCATCTCTCTCTTTTGGTCTCTTTCTATCCCTCCCTCTTACACTTCCTCTCCTTCTCTTTATCCCTCCTCAACTCCACTCTCCATCCCTCCTCAACTCCACTCTCCAACTTTCTCGCTTTCTCTCTCTCTCTCTCTCTCTCTCTCTCTCTCTCTCTCTCTCTCTCTCTCTCTCTCTCTCTCTCTCTCTCTCTCTCTTTCTCTTTCTTTTTCACACTCTTCCTCTTTCTGGCTTCTCTCTCCCACTCCATACCTAAACATCTCTATACCATATCTCTCTTTTGGTCTCTTTCTATCCCTCCCTCTTACACTTCCTCTCCTTCTCTTTATCCCTCCTCAACTCCACTCTCAAACTTTCTCGCTTTCTCTCTCTCTCTCTCTCTCTCTCTCTCTCTCTCTCTCTCTCTATATATATATATATATATATATATATATATATATATATATATATATATATATATATATATATATATATATATATATATATATATATATATATATATCACTTTCTCCATCCCTGTGGGGTGTGTGGGTTTGTGGGTTTTGGGGTGTGTGGGTTTTGGTGGGTAGTGGTGTTTGTGGGTGTTGGTGGGATGTGTGGATGGATGTGTGGGGGTGAAAGTACGGGTGTTGGAATGGGTGTGGGGGATGTGTGTATGGGTGGAGGATATGTGTATGGGACGGATGCAGGGGATGTGTGTTTATGTGGGTGGAGATGTGTGGATGGTTTGAGGAAGTATGTGTGGGAGGCGGGGTTGTGTGGGTAGGGGATTGTGTTGGGTGGATTTGGGATGGAAGGGCGGATGGGGAGAAGTGTATGGTGTGTGGGTTTGAGATATGTGTGCGGTGTGTTGGTGGGGGATGTGTGAATGATGTGTGGGTGGAGGGTATGTTTGTGGTGGTATGGGTGGAGGATAGTGTGTGGTGTAGGGGATGTGTGTGATGGGTGTGGGGAATGTGCGTATGGGTGGGGTATATGTGTGGGTGAGCAGGGGATTGTGGTGGTTGGGGGAAGTATGTGGGGGAGTGTGTGTGGGAGATGTGTATATGTGGATGGGGAATGTGTGGGTGGGTGTGTGTGAGTGGCTTAGGGATGCGTATTTGGGTGATGGAGTTGTATGTGTCGGGGTGGGATGTGTGAGTGGGTGGAGGATGTGTGTGGGGGTAGGGGTATTGTGATCGAGAGATGTTTGGTTGGGAATGGGTTGGTGGGGGTGTGTGGGTGCGTAGTGGAGGATGTGTGAGTGAGTGTGTGTTGGTGGACGGGTAGGGAATGCGTGTGTGGGTGGGGAGAGGTGTGTGGTGTGTTGGTTGGTGATATTGTGTGGGTGAGGTATGTGTGTGTGGGTGGGGGATTTTTGTGGTGTGTGAGTGGGGGTATGTGGGGTGGATGGGTAAGGGTATCTGTGTGGGTGTGGGTGGGATTATTTTGTGGTATCTGGGTGGGGGATATGTGTGTGGTGTGTAAGTGGGGATGTGTTGGTGAGGGATATGTGTGTGTGTGGTGCGTGGGTTGGGAATAGTGCGTGGTAGGAGGTGTATGTGATGTGCGGGTGGGGGATTGTGTGGTGGGGGATTAGGTTAAGGCATGTGTGGGTGGGTGGAAGTTGTATGTGTGGGTGGTGATGTGTGTGTGAGTGGATTGGGGATGTATGGGTGGTTAGGGAGATGTGTGTGTGTTGTGGGGGGGGGGGGGGGGGTAGGGACATGTCAGTTGGAGGGGATGTGTGTGTATGGTTTGGGGAAGTTTGAGTGGATGTGCGATGTGTGGGTTGGTGGGGGATTGTGTGTGTGGGTGGGGAATATGTTGTCGATGGAGATGTGGCTGGGGGAAGGGTGGTTTGAGGTGTGGGTGGGGAGAGGATGTGTGGGGTAAAATGTGGATGGGCGTGGGATGTCTGGGTTGGTGGGGGAATGTTTGTGGGTGGCGAGTGTGTTTTGGTTGGGGGATCAGTTGAGGGCAGTGTGTGTGGGTGGGGGATGTGCGGGAGGGGGATGGGTCGGTTGGTGGGGTATGTATGTGTCCCTTGGTGTGCGTGTGTGTCGGTAGGTGGGGGTGTGTATGTGTCCCTTGGTGCGCATTGTGTGGGTAGGTAGGGGTGTTGTGTGGGTGGGGTGATGTATGGATAGGTGGGAGATGGGCTTCATACCATGGTAATTAGCCTTGTTTATGTTTACAACATTCATTTCACAATGTTTATTTTTCTTCCTATGCAAATGTATAATGCTCTTGATGAACGAAAGACGAGTGATTGGAAGGGCCGAATGTAAGACGGGCCTGCGCGCCCAATTTGTGACCCTAATAAAGTTGATTTGATTTGATTTGATTTGATTTCCCTCGGACTCTCTTCCTAGTGTCTCTACCCCGCCCCCACGCCCCTACTGAACCTCTCTCTCTCCCGTTCCCTCCTTCTCTCTGCTCCCTATCTCTCTCTCTGCCAGCATCTCAATTGCTTTTGCTCTCTATCCTTCTCTCTCCTCTTTCCTCTATTTTCCAGTTTTCTGATCCGGCTCTCTACCTCCCTACCGTGTCACTAGAACACTTCAGACAAGATAGTATCTGGTTATCTATCGCCTCTTTCTCCTCCCTCTATCTTCTCCTCCCTCTATCTCTCTCCACCCTCTATCTCTGTCTTACTTCTATCTCTCTCCTCCATCTATCCTCTTCTCTCTCCTTCCTCTATCTCTCCCCTTCTTCCCTCCCTCCACTCTCGCTCTCTATCATTCTCTCCCGCTCTCTTACTCCCCCCTCCATTACTATCTCCCTCTCTTTCGCTCTCTTTTCTTCCATCTCTCTCTCTATCTTCCTCCTTCTCCCTCTTTCTTCCCCTCTGTTTCTTTACCCCTCTCCAGTATCACTGAACCACCTCAAACAAGACACAATCTAGTTATCACACGCCTCTCTCTCCTCCCTCTATCCCTCTCTCTCTCCTCCCTCTATCCCCCTCTCTCTCTCTCCTACTATCTCTCTCCTCCCTCTATCCCTATCCCGTGTTCCCACAACACTGCAGACCAAATACTACCCGCCCCATACCCCACACGTGTTTACTCTCTGCACACGTGCACTTGTCAATCAGGCAAACATCAAAAGAATGCTCCAGATCGTGCCAATTTAAACACCGTCCCCGACAAATATTCGTTAAATTGGCAGAACAATTATCTGTCAAATTCTGACTTTACATCGATTACATTTAACACATATATTACATATACAAGAATATTACATTTACCCTAACGTTTACATTTAGCCAACTTATTACATTTATCCCACCTATTATAGTTGTTCCACATATTATATTTAATCCACTGATTTAATTTACTTCACCTTTTAGATGTAACCCATATATTACGTTAAACCGATTACATTTAACCCAACTATTACATTATAGCCGGCTTCCTGGTCTAGAGCTTAGCGACTTTTCTCCGTAATCTCGTATACTCTCGTAAGTAACGTGACGACGGTGAGAATCAGCAGTGGTTCGAATCGCGTCGGTAACTTAGGGGTATGTGAGCCGGCCGCTTAGAAAGCAATGGCAAACTACTGAGCGTAATCTTAACAAGAAATCGACAATCAGCTGAAAGATGCTGACGTTGACAGCGATGTCCTGTAAAGGATATGCAAACATTTATTTATTTATTATGACATTATAAACAACCTATTTATTTAACCCACGAGTAAATTTAACCAGTTATTACATTTAACTGGCCGGCTCCCTGGTCTTGATGTTACACGACTTTCTCCGTAATCTTGCATACTATCGCAAGTAACGTGGCGTTGCGCGAGAATTGGAAGCGGTTCTCTCCGCGTCGGTAACTCTTTCTATCCCTCCCTGATTACTGAGCGTAATCTTGCCAAGAAATCAACAATCAGCTGAAAGATGCTGATGTTGACAGCGATGTCCTGTAAAGGATATGCAAAACATTTCAAACATTACATTTAACTAACTTATTAATTTAATCCACCTATTACATTTACCCACTATTACATTTATCCCACCTATTATATTTAACCCATCGATTACATATAACCCACTAATTACATTTAACCAATCTATTACTTTTAACCCACGGTGTAAAGTTAACACACGGAGTAAATTTAACCCACTTATTACATTTACCAACTTTTTAATTTAATCCACCTATTAGATTTAGTTCAGATGACACAAAATTAAACAGCTACGTTCTTGAAAAAGTCAACAGCTTCAAATACCTAGGAAGCACAATGACATCTGCAGGGGACTCATCACCAGAAATATCATCTAGAATCGCACTGGCATCTGGTGCCTTCAATAAACTGTCAAACATCTGGAAGTCAGAGACACTCAGCAAACACACAAAACTTAAAATCTTCAACTCTTGTGTGATTCCAGTGTTAACGTATGGATGTGAAAGTTGGAAATTAACGGTAGCTCTAGATAAAAAATTAGATAATTTTGAGAACAAATGTCTTAGAAGACTTCTAAACATCCACTGGACAGACTTCAGAACCAATTCGCAAATAAGACAAGAGACTAAGCAAGATACAGTATCCAATTTCATAAGAAGACTCCGTTGGAACTACATCGGCCATGTACTCAGAATGGACAAGACAAGACTCCCCTACCAAGCCCTCATATGGTCACCGGTAGAGAAAAGAAAACGGGGAAGACCAAGAGAGACCCTGCGTAGAACCATCATTAGAGAAGGCTCATTCAATGGCCAAGTAAACATCCAAGATCTACAACAGGTAGCAGCGAACCGCCAGGCATGGAGAGTCAGGACCTCTGCCCTATGCGCCGCCTTAGGCTCAAGAGGAAAGACTAACTGACTAATTAGATTTAGCCGACCTCCCTGGCAAAGGATTTAACGACTTTATCCGTAATCCCGTATATCCACATGGGGAACACAGCTGGGCAAGATTCGGTAGCGGATCACGTCGCTTGTTTACTTACTTATGGGGGTATGTGAGCCGGTCGCTCAGAAAGTTATGGCAAACTACTGACCGTAATCTTGCCACGAAAATCAACATCAGCTGAAAAATGCTGGTGTTGACTGCAACGTCCTGTAAGGGATATGCAACGTTTAAAAAATTACATTTAACCCACCTATTACATTTAACCAACCTATTATATTTAACCTACTGATTACATTTAACAGACCTATTACATTTAACCCATCCATTACATTTAACCCACGGAGTAAATTTAACCAATTTATTACATTTAAGCAATTTATTAATTTAATCCACCTGTTACATTTAATCCATTTATTACATTTAAGCCACCTATTATATATCACCTACCGATTATATCTATTACATTTAACCCATCTATAATCAGACATCATCACAACATATATAATCAATGACTAAGAAGAATATGGAATAGATAGACCATGTCACCAGATTGCTAAACACAGTATATGATACTGGAGATATACCTCCTGCATTATGTAATTCTAGGGTGTCAGGTCTTAGTCAGATATGACTGAGCTACCGTATAACAGTAGACGGTACTACCTGCTTTCTGTTAGCGCCGAACGTTGGGCGGCGCTTACCAAACCCGACACCCCACATTGTGCCAACGGCTTCGGGCGGAGGAGCGCAATTGGGAGGGTACAAGCCTTACCCCGGTGCGAGGAAATGCAAGCTAAAGACAAAATGTCATGGCAGGGCAGACCAGGCCCTAAGCCTTGGTTGGCGGCTGGTCTAGGATCGAAGCTCCGACAGGCGGACAGTTAGAGCATTGCTTTGCTGATCCGGCAGCTTCTGCAGCTTGTCTTGTTCCAGATGTAGGGGTGTTACCTTTCCTCTGGAGTAAACTAGGCAGGCCGAGAGAGGGATCATGCTGCATGGGCAACACATGATCTCTATATTTTAGCCCAGGCTTTGTGCTATGGAGAGGCAATAACTCCATCCCTGGTCTTAACTGGTCTCGGAATCAAAGCGAGAGGCAACTGTTACGGGTTATAAGTCCTTGTCAGTTGGCGTAGACATGGGGCGCCACGCGTTGCCTCTGACGGTGGGAGACACCTATAGGTGTCACTGATCAGCTACCGCCCGCCTCAAGCTGGGCAGCCCCCAGCCAATTGGGTGCTGATCCGCCACAGCCTGCCTGCTTCAATGGGTGCTTGGGGCTAGGACAAAATCTGAATCGCAGGCTGTAAAACCAATGCACCAGGTACAAACAAAAATAAAAATAGAAACCTCAAGCTACGGCTTGCAAACCTGGAACGTGAGAACCATGTGTCCAGGATTTTCCACTGACTTGACCAATATTGACGATGTGAGAAAAACGGCTGTGATTGATGCCGAACTCAATCGTCTAAACATTGATATTGCTGGCCTGCAGGAGACTCGCCTCGCTGAGGAAGGGTCACTCAGGGAAAACAACTACACCTTTTTCTGGAAGGGTAGAGGGCAGGCAGAAAAAAGGCAACACGGTGTGGGCTTTGCAGTGAAGAATTCGCTACTGGGAATGACTGAAATTCCAGCAGGAGGAAATGAAAGACTATTATCCCTGCGCTTGGCAACCTCTTGTGGGTTTGCCACCATTATTACTGCATATGCACCGACACTCGATTCCTCTGATGATGTGAAGGATTCGTTCTATGAGGAGTTAGACTCCGTGATCAAGGCAGTTCCAAAATCTGACTACATTTATATGCTCGGTGATTTCAATGCTCGTGTGGGCAAGGACTCGAGTTCATGGCCAGTGTGCCTTGGAAAATACAACATCGGTCGCATGAATGAAAATGGGCAAAGGCTGCTGGAGCATTGCACCAGTAATGACCTATGTATTACAAACTCCTTTTTTAAAACAAAAGAGATGCATAAGGTCACATGGAAACATCCAAGATCCGGCCATTGGCACCAGCTGGACTTCATCATCACACGGAGACAACATCTGAACCATATATCATTGACTCGTAGTTACCACAGTGCTGACTGTGATACGGATCATTCTTTGGTTGTTGCAAGGGTTAGACTGAGACCAAAGAGAATCTACACAGCTAAACACAAATCTAGCCTCAGGATTAATATTATTAACACTCATGATCCTGAAAAGTGTTTTCAGTTTCAACAGCAACTTGAAGACGCTTTCACTGATACACCAGAAAATTGTACAGTAAATGAAAAGTGGGGTCAAATTAAGGAAACTCTTTATAAAACTGCCGTAGGGGTTTACGGCACTGTGGATCATAAGAGGCAGGACTGGTTTGCGGCCAACAGCGAGACTCTGCAGCCCTTGATTGAAAAGAAGAAGAAAGCTCTCTTAAGAAACAAGGAAAGACCAACGCGTAACACTCTGAGTGAGCTTAGGCAAGCTAGGAAGGATGTGCAAAAGGCTGCCAGGCAGTGTGCAAATGATTATTGGATCAAGTTATGTGAGTCCATTCAAATCGCAAGTGATAAGGGAGACATAAGAAGCATGTATGAAGGAATAAAGAAAGCCTGCGGTCCAGTGATCAAAAGAAGTGCACCATTGAAAACCTTGACTGGAGAAATCATCACTGATAAGAAACAGCAGATGGACAGATGGGTAGAGCACTATTTGGAGCTTTACTCAAGTGAGACCAAACTAGCGGATGATGCCCTCAACGCCATAGAGGCTCTACCAACTCTTGACCACCTGGACACACTTCCCACCATAACAGAAGTTAAGTGTGCTATAAATGAACTTGCATCTGGCAAGGCTCCAGGTAAGGATGGGATTCCAATAGAGGTTATCAGGAGTGGGCAAGACACACTCACTATACAGATCCACCAGCTAATAGAGCTATGCTGGCGTGAAGGACAAGTCCCACAGGATTTCAAAGATTCAAGCATCATAACACTGTACAAGAACAAGGGCGATCGGAGCGACTGCAACAACTATAGGGGTATCTCACTTCTGTGTATTGTTGGAAAAGTATTTGCCAGAATTGTTCTGCGCAGACTTCAAGTCCTAGGAGATCAAGTCTACCCCGAATCACAGTGTGGCTTTCGACAGAACCGGTCTACCACTGATATGATATTCTCATTGCGACAAATGCAAGAAAAATGCCGTGAACAGAATCAACCACTGTTTATTGCCTTCATCGATCTCACAAAGGCATTTGATTTGGTCAGTCGTGAGGGTCTGTTCAAGGCACTAAAGAAGATTGGCTGCCCACCAACTCTTCTGTCCATTGTGGAATCGTTCCACACAGGCATGAAGGGTATAATCAAGTTTGATGGTGCAACTTCTGAAGAATTTGAAATCAAGAGTGGAGTTAAGCAAGGTTGTGTACTAGCTCCCACCCTCTTTGGAATATACTTTTCACTTCTACTGAAATATGCATTTCATGATCAGGATGGTGGTATATACATTCACTCACGCTCAGATGGCGGCCTCTACAATGCTCAGAGATTGAAGGCTAAGACCAAAATTAGGAGGGTACTGATCAGAGAGTTGCTTTTTGCAGATGATGCTGCAGTTATGACCCACTCTGAGGAAGAATTGCAATGTCTACTATCTGCATTCTCCAATGCTTGTTCTGAATTTGGTTTAACAATTAGCAAAAAGAAGACACAGATTATGTCACAAGGTGCACATGGGGTACCATCAATCTTTATTGACGACGCCGAACTAGAGATAGTAGACCATTTTACATATCTAGGATCAGTGGTAAATAGCAAATTATCCCTAGATCAGGAAATCAACATCCGGATTGGTAAGGCAGCAACAACAATGAACAGGTTAAGAAAAAGAGTCTGGGAGAACAGGAAGCTTACTGCCAAAACAAAAGTCCTTGTCTATCAAGCCTGTGTCCTTAGTACTCTTCTCTATGGCAGTGAAACCTGGACAACTTACTCACACCAAGAGAACAACTTAAACAGCTTTCATATGCGGTGTCTGCGAAGAATTCTTGGTATTAAGTGGCAAGACAAAATCACAAATACTGAAGTATTGGAAAGATCAGGTTGTGTGACAGTTTATTCCATGCTCAGTCTTCGTAGACTTAGATGGATAGGACATCTTAGGAGGATGGATGATGGTAGAATACCAAAGGATATCTTTTTTGGTGAATTACAGATGGGTAAGAGATCTCAGGGTCGGCCTCTACTACGATACAAAGATGTGTGTAAGCGGGACATGATTGATACAGGCATTGATAATGCACATTGGGAGCAAGTCGCCGCTGAACGTGTTGCATGGAGGGCAAATATCAGAAATGGAATAAAGTCAAAGGAGAAAATTATTGCAGAAAAGTCACACACCAAGCGTTTGAGACGTAAGATGGTGCATGATGGTGGAAATGACCACGTGTTCACATGCACCCACTGTGAACGGACATTTACAGCGCAAATTGGCCTTATCAGTCACACTCGCTACCGCCATAGTTAAAAGTTATTATGCCTTTTTAAAGCACAAACTATCGTCTGTCAAGACGGCAATGTGCCAATGAGTGAGTGAGTATGTAATTCTATATTTATTGCAATCCCGAAGAAATAATGAGCCTTGGAATGTGATCAACATCGAAAAATTAGTATAATGAGTCAAATCAAGAAGATTTTGCTAAGGATCATAATGCAGAATTACACAACCCGAAGCAGGAGAAGAGCAATGTGTGTTTGTAGAAGGTAAGAGTACAACAAATGATGAGTATACGCTAAGAACATTCATTGAACTCTCTATAGAAGTAAAACTTTGGTTTATTAACTACAGAAAGGTTTTCGATATATAAAGACATGCCAACATTATGATGCTTGCAGATTTACAAATTGATGGAAAAGACATTAGACTTGTAAAATGAACATATAATTGAAACAACGAGCGGCCATGAAGATTGATATTGAAGTAGGTCAATTTCAGCCTATTAAGAGAGATGTGTGACAGGGATGTATATATATCCAGATCTTTTTCCCTACACAATGAAAATTTGTTCAGAAATGTAGAAGATAGATTTCTATTTGTCTTTTGTGTCTAACAATATAATCTATTTGCGGTACTATTATCCCGAGAAATATACCTGGACAAACTATCTGAACCCGCAGTTCTCTTCTTCTTTCTTCATTCGCTGCCCCTATGATTTCTGTTAATATTTCGAACACTGAACTAAAGAATCGACGTCACTGCTCTCGGGACATTCCCACACATGATCAGTCCCTCTCTCTATCCAGCCACTGGCTAGTTTCCATGATGATTATCAGTATTATTACAGTTGCAATTTGATTCTTTTGTATGGATGTGAAACTTGGACAATGAGCAGTCAAGCTGAAAAGCATCTGATGGCTGCAGAAATGTGGTTTCTGAGGAAAATGCAAAGAATACCATGGACAGACAGAAAAACCAATGACCAAGTACTACAGGAGACAAATGAACATCGTAGACTGATTAGAGAAATTAGACGTAGACAGTCAAAATTTTTTGGACATGTTATGAGAAGAAATGGGTTGGAGAACTTAGTGACAACTGGCAAGATCGAGGGGATCAGACCAAGAGGCAGACCGAGAGGAAAATACCTGGATGGCTTGGCCACATGGCATGGACGAGACAGGAACACTGAGCTGATCCACGACACTGGTGATCGAGTGAAATGGCGAGTCATGACCGCCCACGCTTTCCGGCATGGCACATAATTGATTGATTGAATTTGATTCAAAGCCCGCCTGGCTTTCCTCTACGCTGTGAATATCATTCATGCACGCCACCCAATTCCCTCTGAGCCAGAGAGAGAAATAGATACCCCGTCTATTCAGCTGTACTCAACGCACAGTTTCAGACAGCCTTCATCACCTTTATCATAAAGTAGACATCCTTCAAATGAGCGGCCGCAGTCAGTCTATCGGCCTGTTCATTGCCCCACATACCCGCATGCAATGAGAAGAGAATCCATAGTGTACTTGCTATCTCCGTCTTGATGAGCAATACTAGCTACTCCATCTGAACATTGAGCGTTTTCACTTTCTGAAGCGTATCTCGAGAGTCCGTTACAAACACAGCTAGCTATGCAACCTTCCAACTATACACAGGCTGCAGTCACAAACAACCTCAATGTCCATTCTCTTAATAGATGTTGAAGAATATGCGAACATCCTGCTTTTAACTAAATTAGTGTCAAAGGATATATATCGCCACACTATGTTCATTGTGTTATTTGGTTTGTTTCGTGCTATCTTCCGCAATTTCAATTCTCAGGAAAGGAAATTTAAATTATAATACCTGTTCATTTGAGTGCGTATCACATCTTTGTTTGGCACTGCTTGCTTGCTTGCTTGTGTTCGTTGGCTTGAGCTCCAACGCGAAGTCCTGTATGTCGGATGAAGGACATCCTGTTGTCCAACATCAGTGTGATGTCATACAGGACCTGAGGTTTGCGTGAGTATCCGTTGTCCCATGTCTGGCTTATTGGTGTGCAGGCTGGTGATTCCTCGCTGTACAGGCAGACACTCTCCGACTTCGGAGGAATCGGCGATCCTACTGACTTTAGCAGGACACCGAAGGAATCTGTTGCCCAGGACGCTCGACGAGGACGCGTCAATAGGTCTTGGCCAGTATATAACCCGGCCCTGGTGCCTTGGAAACACCTCTGCGTCCCGTTTGGCACTGAATCAGTTAAAACATTGTTCATTGGTCTTTACAATAACCTGTCAATATCAGGTTATCAAGAGCTTTATAGACAAGTCCTGTAAATGGGCTGTGTTTATTGTGGTATGCAATACTTCTAATACACCTCCAGTCAGTCCTGTTAACGCTCTACCTTTTACCCTATGTCTATGCCATAACAGTGAATGCTGCTTGAGGCAAGCTGCTTCGATGTAGACTTACTACATGACCGAGCAATCTGATTGCCTTTCTTCCCACAAAATCTACTCCCGACCTTATGCTATCTCCTCACTATATCTACTCCCGACCTTATGCTGTCTGTCCACAAAATCTACTCCCAACATTATGCTGTCTCCGCACAATTTGCCGATCTTTTTACAATTCGTCTTTTAACTCTCGCTGATATTCCCCAGTTCTGACAGTGATAGCAAAGTGTTGATAGAGAGGTTAATATTGACATTAATTTTCGGTTATTCAAGAGTTAATTATTTGTACGTCCGTTGTACACTGAGTGGAAGAAACTGAATTCTAGTTTTTGTATTCATAGTCCCAAAAATTAATACAATATTAAATTCATGGCATCGTATTTCCAGACCTCATTTTGTTCGCTTTTTTATTAGGAAAATGAACAATCTCATGTTAACGTTTTGACAAATAAAGAATATCGACAAACAGTCAAGTATCGAATAACTAAAATGCAATAAGATATTAAACTAATGAAAACTAAATCAAGTAACTCTTTAAAAAAGTAAAAATATGAAATACTGGGGTTTAAATTTACGACTCAAATTAATAAACATATTAAATTTCTGAGTTATGGTGTATGAGAGAGCGGGTGTAATAAATGAATAAATATTTGTTGTAAAACACTATTTTCCTGTAACGAATTTAATAATGAAGACACAAACAATAAACTTAAAAGTTTATTGCCTGGTATATTCGTTGCATCTCGTCAGGTGTATACTGAAGAAGTCAAGTATAATAATTACATCTTAGAGGATTTAAACGTGAAAGTTAGCTGTATGTCTTTTACAGGACGTCGCGGGTAACTCCGGCATTTTTGGCTGTTTGTGATTTACAAAGACAGGTTACTTTCAGTTGTTTAAAATTGCTTTTGAACTACTGACGTTTACACCATTATGTGAAAACCAGCGCAAGGAAGCCAGCTTCCAAATTACCTACAGCCGTGTTTCGAAAGCGGTAGTCGGGATTGCGAATCACATTTCTAACCTTCCTTCTCCACAGCCCCTTCTTAGCGGATTTATCTGTTTGCTTACTTCAAAGATTGGGAGCATATTTAGGATATTTTCCCCAGATCAATACTGGTGTGTTGTTATATAATATCTAACTATTGGTTTATGCGTGATATGAGCAGACATAATAGTCTCCTTCAGTCATATATGTCTCAATTTATGTGCTATATGAGCAGAGTTGTCCTATCTGACTATGGGTGTAAGCGTAGTACGGTCAAGATTTAATAGTCTCCATCAGCCATCTCTGCTGCGTACTGGCGTTCGTTGTCTCGGTTGAGGTATACCCGATTACGCGTCCTCCTATCTGACGGCAAGATGAAGGACGCAGTCGATTTTTCTGAATGCGACTGCTACCCGAAGTCTAAGTTGCTCCTTTGAGCGGAGTCTCGACTTAAGTTTACCGTTTGCTGGATGCGATCTGTCGCAAAAGCAAATGAGTGCTGGTCTACATTTAACGAATGCTTGAATTTTCTTTTGTATTTCTTTTCGCTGGTTTGAACTCAAGCGTAGTCCTACAACGTGCTACTAATTATAGTGCACTAGACTGATCTGGGCACAGCATACACATTTCACTCAGAACATTAATAGCTAAGTCTCCTTAACATTGTATCATTCCAGCATTCGGAAGTCATCATGGCCGAATGGTTAAGAACGCTCGTTCTTAAATATCCGCTATGCTGATGTCGAGGTAGCGGGTTCGACCCCTACACCGGTTAGTTTGACTAAAATAACTTCTCGTTCTTTACATGGGGACGTAAATTACAAGTAACTCTGAGTTCGGATTGGGTTCGATTGATGGATGGCGAGGGACACTGGTAACAGCTAATGCACACTCAAAAAATATCAGTCCATCGCACTAGAAGTAGTATCACGTGTATGGACTACGCTTGAGTTCCAAGCGGGTGAACACACACACACACACACACACACACACACACACACACACACGCACACACACAGAGAGAGAGAGAGAGAGAGAGAGAGAGAGAGAGAGAGAGAGAGAGAGAGAGAGAGAGAGAGAGAGAGAGAGAGAGAGAGAGAGAGAAGAAAACTTGCATCTTTCCAGTGTTTCGAACGAACTTGACAGAGAAGACCATATTTCCTAGCCCAGGATACGAGAGCTAGTATACCCGATCCGATACCATACGTAGAAAAAGAATCATCCACTTCGTTCATCTAGCTTCGTAAGCTGTGGCATAAGATCTAAGTCATAACAACTACAATAACTAAGTCATAACATCTAAGTCATAACCACTATGTTGTTACCTCTAAATCATAAAATCTAAGTCACAACAACTACTATAACAGAGACTATCATAAACTGTAAGCTGATACCTCTAAGTTGTTATTCTAAGTCATAACCTCGTAAGTCATAACAACTACCATAACTGTGTCATAACATCTTAGTCATAACCTCTAAGGTATTACATATAAGTCATAACCTCTAAGTTGTTATCTGTTAGTCATAACCTGTAAGTTGTTACATCTCAGATGTTACATATAAGTCGTAACGTCTAAGTTGTTATATCTAAGTTGTTACCCATATATAGGGAGTCTCCGTAGCGAAGTGGTCAAGCCGACTGCCTTGCGCTCTGAAGGTTGTGGGTTCGATTCCGGCTACATCTTTTGGTTCACGAGTGCATTTTTCTCAGAGACTTCTGGGGGTCGTCGCGATCGAGCCATATGAGATAAAATCCGGTGCAATGAAGTTGATTTTTCTAGACTTTTAAGACTTTTGATTTTTATTACGTATAGGAACCGTAGGTTAAAAAGGAATAAGTCGTAACCTCCAAGTCACGCCAGTCCTATTTCTCTCCATTGATAGAATATTGTCATTCTCGACCAAATTTTCAAAAATACAAAACCAAAAACCCTTTTTTAAAAACTTGCCACAACTAACTCAACAAACCCATCCCAGAATCACACTTGTCTAAATCCGTCAAATAATACCCACAATTCCGTCTCCGCGAACCTTGGGTTTTTACATTAAATGTTTCCTAACGAACCTAATACCCATCCACTCCCTTGTAAATTTGTACTAGCCCATTTTTTAATTTTAAAAAATTCCCCAAAATTTTTTGTAAATTAAATCCCAAAAAACTAACAAACCCCCCCCAGAATCCCTTGTCTAAAATAAAAATACCCCCCCAAACCGTTTCCCCGCCACCCTTTGGAAACCCGGCAAACTCTTTAATTATTACATACCCAAAATGTTTTGGTAAAATTTTTGAAAAAATTTTTGGATTTTTTATTTTTTTTGGGAAAAAATTCAGAGGTCTTAAAGTACTCCCTTTGTTTTTTCACCTTTTTAATTTTCCGTTTGTTTAAAAAAATCGAATGCTTTGAAATGAGTAAATGGGGATTTTCAGGGGGAACTTTGAATGTTATTAGGTAAAATTTGAAGTGTTTTTGGGTAATCTGGGGTAAACAGGGGAAAATTTTTTTGGAGATAAATTTCTAGAGTGTTCTTAACAAGGTAAACTTCTCTAGTGTTCTACACCCTGTACATTTTCAGATTATTGTTCAAGAGGTAAAATTCTGAAGTGCTTTCTCGGGATAAACTTTGTAAGGGTTATTCATGAGGAAACCTTCTCGATCACAACGCAAACTTTTGGAGTGTTCATTAAGAGGTTACTTTTGAAGTGTTCATCAGGAGGTTAAATCTGGAGTGTTCATCACAAAGTGAACTTTTAGAGCATTCTTGACGAGGTAAACTTCTAGAGTGTTCTTCACGAGGTAAATTTCTGCAGTGTTATTCGCGTGGTAAACTTCTGGAGTATTCATAAAGAGGTAAGGTTTTCGAGTGTTCATCCCGAGATAAACTTTAGTAGTGTTCTTGTCGAGGTAAACGTTTGAAATGTTAATCTCGTAGACCTTTGAAGTTTTCTTGTCGAAGTAAACTTTTGGCGTGTTCTTGGTAGAGGTAAACTTACGGAGTGCTCATTACGAGGTAAACGTCTAGAGTGTTCTTCATGGGGTAAACTTTCTTTGGGTGTTCTTCATGGGGTAAACTTTTCTTTTGGGTGTTCTTCATGGGGTAAACTTTTCTTTGGGTGTTCTTCATTGTGTAAGCTTCTATAATTGTCTTCATGATGTGTACTGTCAATCTTTTTATAGTCAGTGTCGTCAGGCGTTGGTGATAATGTCTGTTCACATCCGTCTGTCTCTTGTGTTGCCAATCTTACAGTCCATGCCGTGTAACGATGGTGATCATGTCTGTTCACAGTCTTCAGTCACATGTACTGCAATTCTTATAAGTCCATGCCGTAAGGCATTGGTGAGCATGTCTGTCCACAGCCGTCTGTCTCGTATACTGCTAATCTGATTATAGTCAACGCCGCGTATCTTTGGTGATCGTGTCTGTCCACAGCATTCTATAGCTTGTGTAGCCAATCATTTATAATACCGATGTTCCTAAATGCCATCTTTTCAAAAGTTCTTCTGACACAAGTAGCCTGTATCATCATTGCACTGATTTGTCCGCTTCTAATTGACAGACTATTGAAGTGCAAATATTTAGCTATGAAGGTCAGAGAGTTTACAAGTTAGTCGTTAGTTAGCTAGTTAGTTAGTCGACAGATCATCCTCACTGCACATCGAACCATTCAGTCCATAAGTTCTCGGATCCCCTCCTCAGCAAATCCCGCAGCGTGTAGCGGCTAACGACACCAGTTCTGTGTTGGTTTATCAATCTTCTTTGGCTTCCTGCGTAGTGTTCTTGTTTGGCCACACCTCTTGTAACTTGCTGTTCTCGCAGCCCGACCATGGTTGTAGACTCACAGACATCGCTTGGTTCTCGTAAACGACTTACTTCTCGTAGAGTATTCAGAATGTCTCCCTGGTCCATGGCTCGTCCTACTTCCACAGTAGTGCAATCTTGTCAGCCTGCTCATTTCCTTCTACACCCGCAAGACGAAAATGAAACTAATCTTTGCCAACCGAGACCGCTCCAGAGACAGTAACCACTCTCTTCGGACCCACGACGTCTCTATCCTCCCGAGCATTCTCAATAGGTCAGTAAGGACACATGCCCGATTGGATGTCTGTGTCTCTAGCCATGTTACTGCTTTACTTACTGCCATGACTTCCATAGTCAGGCTACTTGTGGTCAAAGCAAAAGCACCATACTCTTCCTTTACAATTTTCCCTCCGAGATCATTATCAGCATGTGCTATACCAATAGGTGTTGTGGGACCATGTTTCGCCATCTTATGCGATCACTATTGGACCAACTCCTTGGTCTTATCCCGGCTATGTCATGTGACCAAATCCATTCAGGAATATTCTGTGTGTCTTCCTCTTGTTCTTTCCACATCAAGTTTGCTCGCTGCGCTAAGTTTCCAAGTTTATTTTGTGGAATAATACCCTACTACGCAACTGTGAAAAAAAGATAGTCTTTCTTTGTTTTCCTTCTTGAAAAGGGCTATACTGGTAGGATATCCAAGCCATTGTACAAAGAGATCACCTGTTTACCGTGGCGAGACTGAGGCTAACGGACAACTAAGTGTCTGCAGCCTGCAAAGTTCAACACGTCACCATGGATGAGCTAAAGATCAGACAACTATGGGACTCTGGCCACCTGTAGAAACACGGATATTTCTTAAAGAATGTTCTGGGGGACAGAGTGGTCAGAAATTATTCTGGATAAAGACATTACATTTGTTGGAACAACATCAAGAGATTGACTGGAAGACAACATTATACGTGTGCTTTATTAAGATATTGACTGCAAGACAACATTATATGTGGGCGATATCAAGAGATTGACAAGAAGACAACATTTTAATTGGGTAATATCAAGAGATTGACTAGAAGACAACATTATATGTGGGGAAACATCCAGATATTGACTGGAAGACAATATTATATATGGGCAACATCCAGAGATTGACAAGAAGACAACATATGTGGGAAAGATCAAGCGATTGACAGGAAGACAACATTATATGTGGGCAATATGAAGAGATTGAAACGAAGAAATTATATATTGGCAAAATCAGGAGAATGACTTGAAGACAATATTATATATGGGCAATATCCGAAGATTGACAAGAAGACAACGTTATATGTGGGCAACATCAAGAGATTGACAAGAAGACAACGTTATATGTGGGCAACATCAAGAGATTGATGAGAATACAACGGTATGTAGGTAGACAATATTAAGAGATTGACAGGAAGGCAACATTATATGTTGGCAACATCAAGAAATTGATTAGAAAACAACGTTACATTTGTGGTATCAACATCCAGAGAATGACGGGAAGGCGTGGTTATATATGTATAGACAATATCAAACGTTTAACAGTCTCCTCCGAAGTCGGAGAGTGTCTGCCTGTATGGCGAGGAACCACCAGTCTGCACACCAATAAGCCAGACATAGGACAACGGATACTCACGCAAACCTCAGGTCCTGTTTGACATCACACTGATGTTGGACAATAGGATGCCTTCATCCGACTATACAGGACTTCGCGTTGGAGCTCAAGTCAACGAACACAAGCAAGCAAGTAAGCAACGTTTAAAAGATATAAATCGTATGTTGACGCTTCATCATTGATTTACGGCTCTGCACCACACACAAGATGTTGTCTGCCTGCCGACATGGAAGCCATATGTTTGAAACCACGCGAGGGTGGGCTTTTTTTCTTTGACTCGAGTTCTTAGTTTGACCCAACCCTATCATGGGTACGAATATATTACATAGTAGTAGAAGTAAATGCGTCGTCTTGATGTTAATCACGTGACCCATCGAATATCCATCTATCTCAGATTATGAAATAACACAAAGTAATGCAGCTTTACGGAACACGGAAAGCATGGGACTTTGCAGCGATTAACCTTCATCAGAAAATAAATACTCACTGGGCAAGATACTACAGTGACTACATTAAGGCATATAAACGGAATGAGAAAAATTGAAAGATTAAAATAAAATAGAACAATGATCAGAAAGAGAAAGCAAATTTTTAAAATACTTATCCCAGAATTCCAGGTTGGGATACGAAAACAACATATACCACGATATGCCTCAAATTATGGACACGGATGTATTGTGTCACTTTCTTTATCTTTCACACTGAACAGATTATCCAGAAGACTACACTCTCTATAATAATCCATGTTTAAATTCAATAAAACAGTAATACAAGCAAAGAAACCACGCTGCACACAAAGAGCAATATTAAAAGGTAACAGCAAATGAAAGAACCGGATTGACAAAGAAGAGGGAATAATGTTGTACCTGTCATTTGTCAACCAATGTGGGGCCATTAGCAGGCTCAAACATCCCATAATTTCTGTCTTTCAGTGAGGGCACAATCTGGACATGTCCATCATGATTTTTGGGATCTGCTAGAGCCAGGGTTAAAAGCTTAATGGACGTCAGAGTTTCTTCATCAAATATCGTTCTTTTCTTTAGATTTTTTTTTTTTTTTTCATTCTTCACTTCCCTGTTCCTTTTGTTGCGTTAGTCGTAACGTTTTTTTTTTTTTATTACTAAATGCTCAACCCATTCTCTCTCTCTCTCGCTCTCTCTCTCTCTCTCTCTCTCTCTCTCTCTCTCTCTCATTCTCTCTCTGATCTCTCTTTATCGCTCACTCTCTCTCTCTCGCTCGCTCTGGCTCTCTATCGCTCTGGCTCTCTATCGCTCTGGTTCTCTATCGCTCTGGCTCTCTATCGCTCTGGTTCTCTCTCGCTCTGGTTCTCTCTCGCTCTGGCTCTCTATCGCTCTGGCTCTCTATCGCTCTGGCTCTCTATCGCTCTGGGTCTCTTCGTCGGCCTCTCGCTGGGTTTCTCTCGCTCTGGTCTCTATCGCTCTGGTCTCTATCCTCTGGCTCTCTCCGCTTGGTTCTTCTCGCTTGGTTCTCTCCGCTCTGGTTTCTCTCGCTCGGTTCTCTCTCGCTCTGGTTCTTCTTTCTCGTCTGGTTCTTTCTCGTATGTTCTCTCTCCTCTGGTTCTCTCTCGCTCTGGTTTTTTCTCGCTATGGTTCTTCTTCTCTCTCTCGCTCTGGTTTTTTCGCTATGGTTTTCTCTCGCTTGATTCTCTCTCGCTCTGGTTCTCTCTCGCTCTGATTCTCTCTCTCTCTCTCTCGCTCTGGTTCTCTCTCTCTCTGGTTCTCTCTCGCTCTGATTCTCTCTCGCTCTGGTTCTCTCTCGCTCTGATTCTCTCTC
>JACEFZ010002801.1:0-7500 GCA_014155875.1 Cepaea nemoralis | reverse complement strand
GTATAAACCCCATCGATGAGAAAGCATAACAAGAGGATTCTGATCATCAGAAACGGAATCAGTTAGGAATTTTGTGTTTTCTCTATGTTCTTTACACTCTAGGTAGTGGGACCTACTTAGGTTGTGACTATGAAGTGTCTTTCTCCTGTCGTACACCTAAATCCTACATGCCAGTACGAAGCTATTTGAATACAACTTATTGCAATTGTTCTACGAATGCGTAGCTGTATGTGCCAACTCTACAGTAACAATGCCATCAGGAAGGCAAACGCCATTGGCCCTGGCGCATCGGGGCCTGCTCACTTCTCTGGCACCTTTTGACTTGGCCAGGTGAAAGCCATCTCATTTCTCTCGGAATTGGCATCCATCACCACTTCGATATCCCAGGTTCGCTATACTGCGATGGACGCTCTACCAGCAATGTTACTTTCTTCGCACCCCGCCGCCAAAAGGAGGATTAGCAGCCTTCCTGCACGCGTCAGAGGGAGCCTGCTTTTCCATTTTCTAGGCTACTTTTTTTTTTTTTTTTTACTGAGTCCTTTCTTCTAGTCCCATTTCGTTGCGGCTAAAAGTGACTCCTACATCGCTTGTTGCTCTGTCGTTACGCACTACCTTAGCCTCTTGGCTGTGAGAGTGCGACTTTTGACGAAATTGTTGTACTGTTATATCCACTGCGTTGTGGGGTTTCCTCAAATACACGGTTACAACCATTGAAGTCCAGCGTTTCTATTTTCGTTTTTC
Organism: Cepaea nemoralis; assembly: GCA_014155875.1. Taxonomy (NCBI): domain Eukaryota; kingdom Metazoa; phylum Mollusca; class Gastropoda; order Stylommatophora; family Helicidae; genus Cepaea; species Cepaea nemoralis. The sequence goes on along the minus strand of JACEFZ010002801.1, from coordinate 6,759 downwards.
AGGATGGCTAGTTGGCCTGGTTCGAGGTTGTTGTTGGTCTTGGTTTGGTTGTGAGATAATAGGCTGTGATTTGTAGGTAGAGCCACGGACCTTCTTACGGCGTCGATTTGTTCCATTCTTCGTTCCGGTTGTTCCATGGCCAACACGGGGCTTTCTCCTTAGCCTCACTCATTAGATTTAGTGCCTCAGTTTTCGACTATCCCTTCAGCACCAGTTGCTTAAACACACCTTATGTGAAGTTAGAAGCAAGACCTCAAGCTTCAACCTCTGCAACCATTATTTGAGTTGGGATGAGTCAAGAACTACTGGTCGAGAACCACTGCTCTCGGGACATTCCCATACGTGCTCCGTCCTCATCTTCAACAGCCAGTGATAGGTTCTCATACTAATGGTGCAATTGTTGGTCTGATTATGTGTGCGCATGACCTTTCGTCGAAGTACTGAATGTCGGCCATATCCTCTTGTCACTCCCTGCGGAACCATGCTCATCAAGTCTATGATGATGTATCTGTTATTCCAAACTATGCACATAATTGCATAACTGTCTTGTCTCATTCATTCATTCATTCAGTAGCATGTCCTTTGCAGAACCTCGCTCCCATAACAACCTTCCGGAAAGCTTCTCGATCACAAGCAAGATGTCCCGCGTCTGATACACCCATCTGGAGATCATCCGCCACATCCTGCACCCATCTTCTCTTTGGCCTTCCTCTTCCTCTCTTCCCAGGCATATACCCTTGCATTATTGTTCTCTCCAAACCTTCGTGACGTTTAAAGTGACCAAAATACTTCAATTTTCTTTGTTTTATCGTCTTTAATAGCCATCCCTCCTCAACATTCAACTCTTGAAGTATGGATGCATTTGTTCTTTTCTTTACCCAAGATATTCTTAGAACTCGTCTATAACATTTATATTCAAAGGCGTTTATGCGCTGTTCAGCTTGTTTAGTAAGTGTCCATGTCTCACAGGCGTATGTTGCAATGGGAAAGATGCATGCTCTTAAAAATCTAATTTTTGTAGTTCTGTCTGTCCCACTCCATAATTTATTCATCTGTTTTAGTCTTTGAAGAGCAATGGATAGTGGCCGTTTAATTTCTTTCATTGTGTCACCGTTATTGGTAATCAATGACAATATATATTCAAAATTTTCCACCACCTCCAATTTTCCCCCGTTAATGTATATTTCTTTCTCCATAGTAGTTTTATCTGTATGCATTATCTTTGTTTTTGCTATGTTAAGATATAAGTTGTGATTTTCACTATTCAATTGTGTTGAGGCTATTAGGTTTTCTATGCCATTCTGTGTTGTGGATAGTAATACTGTATCATCAGTCTTGTCTACGACTGACGAATATGCCACCGTACGCTTCCACCTTGAAGATGCTTTGCTTCTTATTTCTCAATTCACACGAAACAGTCAATCAGCCTTATCTGCAGGGCCTACAAGGAGGGAACAACGGCTTCTGATCTGTTCTGAGACTTCCGGAATATGCCATGATATCTGACATGGTCAGCTGGATTTACCGGCAATTTTGTAGGCTAGTTGGCTTTATGTTCTTCTGTGTGCCCAGCTTTGAGGAAGCATGTCGGCTTTGTCCTAGTTTTATGTTGTTCGCTTATGGCCTAGTTGGCCTGATCCAAGATTCTGGTGATCATATGAGATGGCGAACCATGATAGCTCACACTGACCTAGTAAAAGTAATTTATTTTATTCTCTTAAACGCATACTCCGCCGGACTTCGCGGCGATAGCGTTGCGGGCGCGATTCGTAATGCCGCCTACGCACGTTCGAAACATAGCAGTGACTGATTTGGCCGCAGACCGTGTCTCTGTTTTAACGTGTTGGTATGGGAGCTGCCAGTGTCTCAGAAAAGCACAGGCACCCTTAGATCGTCATTCTATACGCTACATTGAGTTTCTTCACATGCATTCAAAGATATCAAACGTCGCATGTGGGTGAATACCATTTATTTAAGCATAATAGCAATATCAACAAGATGCGTGCATTATATCACAATTCACGCACATATGACAGTTAATTCATCACATCACTTTTATGTACATCAATATTACTTAATGCTCAGCCATAGCAGTCATGCAATCACAAAATTTGTTGTCTCTATTCCCCAACACGCTGACAGGAGCCGGTCGTTCAGAAAGCAATGACAAATACTTGAACTTAAAATTTGCCAAGACATCAACAACGGCAGTAAAATGCTCGTGTTGACTGCAAGGTACTGTAAAGGATATGCGACTTTAAAATTTAAAAAAACGCATACTTGCGGTCGACCCATGTCAGTGAACCAATCGGCACATTACTTTCTTTCTAACTACTCCTGGACTTCCTGTTCTACACAACCTAATTTGGGCACAAGAACATGTCCAGGTAAGTAGAGGTGGATGGCGTATGAATGACTAACTTATCTATCTAGTACAAATACTGAAGTATTGGAAAGATCAGGTTGTGTGACAGTTTGTTCTATGCTCAGTCTTCGTAGACTTAGATGGATAGGACACGTTAGGAGGATGGATGATGGTAGAATACCAAAGGACATCTTTTTTGGGGAATTACAGATGGGTAAAAGATCTCAGGGTCGGCCTCTATTACGATACAAAGATGTTTGTAAGCGGGACATGATTGATACAGGCATTGATAATGCACGCTGAGAGCAAGTCGCTACTGAACGTGTTGCATGGAGTGTAAATATCAGAAATGAAATAAAAGCGAAGGAGAAAATGATTGCAGATAAGTCACACACCGAGCGTGCAGGACGTAAGATGGTGCATGGTGGTGGAAATGACTATGTGTTCACATGCATCCACTGTGGACGACGAACATTTACAGCACGAATTGGCTTTATCAGTCTCATTCGCTACCGCCATGGTTTGTAGTTATTATGCATTTTTGAAGCACAATGTAACAAACTATCGTTTGCCAAGACGGCAAGGTGCTAATGTAATATCCATCGAGTCTATAAAACTGTCGAGCTGCCATCATATACCAAATACACCAAGTCGCATAGATGGGTCCTTTACTTTGGCTTTGAATGTCAGCCTGGGGAACGGCTTTGTCAGCCACAGTTCTGAATTAGGATTTCTAAGCACGTTTCAAGCTACTGATTTTTGGAAAAGTGATTACCACACCCTGGATTCATCCTCCGGACAGTAATCACGCTGGGCTCAAGAATATCACAGTCAGTGTTGGGGAGTCAAGCCGGGCCAACGCTGTAGCCCTCTCGCAAGCTATCGCAGCAGACAGCAGAAACCACTAATGTCTAGCCCAGAAGGCGTCCCCAGAAACATTTTGGGGACTGTATACTTCTCGCAACGCGGACACGTTGGTGTAACGGTTATGACGATACGTTGACGATAGCATAAGCACAAGGGTTTGTTGCCATCTCACCTCGTTCGCTGCGGGAGGGAAGGACTAAAACCACTTATTCACCGTAAAGATGATGGCAGAAGTGGAAATAGAAATGAGAACGAGAACAGGAATGGCAAAAAGTGCTTTCAACATCACGAAATCAGTATTAACATTATTATTACAACAGTATTATTTCTCTTGAGATGTCTGCAGGTTGTAACCTGGACTAAGGAGTTCGTGCTCGCCTTCGTTCTTCTATCAGCAATGAAAACGTAATATGTAAATATTAGCGCAGACTTAATAAGGATGCACGTTGTATTATCTTGTTTCGTATCTTTAATCGTGCGCTCATACACGATTATTTTCATTGATACTTGTATTTATCTATGTTCCTACTGAAAATTGATGGGGGAAAAGGTTGAAAAGACAAAAGAATTGTGCTCATTGCAGCGGGTATTATCCCATATAGCTAGGTTTTCCCCAAGAAGACAGTTGCTTGCTCTATGGATACAAACTGAGCTATATGGGGTAAATCCCGCTGTAATGAACCTGATCCTCTTGCTTTTTCAGCCTCTATAAAAAAAATTCTGGCCTACAGAATTGTGGTGTTCCTAGCAATTCATACACCAACAACTGGCTCCTGGTGCAGACTGTGTTGTTGTCAGGAGACTCCTGGGAGTCGGCGCTGAAGCTGCCGAGTTCGTGCTTTGTGCGACACTTTCAGCGGGTCGCCCTACAGTAGAACACCGAGCCGTGTGAGAAAACCGAGTCAATGAGGTCTTTCTGGTGACTGCCGAGTCCATCGACGATGAACTGTGAATTTCGTGGATGGATTTTGTGTTGACATTCTGACGGCGGCATTATGCACAGTGTACCTGTGCGGGCTGTTGGCTTGCCGAGACTCCTGTCTGTTCCACTTTTCACATTGGACACTGGGGAGCATTGTGTGTGATATTCACTGGCACAGGAATAGAGTTTTAAAATGAGGACAAACCCGTTGCCGTGAAGTTGGAACTCGACTAAAAACCAACCAGCCAGCAACCAACCAACCAACCAAAAAACCAAACCCAAACCCAAACCACCAACCCCCCAGCCAACCCCCAACCCAAACCCAACCCAAACCAAACCCAAACCCAACAACCAACAACCAGGGGCCAGCCACCAAACCCAACCCCCAAACCCCAACCGCCAGCCAGCCAACCAACCAACCAACCAACCAACCAGCCAGCCAGCCAGCCAGCCAGCCAGCCAGCCAGCCAACCAACTATAACTCTCGCAACAATAATACAAAACATTTGATACACGCTTTACTGGTGTTCGTGGCGAAGGTGTTACGGACGCGATTCGTAATCCTGTATACCCGGGTTCAACCCGGGTTGAACGAGGGGACTGAGCACGTATGGGAATGTCCTGAGTGCAGTTATGTCAGTTCTTAACTCAACTCAACTCGAAACACAGCGGTGCTGGTTTATTTCGAAAAAGGTATAGATGCCGGTCGTTCTGAAAGCAATGGGAAACTACTGAACGTACAACTTATCCAGGAATCACGAACAACTCAAATATGCTGGGTTCACTGCTACGTCCTTTGAAGGACATGTAACTAAAAAAAAAAATTAAGTCCACAACAAGGAAAAAATGCGTAATAGACCCACATACACACAAAACCAAAACAACACACACGCGCGCGCACGCACACACGCGCGCGCCTGTGTGTGTGCGTGCGCACCTACGCATGTGAGCCTACACACACATACTATATTGTGATTGTGTATTTTATGCAGTTGAAGCAGTACGTGTTTGTTGTGTGTGTGCTGATAAAGGCTTTGGCCGCAACGTCCATTTTGTTACTCGCAATCTTGTTCTAGTAAAGTCTGTCGATTTTACTTCTGGCTTTTGGTGATCCATTCATTGCAACAGTAATCATAAACCAATTGCCGTGCCAAAAAACCCTGGGGGGTTCATTTTCGCCATGACACTATATCACCAGAGTCGTGGATCAGCTCCATATTCTTGTTTCAACCATACCATGTGGCCAAGCGATCTAGGCATTTACTTCTCTGCTTTCCCTTGTTCGCTTCCCCTAAAATCTGGCCAGATGTCACCAAGTGAAATAATAAGATATATTTTGGGGGATCAATCAATCAATCATGTGCCATGCCGGAAAGCGTGGGCGGTCATGATTCGCCATTTCACTCGATCACCAGAGTCGTGGATCAGCTCAGTGTTCCTGTCTCGTCCTATGCCATGTGGCCAAGCCATCCAGGTATTTTCCTCTCGGTCTTCCTCTTGGTCTGTTCCCTTCGATCTTGCCAGTTGTCACTAAGTTCTCCAGTCCATTTCTTCTCATAACATGTCCAAAAAATTTTGACTGTCTACGTCTAATTTCTCTAATCAATCTACGATTTTCATTTGTCTCTTGTAGTACTTGGTCATTGGTTTTTCTATCTGTCCATGGTATTCTTTGCATTTTCCTCAGAAACCACATTTCTGCAGCCATCAGATGTTTTTCAGCTTGACTGCACATTGTCCAAGTTTCACATCCATACAAAAGAACAGGCTCTATGTATCCCCTCAACACTCTTTTTCTCGTTTCAATTGACATCATTTTATTGGTCAGAATGTTTTTCATCTTGCTAAAGGCTACTTTCGCAATGGCGATTCTTGTTCTAATCTCTTCAAGGCATCTGCCATCAGATGTTATGACTGTTCCGAGATAATTGAAACGATTCACTTGTTGAAGAATATTCCCATTTACTTGTATATTACATTGTGGTACTTCGTTCTTCCTAGTGACGACCATAACCTGTGTCTTCCTACAATTTAATTCCAACCCCAGCTGCTCACTGTGTACAACCACAGCGTCTACTAATTGTTGCAGATCCTGTGCATTGTCTGCAATCAATACTGTATCATCTGCATATCTAATGTTATTGATGTTTCGTCCTCCAACGCTGATTCCATTTAGGTCTTCTACATTTCTGAAAATATTTTCACTGTATAGGGAAAAAGATCTGGAGACATTACACATCCCTGCCTAACACCTCTATTAATAGGTTGATATTGTCCTACTTCATTATCAATTCTTATGGCAGCTTGTTGATTCCAATATATGTTTTTTATAAGTCTACTGTCCTTTCCCATCAATTTGTAGATCTGCAAGCATATCCACCATGCTGACATGTCTAACTCTATCAAAAGCCTTTGTGTAGTCAATAAAGCAAAGAGGTATATCCTTGTTTACTTCTAAAGCACGTTCAATAACTGTTCGCAGCATATACACAGCATTTACTGTACCCTTTCCTTCTACAAAACCACATTGTTCTTCCCCTATTTCAGGTTGTATTTTTTTTCCCCACTCTTTGCATGATAATTTTCCGTAACCAAAATTTTTTTT
>JACEFZ010002800.1:42500-59626 GCA_014155875.1 Cepaea nemoralis | reverse complement strand
AGCTCACCTCTCCAGCCAAATTTCCCCATCCACTTATGGAGATAAGATTTAAGACGCAAACTGTAGGCGGCAAACAAACTCTCCCGGTTCTCGTTTCGCTGCTCGAAATTTTTTTCCGGTAGGTATGTGACGTAACCTCGAATCGTCTCAGCAGAGCCGTCTTTAACTCATCATAATTGTTCTCATGTCCTGGTGGCAGGCGAGTATAAACCTCGTATCCCGTCCCGCGTAATCCCTGGGATAGCTTAAGATTCCATGTGTTACGCTCCAGACCCATAGCAACTGACATAGCCTCGAAGCGTTGAAGGTATTGATCAATCTTCTCTTTGTCCTCCTCGTAGACCGCTAAAGGAAACTTCATAGCATGGTACCCATGTCCACCTACTGGTGTTGATCCTGGGATGGAGGAACCTCCAACTGCTCCCTCAGTTTCTCCATTAGATTGACTCTTCAACTCGAGTTCCCTCATCCGGTACTCGTGCTCCCTTTTCTGTGCTTCCTGTTCAGCTTCTAATTTCCTAGCTGCTTGCTCAGCTTCAAATTTCCTAGCTGCTTGCTCAGCTTCCCTTCTCAATTCCAACTCGGCCTTTCGCTCTTCCCGTTCCGCTTGACGATACTCTCTCTCCACTTCCTGTATGTAATCCGTTAGAGAAGACCCAGCCAATCCCATTTCTTCCCCCCTTGCCTTTAATTCTAACGTGCTAAGTTTAGGGGTGGCCATTATACAGAGAGGTAAGCTAGCAGGTCTAGTACAATATAACTGCAAATTACTATACCGATATATGAACAAGTGCTATAAATCTAGATATTACCACACACAGTACATTCACTCAGTGACAAGAGTAGAATCAGGACCACAGACCTATGCAGACGTGTCAAGTGTGAACAGGTAAGATATTAGTCCTAACCCCTATCCACATTCACTCTAGCTGGATTCTCCAAACTGATATCTCCCTCCTATAACTAATGATCCCGTGTCAAAGGACCCCGTTGTCAGAAGATCCCCCTGTCAACGTTCCTGCTTGCAGGAGATCTCGCTGTCCAAGGATTCCGTTTACGGGAGATCCCGCTGTCCAAGGATCCCGTTTACGAGAGATCTCGCTGTCCAAAGATCACGTTTACGATAGATCCCGCTGTCCAAAGATCCCGTTTACGAGAGATCCCACTGTCCAAATATCCCGTTTACGAGCTCCCAATAATGTCGTGTCCTCCTTTAAAGTGTCGTCCCTGGAGTGAGGAGATCCGACACCCACATTATAATATTATTTTTTTCCCCCTCAATATTCTGGAGAATCCACCAGCTTCCGTCCAACACACTCCATCAGCCTATGGACACCTTTTCCTATCACTCTCACACTGTCGTACTATGCCCCCTTCTCATACTTCCCCAACGCAACATACTCAACAACTCTTGCTTCTAGAAATTAATAAAGATTAATTTATTAAAATAAAAGTGTAACGTGTATGAGACGTGTATGCGAAGAAAATGTGTGACGTGTTCTATAAAGTGTGTAGACTCTGTCTCTCAGACATCAACTCAGTCAGCTGATCACAGCAAAGATAGACCACAGCACGTTACGTCAGAACAAGTACGTCTCACCCGTTGCCGGAACCATCTTGCCGGATAATGCTTTGCCTCTGTAGACCTCTGGTAATCCAATTTCATGAACATCCGAAATAGACACCGGTGGTATAAACAGTTAATCATGGACCGGTTGCACTCTACACAATGTCCGTTCCTAATGTTCCTAAACAAACTGCACAAGTCTTTTGTAGTGTGTACGCAGTTAGTTAGTTAGTTAGTCGACAGATCATCCTCGTTGCACATCGAACCACTCAGTTCATAAGGGCTACTTACTAATGTTAATTGTTACTGTACTGGATTGATCCTCACTCGTGTCTATCCAGCCTCACATATGATGTCATGTGTTCTATTACCCGAGATTATATAACTCTAGGTAACTATTAGACCCAATGTCTTCAGCCCGCCACCACTGTCTGATGATGTGTGGTGCATCAGTACGCATCACTCACTTTGGTGAATCAACCTGCTTTTAGCTTTCAGTTACGTTCTGTCTGCACTTTATTGATGGTTGAACGGGTGTTCTTCCGAATGGGTTTTTTTAAAACTTGTTGAGTTTCCTTGGATCTGGTAGGGAACCTAGGATAGAAACAACACATCTGGTGATAGTACTAGTCACTGATCCTTTTGGCTGAGTGTAAGCCTATCACCTTGCTTACTGATCTTTAGCTAACTAGACTTAGTCATAGAGCAGATTAGCTACCCACCTAGAGTCGAATCAGGCTATGACAAAGAAAAAATCACCAAACAGAATGCGGAACCCCGCCCACCAGGGACACCTACGGGAAGATCCCAATTATCCCTCATTACTCAACTAGTAAAGCTTATCAACACTTCACTAATCTATTCTAGCTAACAGAGCCAAGTATCACTTCACTACTCTAGCTAGTTTCCACTAACAGTGCTAATCATCACACTATAGTTTAACAAGGCCCCAGTCTATAGTAATTATAACGAATATATTATAATAAGTTATACCTTAAATGGCACTACTGCAGTCCTATAAATCATATCTACATCTGCCATATAGGCACGTGTAAAATTAAGTCACTAATTAACACACGGTAGATATTATTTCCACTGGCACTGCAGTGCCCTGCATTCTGTCTAGAGCATTATTCAAGTCCACCCTAGTTGATCTCAACACGAGTTTATATGGCAAACTACCAAAGTTGTCCACGTGACGTTATCCTTTACTCCCCCACACAGGTGGCACAGTGGCAAATCATCCCCTGTCAAGAACTATTTTCCTGGCTTAAATCCTGTCAAAGTTGTCAGTAATTGCCTAGATTCTCAAAACAAGCCAGCTAGTTTCTGTAAACTCCCAACAAAGAGTTTCGATACCAAGCTGCCAATCATCTTGATGTTCCGGAAACCAAGAATTGACAGATGCACTGTTTTCCGTACTAGGTACTTCCGTTTTACATCTGCCCCTGTGATCTCACGGCTTCCATCTGCATTCAAATGTTGACAAACTTGTCACTCTTCTGTTCACTGGTGACAATCCCAGCAGCCATTTCCGTCTGATGTCCAGCAGTATAGATGACAAACGGAACCATTCCATATCCTTCTCCCTCACCACCAAATGTGTTTATGGGCTGACACGATGTAACCTGTACAACTGTGTTTACTCTGTTAGTACAAATAGATGTCGCTGGTCGATCGTCCGCTTAATCCGAAAATCCTCTGTAATAATCAACCGGATAAACACACGGTTTCATTTTGTGACAGTCTGTTCCCTTCGATCTTGCCAGTTGTCACTATTTTCTCCAGTCCATTTCTTCTCATAACATGTCCAAAAAATTTTGACTGTCTACCTCTAATTTCTCTAATCAATCTACGATTTTCATTTGTCTCCTGTAGTACTTGGTCATTGGTTTTTCTATCTGTCCATGGTATTCTTTGCATTTTCCTCAGAAACCACATTTCTGCAGCCATCAGATGTTTTTCAGCTTGACTGCACATTGTCCAAGTTTCACATCCATACAAAAGAATAGGCTCTATGTACCGCCTCAAGACTCTTTTTCTCGTTTCAATTGACATCTTTTTATTGGTCAGAATATTTTTCATCTTACTAAAGGCTACTTTCGCCATGGCGATTCCTGTTCTAATCTCTTCAAGGCATCTCCCATCAGATGTTATGACTGTTCCGAGATAATGGCAATATACTGAACGTAAAATTGTCTAATAAATGAGACACACCAATGAGGGCTGAGGGTAATTACAAGATTCTGCAAAAATCAAGCAGTGTTACTTTATAATTTTTGGAGGCTACCGGATTATTCCTTTTTACAGTATTCCACTTTCGATGTGATCCACCTCTGTGCATTTCATCTCCTTTCTCCTTGATTGTTATATTCATTGCCTCCTCATTTCCTTCTCAAAAACAGGAGAGATAACTGATAAATGAAAACCACCAGGTCGTAAATATCGTCTCAGCCCACAATTGTTCACATAGCCATCCTGGCTACAGAGGCATAAATATATGCTGGCAGGCGAAAAAAATGTCATAGACACACACGCCCACACACGCAAACACCCCCACACACACAAACACATATACTCACACACACGCACACACACGCGTGCGCGTACGTCCTTCCCAAAACTATTATGAAAATAGCAGCCCCTTATCTTTTACAAAATAAAGTTGATATGGAATTTTTCTTCAACGGACATGGAATTGTGCGAGAATTGCACATCCTGTCGTGGGAGAAATCAAATTAAACGCAAAAGCCCCTCAGCTGTTGCATGAAAACGGTGTATTGTGTGTAAGAAAGAATGTGATAAATATCCCTGCTGGATGTTTAGATTCAGCGCAATTTTGTACTGATGGTTTACACAAGATTAAATATGAAAACTCATTATTGCCTAATGTTTCCCTGAATCATATGGGATACAGATTAGCGAAAAAAGTTGAACTTGCAGAAGTAGCTGCAGGAGCAATAGTGTAAGTAGTAGTAGTAGCAGCAGCAGCAGTGTAAAAGTAGTAGTAGTAGTAGTAGCAGTAGTAGCAGCAGCAGCAGCAGCAGCAGAAGCAGTGTAAAAAGTAGTAGCAGCAGCAGCAGCAGCAGTAGCAGTAGTAGCAGTAGCAGCAGCAGCAGCAGCAGTAGCAGTAGCAGTAGTAGTAGTAGCAGTAGTAGTAGTAGCAGCAGTAGCAGTAGTAGCAGTAGCAGCAGCAGCAGTAGTAGTAGTAGTAGTAGTAGTAGTAGTAGTAGTAGTAGTAGTAGTAGTAGTAGTAGTAGTAGTAGTAGTAGTAGTAGTAGTAGTAGTAGTAGTAGTAGTAGTAGTAGTAGTAGTAGTAGTAGTAGTAGTATAGCGCGTTCACAAATGTTTGCCCACGTGTAGAAATCCACAACTCAGTAACCAACTGAGGGAAAATTATGAGATTGGGCATATAACCTTATCATTATGTATATCTAACAAACAAACACTGTTGTTGTAGAGCAGTGTTTCCCAACGTGGGGCCCACGCCCCACAGGGGGGCAATACGATTGTTAAGGGGCGCAATTCGAAAATGTGTCTCCCAGTCATCAGTCCTTGATGTAAAGTGGACTGTTTTGAATGACCATGGGCGTGATCACATGCCATGTTTAGTCCTGGTCTCTAAATCCAGGAAAGTTAAGGCCGGGAGAGTGCGCAAGACCTTCCGGTATGAGTGGACCGACAGCCTTCTTGGACGCCTCATACAGGGGGCATGCAACAGGACCGTTAAAACTTCTTTTTTGCAGCCCCCATGGTGGACTCCAGAAGTGGACCATGCTTGGAAGGCAAAGAGAGCTGCAGTGAAGCAGCTAAGGAAAGTGCGACAGACACCCCGAAGCTCACGATAGGCGGTGGATACAGCGGAAAATGTCAAGAGAGATAGGGTGGAGGTTTTCAAGCGCTTTGCTTCAGAGGTCAAAAACGCAAAATGGGAATGTTTCATGAAGGAGATTGGAGGTGATAAAACACTGCGAAAATTCTGGAAACTGCACAGACAAATACAAAGAAAGGATCGGCCTATGACAGTGGGAACAACTTATAGACATGATGTGCGCGTGACAACGGACAAAGAGAAAGGAGAGGCATTTCTCCAGAGAGTTTTATCGCAGATCAATCATAATGATGCAGACACCAGGGAAACAGATAGAGAGGAGTTATCTGGCTCCATGAAGAATATGCATTATGAAGACATCATACGGTTTGAAGATGTTAAACATATTTTGAAGAAGGCAAAAGACACGGCATCAGGGCCTGATGGGGTTAGGTATAGCCACATGAAGGCTTTGAGCGATGTACGACCTGAAGGAGATGACCGACTGCTTTAACCAGAGCATTAGGACACCATCAGTAACGCAGGACTGGGGGTGCACAGCTGTCTCATCCCTCTCCCAAAACCATTCAAGGATCATTCAAAGCTTAGCGGCTTTAGGATCATCACCCTTCAAAATACATTTGGGAAGGTTTTAGAGAAGATAGTCACGGTCAAGCTGAAGAGAGACTGAGACTGAAGTTAACTAAATTGGAACCTGACATAAAATCTCTTTGCAGCAAGCATCAAGCGCAAGGATCTCACTAAATTTAAATTATAAATAATTACTATTAATTAAAATAATATAGACAAATCTTTTATTACAATTATTTTGTACTTGAATTTCAGTTCTCCATTATATGTTTTGAAAAGTTACTTAGGCTACTGTGTTTGCTCAATAATTTCCTATTGATTTCTTCCTAAAACCTATCATTCAAGTTGCTTTAGTGAACATTTTGATTTTTGAATATTAAAAATTATGCATATGTTGGAAGGTGGGAGGGGGGGCATAACAATTTTAGAAAGGCTTAGGTGGGGCATAGCGCAAAAAAGGTTGGGAAAACTGCAGTAGTGAGTTGTGCTCAATATTTAAAACTGTTGTTATTCTTTTATTACAAGGGAAATAATTTCATCTAGGTTGAAGTCATTTTTCGGCTTTAGCAATCAAGGGGAACAATTATAGATTTCACTATACTTGTACTTATAGCTATTTGGCAAGATAAGTATATGTTTATTTCTGTAAACATTTTATTCATATTTTGGAGGGTATCAATGGAATGTTACGATTATAAAAGCTTTACACAGTTTTGATTATTATTTAAATTTAAGACACTAAATATTTGTGTAATATATATTGTTTAGTAAATCATTTATTTCTTTGTCTGCTAGGCCACGTCTGTCTAAATAGACGATTGGTTTACTCTGGTTACTCTTCACAACGTATACATTTTTCCCCTTGAAAGTACAAGGAGTTGTGCAAACTGGTCAACTGTTGTAGAGGACAAGTATTGCACGCATTGAAAGGATCAGTGCAGTCATCAAATTGCTTTACGAAGAAGATTTCAATTACACGATCATTCTGTGCACAGTTGCAAGGTGGACATCATGGTAGACATACGAGAGAACGTCAGTATGTCTTTATGAACAGCACACTTCACAAACACATTTGTATCACATCGTCTGCAGCTCTAGTTAGATTCAACAGTTCTGTGGCTACACATGAAGGCAGTGCTACTGTTGTAGTGGAACCCTCCACTTACATACCACCAGTTCCTCCCTTGTCAGATGTAACAAGCGCATCTGAGATTGCAGAAGCACTTAATGCCCTGGGGGAACCAACACTTCAATCATTGGGTCTCGGCAGCTTCTGGCCATCTGGGTTGGTTCAACAAGGCCTGGAGTTGCTGCATGCAGGTGTAGGTTTGCCTTGGTGGGGATCCATTATTGTAGGTACAGTTATCGTAAGGACATGCATGTTTCCTCTTGTGATACGATCTCAAAAACTGTCGATCAATGTAATGAACCACATGCCATCCGTACAAAAGTTGCAGAGGAAGTTCACTGAAGCAAGACAGAGAGGCAATGTCACTGAGGCCATCCGACATGGTAGTGAATTAGCTGATTACATGAAACGGAATAATGTCAAGCCTTTCAGTCAATTGTTAATGCCAATATGTCAGTTACCAATATTCATGTCTGTATGTGTTGGCCTCAGAACGATGGCTAATCTTCCAGTTGAAAGTATGAAGACAGGAGGCATGCTTTGGTTCCCAGATTTAACAATTGCAGAGCCATTTTATGGGCTACCTATGTTGACAGTTTTCACATTTTGGATGACAGTTGAGGCTGGTGTGGATGGAATTAGTGCCCAGTCACAGGCACATTTGAAGAAATGCTTCCTCAGGGCTATGCCTCTTATCATGTGGCCAGGGATTTCCAATTTTCCAGCAGCAATTTTGGTATACTGGTTCACTTCCAACACATTTTCACTGATGCGAGTGTTGTTCTTGAAGATCCCAACTGTACGTCAATTCTTTAAGATACCAGAGAAAGTCATTCATCATATCGAGCCAACGGAAAAGAAGGGCTTTGTTGAAGGAGTCAGAGAATCCTACAGAACTCACTTGCGACAGGCATACAAGGATTCCCTACTTTTGTACCCCGCGAAAGTGACAACTCGTATTGTTTGCAAAAGGATACATTTTATTCGGAGCTGATCGTACATGAGCTCCACGAGCGGAATACCACATCGGTATTAAACATCATAGTATGTTATGAAGATGGAATGAGGAGATGATATTAATAATAATAACTACTGAAGCTAAGCTTAAGTCCTAACTATTGATACTGTCCTTAACAACATAGTATCCACAGCGGATATACAGTCTGTTCCCTACGCCGTCGAGTCTCTGTCTGAACAAGCTCTCTGTGGCGTGTTCAGCCACGAGCAATTAGCTCTCCGTGCATCCGCTAGTTTCCGTGCTTGGAGTTCCAGCACGCTGGTCACTTGGTTGTAGTAACCAGAATTACATGGTCACTTCTCGTGATGCGGGTTTCCCAGTCTCTTGGGTAACCCCAGCTCACGTACACTCGTTGCCCTCCTTGTTGACACGAGTGTGTCCCGTTATAGCTATTTATAGTGTTTGTGTCTCTTCTGTCTGGTCTCCTAAATCGTTATGTTACTAGCCCTTTTCCCTAGCTCTATTTAGCTCTCATTAGCTTTGAGCTCTTACGTAGGTCTTTGACAGAAAACATCCCAGCAGGTAAGTGGAAGGCAGAGATTAGACGAGGCAAACTTTCGCAGAGCTGCTGTTGGCCCCATATTGAAAACATACCAGTACAATCCAAAGGAAGTTACTAGCCCACAGAAAATTGTGGCTAAAAGCACAGAACAGAGACAGTAATCTATTTCATAGTTGTGTTCAATGTAAATTGTATTGATGGTTTCAAGCTTCAGTCTATAACATATGTGCAAAAGTGACATTGTACCAGCATCCAACAGTACTCTAATTCAACATGCCTATAAAGTGTAAGCCAGCAGGAAGTCACATCAATGCAGGCCAGTGACTGCAGCCTGGTATTTTGAACAAGAAACAGAACTACCACCATATATACCAGCAATTAATCAATATGACCATGGAGAACCAGAAATATCACCTCAAAATTTGGGTTCATTGTAAACATAAGATAAATAAATAGCATAGTTATTTGGTTCGTATTTAGTCGTAATGCATAGTTGTATGAAGCAGATAGATATAGACTTTATTTAAGGACAATCGGTTTACTATGTTTTAACATACAATATTTAACAGTAAGCACAAACATAAAATGTAACAAATATATAAAGCTTTTTAAAAATATGTGATTGATACATAATCTTCTTCATTCTTTGCACATTTGTTCATGGGGAATGATATCATCCCTTCCTTTTACACTGCAGTTAACAATATGTGCCTAGTTGTATGTATCTGTGGTTTCTCCACTGTGTTTTAAGTTGTTGGTCTAGAAATGGGAACTAAGAGGGCGATGGACTATACATAAAATGTAGGCTATAGCGTAGGGCCTCATATATGTGCATTCTTCTATGCTGGTGTTATGCATTTCTGCATTTGTTGTGAATGATTGATTGTTAGCACAATTTGGAATTCATTGTATATGTTGAAGTCTGCAATAAAGATCTATGACATTTTGAAAATATTTCTTCAAAAAAAAAAAAAAAAAATTCAACACTATACCGTCGGGGAATGTACAGTGTTGCCATTTTAGTACTTTTCTCGCTAAATTTAGTGCTTTTTCAAGTCAGTTAGTGCGAAAATTTTCCTTTTAGCGCGGCCGCGTAAATTTAGTGCTTCACAAAATGTTTTTGTGTGCTTTTTTGGGGTGGGTAAAAATTACTTTAAAATTCATTTTGGGAACACAAAAAAGCCGAATTTGAACTGAAGCATGGGAATAAAACAGTCTTAGTACGTTACCGCGCAATATTCAACTAATTTAACTCCCTTTAATACGATTTAGCTGAAAGCGAACGCCATTTTGCAGACAAGTCCAAACGACAATACATTAGCTTGTAATCGAGTTCATAATTTTGTGGTGTCTACATGATCCTTTCATTTAAGCTTATTTGTGTTTCACCATGAGCAAGAAATATTGTCAACATTTCAGAGAACAGTGGCTCAGTGACACGAGATTTCAAAAATGGTTGTTAAAAGAAGGGGATAATATTAAGTGTTTTTGCAAATATTGCAAATATTCCATTGCAGCCAGGTTAATTAAATGATATTGAGAGGCACAAGAATACAACGAAACATCAGAAAGCCGAACAACCATTCAGTACACAAAGACAAACAACAATTGCATTTGACAAACTGAAAGATGATGTCAAAGAAACAGAAGGATGCATGAGTTTGTTCATAGCTGGCCATTGTTCGCTTCGCGTTGTTGACCATTTAAGTGAACTCTGCAAGGTACACTTTGGTGACAGCAAAGGTTGCAAGAACTTTAATCTTAGGAGAACTAAATGCAGAGCAGTTATTTCAAATGTACTTGCACCATATTTGACAACAGACTTGACAGCTGATATTGGCAAAAGTAAATACAGCTTATTGATTGATGAGAGCAATGACATTTCTAAAACTAAGCTACTTGGAGTAGCTATTAGTTACTATTCAGAGACAAGAAAGCAGTTTGTGGTTACTTACTTAGATTTAGTTGAACTGAGTGACTGCAATGCACAGGCAATATGCAATGCGTTAAAAGATTGTTTAAACAAGAATGGACTTGAGCTGCAAAGACTAGTTGCACTCGGCACTGACAATGCGTCTGTCATGACAGGTGTAAACAATGGAGTATATACAAAATTAAAATCCGAAGTTCCTCATCTGGTACTAATTAGGTGTGTATGTCATTCCCTTCAGCTGGCAGTGTCACAGGCTGCAGCTGCTTGTCTGCCCAGGAACATAGAGTTCATGATTAGAGAAACATATAACTGGTTTTCTCACTCAAGTCTTCGTCAAGCAAAGTACAGGGAGCTTTTTGCTTCAATAAATGATGGACAACATGCGCTAAAGATTGTTCAATTAAGCCAGACACGATGGATGTCCATTCTATCTGCCATTGTCAGAATATTGCAGCAGTGGGTCGAGCTCAGAACTCATTTTGATGTAGCAAGACTCAACGAGCGCTGTTATACAGCAGAACTTCTACATTCTATGTTTAGCAACATGAAAAACTATGTGTATCTCATATTTCTCAAGCATATTCTCGGAGAAGTTCAAAGTGTGAATAAGAAATTCGAAGCAGATATACAGGATCCAACAAAACTACTCAGCGATCTTGTCCAGTTCATTGATTCTATCAGTTCAAAGATTGCTATTCCTGGGGAAAAAATAACAGAAAGTGATGCTATTCAAGATTATTTAGATCCTAATCCCAATCTAGGTTATGAGTTTGAGAAAGAAATAGCAGACTACAAGTTTTCCGATGAGAAAGAAATTCGTGGAAGGTGCATCCAGTTTTTAATAGAGCTATTGACACAGCTGCGTTTACGTACACCCGATAACGTTCGAGTGTTGCAGTCCATGTCATGTCTTAGTGGAAGTGAATGTCTACAGCCAATGAAGCCCTGTATATTGGATCTTGCTAAAATGTTTGTAGAAGATGCAGCTACTCTCACCCGCATCGATTTCCAGTGGAGAAAACTTCATCATATGCAGTGGACACAGACCTCTGGCACACTTGGACTGTGGGCAGAAATAGCCTCATACAGGGATGCCACCGGTGAAAATCCTTCCAAGATCTTACAGATTTAGCTTTAACTGTGCTCATTTTACCTCATTCTAATGCGGACGTGGAGCGTATTTTCAGTCAGATGGGAGTTATAAAATCAAAATTGCGGAATAGACTTAGCATAAAGAGTTTGACAGCTGTTTTGACTATTAGATATGGAATGAAAAGATATGGCAAATGCTGTCATGATTATAAACTACTTAAGGATATTCTGCGAAAAATTGGATCACAGGAGGCATATACATGTTTCTTTCAATCATCCTCCTCATCCTCACCATCGCAGGAGCAAACACAGCAGGAAATAGCTACAGAAACTGAAGAGGAGTTGTTTGACTGGGATTTGGCAGATCTGGAATAAACTTCATTCTAATATTCAGTGATAATAATAAATTATAATGTGCTACTTTATAACATTTTGAATGAATACCACCAGTGCTTGTTTTAGTGATTTCCCAAAAAATAGTATTGCAATTTGGTGATTTTTTGGCTCGAAAGTAGTTCTGATTGGGATTTTGCAGATCTGGAATAAACTTCATTGTAATATGAAGTGATAATAATAAATTATAATGTGCTACCTTGTAACATTTGTAATAAAAACAGTTGGTGCTTTTTTTTTTTTTTTTTGGTGCTTTCCAAAAATTGTTGGTGCTTTTCAGTGCTTTTTTGGGTCGATTTTAGTTCTTTTTCATCAAAGGGAGATGGCAACACTGAATGTGTATACTACGGCTTGTGCCATTAAATAAAATACGTGTAAAAGGGCAGCTAACGTATTTTCGTTGAGGTGAGTTTCTTGCAAGCAACATATGCTTACTTTTTCTATTTCCAGGATGTTTTCTAATTCTACTTTTTTGTTGCTGACTCCCTCCGCATTCCAGTGCATTATTTTAAGTCTTAGTTTAGTATGGCCAGCTGTTCTATTCTCATGTCCCCTGGCTCCACAGGACATCTGAGAAGGACCTCCAGTAGTTGGGGTTGGACCCTTTCGAGACATAGGGCCCGGCACTGCACCTGCCTGGGGGTCCAAAGCAGGGCGAACACCATAACGTTTAGCAGCAGTCGACATATTCCATTTGCGTAATTGCGTGGCATCCTGATTTCTGTGGTGCGCCTCCTGGCTGGTTGCCTCCGTCTTCAGCACCTTTCCTTTGCTAGAGCAGACTGTGGTCTCACTCGAGTTTAGATGTGTACACACGCACACACGTGTCTGCACATGCATGTATGTGTATACACATCAAGAGCACACTGGTTATTTTCCGGTGCCAGATATTCGCCGTCGCCCCTTCTCCTGTTAGTTAAAACAGTTCCGCCACGTGAAGGCCAGGAGTTGGACTTTTGCTGCAGAGGTTATGTATTCACGAGCCATTGGGGTATTTAAGCAATGTTGGGCGATCACCCCAACACTGCGCCCCGGCTACATACAGCAATTTGGAACCACAAGGAGGTCATAAGGCGAGCTATTATAAATCTGTTGGATACCAATGAAAGAAAACTTGGGGTTTGGTTGAGAAAGAACAATAACATAGAGCTATCCAAAACAACTTTGTTTAAAAATTATAAGGATATTAGGCTTCATGTTTAGAAAGTACAGGGGAGACAGAATATCATGTGCGAACAACCGCATTTAGGAGCCATGAGAAGCAAGTACCCACATGAAATAAAGGATATACGCAAAGAAAATTATGACATAGTGTATTTGGATGAAACCTGGATCAATGTGCACCGCACAAATGAAAAGGAATGGCAATCAGTGGATGGAAAGATAAAGCGATATTTGTCAAGTAGTAAAGAACAACGTTTGGTCATAGTCTATGCCATCAGTATGCATAATGGCTTACTACAGAATGCTTGACTCTTGTTTGTGTTCGTATCACAGCATACAGACGAGAGAGATTATCATAACGAGATGAATTTAATGTATTTAGAGATTGGCTCGAGAACACAATGCTTCCACCGCTAGATAGACTTTCTTGCCCAATTATAGACAATGGATCATATCACAATGTTGTTGCACAAGAAGACAAAATACCTACGGCACTGAGTGCAAAGGAAGCAATAAAGATGTGGCACCGAAGGGGAAATATACATTTACAGAAACGTATTTGAAGTAAGAGTTGTTGTCGCTTAAAAATAGACGCAAAAAAGCAAGAAATGTCAAACTGACAAGTTTATAGAAGAGCATGGCTATAGGTGCTTGAGAAGTCCGCCGTGCCATTCTCATTTGAACCCTATAGAACTTGTGTGGGCTAAAATTAATTGATAGGTGGCAGTTGACAATACTACATTTGAATTGTCTGACGTTATCAAAAGTCATATTTTTCTCTTACTGGTGTGTATTTATGGGTGCAGGTTGAGATTCCTTAACTTTATTAGAATCTACCAGGCGAACAACCACTGTGTTAGAGGTGACTAATTACAACCCCAGATCCCAGAGAGAAAACAAATGTCTCTTTTTCGCTGATGTAAGAAACTGTCTCTGGATATGCAAGGGAACATCAAGGAAGTGGCTCGTAGAAAAGATAGATTTAGCTGCTCTTGGTACTCCCAGGAGTGAGAAAGAGGAGTTAAGATATGCAGTATATGCTTGGTGCAAAATAGTTGCATAGGTATGGTACTTCTCTGACTTTTCTCCTCCATAGAAAGATATACGTGTACCCTCACTAACTGTTTTACGAATGTCTATACTCACTTAAGCTATAGATACATTTACACACAGTTAGAAAGATGGAAGGACTACGAGGTTTAACAAACCACCACTGTAATTATTTACTTTTCATGACAATTCAATAAAATAAGACCAATCAATGATTATTTTAGCTATTGGTTTGGATATGCTATGAGAGGATGTTGTATGAGCAAATGGCAAGTTTATAGTGAAACAAATACCGATCACATAACTTTAACGTGTATGATCCAATAAAGAAAACTCAAATACTCATCAGGCTCCTCAGTGAGTCGAGTTGCGCTTTCAGCTTATAGAGGATTCCCAATGGATCCTTACACGAGCGTCAGCCGCTCAGTCATATGAGTTGATTATTGACTGTCCGTGGATCCTATGAGAGCT
This sequence comes from Cepaea nemoralis, assembly GCA_014155875.1. Taxonomy (NCBI): domain Eukaryota; kingdom Metazoa; phylum Mollusca; class Gastropoda; order Stylommatophora; family Helicidae; genus Cepaea; species Cepaea nemoralis. The sequence goes on along the minus strand of JACEFZ010002800.1, from coordinate 44,905 downwards.
GAGATACAACCAAGAAATTCTGCCATAGGATTCGTTACTTAAGTCGAACAGAACGAGATGATAATATCTCTCCAGATAGGTATCTTTAGGATGCTATACGTGCGTTTGCGTGTCCGTCTTTGTTGGCAATGCCCGTAGTTTTAAATACCGTTTTCGACGTAAACGCTATTTTCGTTTTCTCTCCTCCCTCTTTCACTTGCGGATTATTCTCTGGAGGCCTTATGTCCAGTCTTCGTTAACTCCTCCCTATTTTCATTATACACTGTACTTTCACGTGTCAATAAATTATGCCTGACGCTCGCCATGCGTCTGAACCATGCTTAGGAGATGCAATGAACGTTATGAAATACATACATTCCAATCTTCTGTTACACTCGCGGTTTCCCTTTTTGACAGCATTTGAACTGTTGTTATCTCCGTAAATGCAAAGGGTTGTTAGGCATGTCGCCCCCTACTACCTCCGGTTTGTACTCTCACAAGCCCGGCAGACTAATAATCTTATCTCCCTGTCCGAGCTCAGTGTTAACCTGTGGTTTCGGCATTTTATCACGCAGGAATTTAGCACATCTACTTCCCTTTTCTCTGTTGTGGTAAACGAGTTTACAACTCTTTGATAGAAAGCAGACTCTGCTCTGTGCGATGGTGCGTAATCTTCTGTCATAAATATGATAGCGTGGAGCAACGTGGTGACGTATTTTATCAATATTTATCATTCCTTTTTCGTTTTTATTTATACTTTTCTTGTAGACTTTTATTCTTTTCTGGTGGAATGAGAAATACATTCTGGTGCTGCCGAGGCGTTTCGTCACAGACGGCAAGATACTAACTCAATCCGCGCTATTAAATATTGATAATGGTTGCTTGGGGAAATGTGAGCACAATGTGTTGAAAGAGAAAGATTACTATTGGAGAAAGGACGCATTGAATTTTATGCAACCGAGAGCAGTCATCAACTTACTGGAATCTTCCGCCACAGTGGTAAAATCTCCGCCTATTTGCAAGCACGACAGGAGGCTTCTAATCATCAGAAGTAGTTCCCCCTGGACGAATGTTTCGTCCCCTTTTACCTTCCTGATACTCTCAAGGGCGGGCCCGTCTGGGTCATGACTCCCATTCGTCTTTCTCCTGTCGTTTGTAGCTATCGAGACTTCCCCTTGTCGACTTCACAGTGGCTGTTGTTTCGGTCTCATTGTGAGATGGTACTATTATGGAGAGAGTTTTGTGTTACTGAGGCTGTTCTTCTTGAGAGACGGTGACTAACATTGCAGGCAAAGTTGAACCATGTACTGCGTATCCTGCCCCACCCCGTATTGCGCTTGCTCCATAGCAAGCTCGAGGCCTTCTCCGCTGCCTCGCCCAGTCTTTTAAATGCCCGGGTTCTTGCTTGCCCCTTTACACCTAGTTATGACACCACGTTGTATACAGAGTTGGTAACAAAGCCTCTCGCGCCTATCTCAATGGCGAAAAGCCTGACGGTATACCCTTCTTGTCTCAGGCTTGCGACCATGCCAGTGCATCTATCCATCTTATAAGTGTGATGCTCCTCGACTCTTAACTCTAACGAAACAGTCAGCTCGATTAGTACTAACTGTTGAGTCGAAGGAGAGCACACTACAATGTCTGGTCGCAGCTGAAACGTCAGGATTTCCGCTGGGTATTTGCCACGACTCTGCAGGTCTACTGTCAGCTCCCAGTCTTCAGCGCTCCCGAGGATGGATGGCAGGCTGTCAGGGCAGTCGACTCTGCTGTTCGACTTGTGTCCACCTTTTACTAAGCGTATGCATCCGGGTTTAACAACCGTACACTTGTTTGCCTGGAATCTTGCTACATCCATTATGGCTACCAGTTCGGTGAGAACCTTGTTGTGGCACCACGTGAATCGGCCTTGCCAAAGGGCCGCTCTGGAAGCAGACAGTACGTGTTCTACGGTCTGCGCCATCTTGGTCTGCGTGTTGCCACACAGGGGACATGGTAGGTCTTCGGATAAACTCCATCTGACCAGGTTAACAGCTGATGGCAGGAGGTCGTGAAGTGGTCTGACAAGGAAGCTTATTCTACATGGCGGCAAGCACCATATATCGTTCCACGAGAGGGACTTCTGCTGAATTCCCTCCCATGACATCCACTGCTCTTGCTGCTGCTGCATTCGCTTCTCGCCCTCATCTTCGCGGATCTCCTTGATTGCCGTGTCTCTGCGCTGCCTGGGCGACGCCTTTGACCACCATTGTGTGTCGCTTTGGTAGTCAAAGCTTTGTCTGTTGTACTGGGTATGTCTAAGGTCAGGGCAGATCGCAGACAGTAATCCACATGCACACTTACTGGAATATTTTGCTCCCACTATTCTGAAGAATTGCAGGCCCTGAACATTACAGCATCGGCACAAAAAATACAATTTGTCAACGGTA
>JACEFZ010002800.1:7500-37500 GCA_014155875.1 Cepaea nemoralis | reverse complement strand
GTGAAGTGCCTAGACACTCGTCTGCTGGCCTGGTTCTATGGATTTAATCCACTTCGAATTCAATAATTTTGTTTAAAATTGTCTTGGGATCCCAGGTCCACCCAGCCTAAAATGGCTTCCAGGAAATGTCTAAGGAAGTAAAGTCCACCATATTGATCCCGACCACATCACCCACCTAGTGTCCATTGGTTTATAATAACGTGGGTCTAGAACCATATGCCCGATGCGTCTTAAGGCGTGTAGAAGGGTCCTTTACTTTACTTTTCTGTGGAGAGACAAGGACGCCTACGCCAGCTGGCAGGGCACTTGCTGATGATGCTGGTGGTATTGGAGGTGGAGTCTGGCAAGCTTGCTAGTAGCTGCACAACCATGGCTTTTAAAGACAGAATACTATATCGCAAAATACATGAACCATTGTCTAACACAAAAACTCCTGTTTCAGTACCTTGTCTTGGGAAGTCAGAGGGCGTATATTTACACCTAGTAACAACAATAGTTGACGTCGACGTGGTCAAAATGTTAAGAGCGCTAGTTCTTAAACTTCAGGTGCGCTAATGACGTCTTCGGCTGTTTAACCCCTATACTGGTATTAAGATGAAATTAAACGTTGATGTCTCGTTCAGAAAGCATTGGCAAAATACTGAACGTACAATAGCCTAGAAAATCAACAATATGAAATACAAACAAGTATAGGCCCTATATAGCTCCTGCGAAAAGATGAGACTTAGTAAACAAGGACACCGTGTTCATATAGGGTGTATTTTTAATGACTGTGCAGTGTTTGAAAATATTGCCGGTCCAAGTTTTGTATTCACACTGTGTAAAGTTCATGTAAGGTAAATGGGTAAATACAAAACTTGGACCGGCAATATTTTCAAACACTCAATCAATCAATCAATCAATCAATCAATCAATCAATCAATCAATCAATCAGGTGCCGTCTCCACAGTGAAGGTTGGCTGCTATGGAACTCCATCACTGTCTGTCTCTCGCCCTGACTGTACATTCTGTCAGGCTGATGTTCGTCCATCTCTTGATGTTATCTTCACACTTGTATCGTTGTCTACCTCTTGCTCGCTTGCTCTCAACCTTGCCTTCCAGTATGGTTTTTATAATAGTATCATGTCTTTTAACGTGGCCGAAATATTTCACTTGCCTTCTCTTTATTTCTTTCATCAACTCTCTCTCTCTCTCTCTTCATTCCCAATTTTTCTAGAACCTCTGCATTTTGAATTTGATTATTTTTGTTTCCATTAAATACGACGTATTCGTCTGTATAGCCACATCTCCAGGGCCGATAATATTCGACTTTCTAGTTGCTTGTCCAATGTCCAGGCTTCCGCGCCATACAGTAGTGTTGAATATACGTAGCATTTGACCATTTTCATTTTTAATGCGTTGTTAATCTCTCTAGATATTGCTTTGCTTGCTTGCGTTCGCTGGCTGTGAACTCCAGCAGTGAAGTCCTGTATGTCGGATGAAGACATCCTGTTGTCCAACATCAATGTGATGTCATACCGGACTGAGGTTTCCGTGAGTATCCATGGTCTCATGTCTGGCTTATTGGTGTGCAGACTAGTGGTTCCTCGCCGTGCAGGCAGATACTCTCCGACTTCGGAGGAATCAGCGATCCTACTACTGTTAGCCAGGACCCCGAAGGGACCTGTTGCCCAGGACGCACGACTAGGACGTATTAGTAGGTCTTGGCCAGTATAGAACCTGGCCCTGGTGCCTTGGAAACACTTCTGCGTCCCTCTCTAGATGTTAGTACTGATTTTATGCCGTTGAAAGCATTTCTGGCCATTCCTATTCTCTTTTTGATTTCTATTTCCCTTCTGCCATCATCTGTTATTATATGTCCAAGATAGGAAAACTTGTTACTTCAGACACTGCACACCCACCCTGTCCTTATAAAGGACTCCATAAAGGTGAACATAAATCCTTTGTAAGGTATGTACACTGTGTCCGTGTTTAGTATATCTCATCTTTTCGCAGGATATATATATATATATATATATATATATATATATATATATATATATATATATATATATATATATATATATATATATATATATATATACATGTTTACATTTCATATTGTTATATCCTGCTGCAGCCGTTGCTTCTCTTAGAAAAGCCTCACCTAGGCAACATTAACAGCGATGTTTTCTTTTATCAGTTTGTTAGTAGAATTGTACAGTACATGTTTATCTTCTGTGCACCATATCGCAGCTAACAGTGGCAGACAACCAGAGGCTAAGATTAATTCTGTACAAATGCTTTATGAACCAATTATTGAATTGTATGCTTTCCTATTGTTTGGTCCCAAACGGTCCCAAATTATTTCTTGTAAAGAGCATCCCTTACAGGGCCTTATTAGGTGATATAATAAACAAAAATATTAAACACTACGAACTAAAATACAGAACTGAGAAAATCGAAATACGTACCAATAATAGTTGAGAGTTATATGTGGAAATACGTACAAACAAGATATAGATATACACTCCGACGACAGTGAGGGCCCTCCGGGCCCAGGAAACATTTATTGCATCCATCGATCGGTCTAGCAGTCCACAACACACTGAACCGGAAGTGATCGACAACATCACCTAATGAAGCCCTGTAAGGGAAACCTTTTACACTAAATAATTTTTTTTTCCGCGTTTCCATCCTGTTTCAGGATATTGCGGTCAACACCAGCATCTTTCAGCTGTATGTTGATTCCTAGGCTAGATTACGCTCATCAGCACGCCACGACTTTCTGAGCGACCGGCTCCATACTCTCATAAGTCACTTTTGCGATTCGAACCACTGCTAATTCTCGTCGCGTCACGTGACGAGAGTATTCGGGGTTAGCGGAGAAAGCTGCTAACTCCTCGGCCATGGAGCCGGCTATACTAAATAATTTGGGACCGTTATTCGGAAGAGTGCCCATGTTTGAGTCTGAGTAAATTAAAATGATGCAACTACGAGATGTCTCCTTGGTCTAGAGTTACGCGACTTTCTCCGTAATCCCGTATACTCTCGTGAGTAACGTGACGTGCGCGAGAATCGGTAGCGGCTCTCTCCGCGTCAGTAACTTACGGTGTATGTGAGCCGGTCGCTCAGAAATCAATGGCAAACTACTGAGCGTGGTCTTGCCAGGAAATCAACAATCAGCTGGAAGATGCTGATATTGACAGCGATGTCCTGTGAAGGATATGCGAACACAAAAAAAAAACAAAAAAACTAGGAGATATGATATGGTAAAGTAACAACTGGTATATAGCGAATTAATATAACAATATACAGACAACATAATATTCAGAAAATAGTTTTTGATACTTCCATCTGCTGATGTTCGGGGTAATAGCTTTCAAGGATGTTGTTGAAACACTGTGTAGGCTATCATCAGTTCATTGTCAATGCAGAAAGCTGTCAGTTTATTCCCCTGCTCCATTTCGATTTGCTAAGCTGTTTTATCACTACCTGTTTTTCTTGTGTTGTTCTTTCACTGCGTAAGTTGGCATTAAAATCTCCCATTATTCTTGTGACACCATTTTCACACGGCATTGTGTTACAGCCTGTTAACAATGTTACATATAAATACTAGTGAGAAAATAGAGGCCGGGTGAAGATATTGTGAGCCCTAAAGCACTTACAATGTTTTAGTATCCCTTGAACTGCGGGTTTACACTATACACAATAATAAATCGTTGAATATAACAAAAACTACTATAACAAACAACAAAATATGTTTACTTGTTATTCTTCCAATATATTAACATTTGAACAGCTTTACTGCTGGAGCTCATTTTTGTGTCACCTGGTTCAACTGCACCATTTGCAGTTTTGCACAGTGTGGTCCATGGTGAATCCGGCAATGCCAAATACATATGGTGTCCACTGTCTCAGGATGCCATAAGCATGAGCTAATTTTACTTAATAATTAATTCAGTCCTTAGGAAATATGACCAAACGAAGCCTAGCCTTGCCTGTGCTGACACATGACCTGGTTACACACTAATATCCTAATGTCTCTCTCCGCAGATAGTTTTTCTTTTCTTTTATGTTTTTTTTGTTTTGTTTTGTTTTTATTTTATTTTTTTTTTGTCATTTTTTTTTTGTTTTGCGCTCGCTTTGAACTCAACGTAGACCAGACACACTACATTTTGAGTGTGGATTTGCTTTCCCTATTAACAGTGTGTTCCAATTCCAATTTGTGGTACGAGTACCCCCTTTTCAGCCTTCGAGTTTCCGACTTGGCTATGTATGAGTGTTTATGGTGTAGCTTGTAGTTTCTCTTTCGTACTTTAAGCTGCTTGTTGTCTGCTTCCCGGCTTCTGATGGGTTGATTGCGTTCGTTACTTTCTTGATGAGGTTTTTAACAGTGTGCCGTCCGTGGCTGAAAGGCTTGCAAACTCGATTCGTGAGCCGCTTACCATGCGTTAGAAACGCCGCGGCGACGATTTGGCAGCAGACCGTGTCGCGCTGGGGTTTTAAAGTGTTGGTATGGGAGCCGGTCGTTTAGAAAGCAATGGCAAACTACTGAACGTAAAACTTGCCAAGACATCAAAAACAGCAGTAAAATGCTGGTGTTGACAGCGATGTCCTATAAATAGGATATGCACACAAAAACATTAACATTGCCCCTCGCCATCAGGCGAATCCACTCCCAATTCAGAGGTAGTTGTAATTTACGTCCCCAAGTCAAGGACGAAAGGTCAACATTTTAGTCCAGCTGTCCGGTGTTGGGGATGAACCCCTTGCCTCAGCATCAGCACACCGGATGTTAAGAACTCGCGCAGTTTCTTGAAAATGGTACCTTGATGCCGAGTCGGTAGAAATGGCTCTTCACCAATCCCAACCAATTCCGATAGATGCAAATTCTTTTAGGGGCTCAGACGACCTAAGTGCCAATACATCGGACTTAAGAGTTGACACTCAGTCTTCTAGAGGATTCACAACCAACCAACCGACCGTTGGACCGACCGACCGACCGACCGACCGACAGAACGACAGAGAGACCGACCGACCGACCGACCTACTTACTGACCGACAGACTGACTGATCAACCGACCAACCAACCAATATCGGTGTGTGTGTGTGTGTGTGTGTGTGTATGTGTGCGTGTTGTGTTCGTGTGGATCTATTTCTGGTGTGTGTGTGTCTGTCTGTCTGTCTGTTTTGTGTTCGCGTAACTGTACATTTGTGTGTATGTATTGTGTTCGTTTGGATGTACTTATGTCTGTCTGTCTGCCTGCCTGCCTGCCGGTCTGTCTGTCTGTCCGTCCGCCCGCCCGCCCGCTTGCGCCCGTCTTCTGTCTGTCTGTCTGTCTGTCTGTCTGTCTGCCTGCCTGCCTGCCTGTCTGTCTGTCTGTCTGCCTGTCTCTCTGTCTGCCTGTCTGTCTGTCTGTCTGTCTGTCTGTCTGTCTGTCTGTCTGTCTGTCTGTCTGTCTGTAAATGTGTGCTCATGTATTACACGATGTTATAACGTGATTTATTGTATCAATATCCTACAGCTGGCTGTTTCATCGCAATCTGCGTGATTGTACTCCTGGTGACAATCCTACACATCTACAACAAGAGAGATACCCTAGACCTAGACGACGCCGTGCTACCACTTCCGTCCACCAGAAACCAAGGATCTTCAAACCACCGCCATCTTTTCCACATTTATGACCTACATTCATCTTTGCTTGACAGATTCAAAGTAGTTGATCTCAGTTCTGCAAGAAAGGCGCAGAATCGACAAATCAACCATAAGTTCAACTGCACAGTTTCTAACTCGGTGCCATCGTTCAAAATCTGCGTTTATGAACCTGAAAGAGACCGATTTATATCAGCAGGCCTTCTGTCCACTGGACTGTGGGAACCATACATTACACTTGCCTTTCAAACTGCTCTGTTGCGGCTCCCAAATGCTTCAATCATTGACGTAGGTGCAAACATCGGGTATTACAGCCTCTTGGCGTCTGCCATGGGTCATAAAGTGATTGCTGTTGAACCCCAAGAGGAGAATGTCAAGCGGTTTGTTGCGGGAGTCAGTGCTAATCATTGGAACGATAATATAATACTCCTTGCAAACGCACTGTCTGACAGCCACAAAAACGTGAGTCTGTCAACAAACTCAGATAATCAAGGAGGCATCAGAGTGCTGGATACTTGTGAACGGCGTAATTGGATATTTGGTCCGAGGAAAGCAACTGCACATACAGATACGACTGCGTGCAATGTGCCAACTTTAACATTCGATGACTTGCTTTACATTGTCAACACTAGAACTGCAATCATAAAAATCGACATCGGTGGGTATATTATTTGTGTCGTCTAAGAGGTGGGGCTTATGTAAGAGCAAGTTGGTCGATAAATGGCATGCGCAAATTTACAAAGATACTTAATTGATTCAGTGCCAAACAAAAATTAGGTTTGGACCAAACAAAAATGGAAAGAGGAAAATGGGAAGTACGAGTATAATACAGTTATGATTAAAGGTTGATGATATGGTAGCAGATATATTGCATTATATATCACATTAAAAGGAGTTGCATATGGAATACTACTGTATATAAGATAATGACAGATACGGCAAGTCTTTTAAGACGATTAATCATCCCATGACACTTAATTAGTTAACTTTTGTTTCCCTCCCTAAAAAAATCCTACTTATTTATAAGCGCATATTAGAAGTATATTTGCTGTCATGATAGGGCAATTTTTTACCTTATTTCTTCAGATCAACATGAATGTGAAAATGCCATGACAAGTCACCACGCAGATTACCAGAGGTTACTTTTATAAATAATGGAATGGAATTAAGTAAGAATTCGGGCGCATTGGACATATGGTGCTAGGTCCATATTTGAATAGACCAATCGGCAATCGATGAGTAATGTGCTGAGTATCACGCCTGCTGCCTTCACTCCCCATGATATTTCTTGGTATTCATTTAAGGCTGGGTGGAAGCGGGAACCCAGGTCAATGTAACAATTGGAATCCGCCTTGCTGCGGATCAAACCCATGACCACCCTGCCGGCAGGCGATTGTCTAGCCACTCCGCTACCGCCGCTTGGAATGGAACACGGGCCTTTTATGTTTCTTGATCTAGATTTCACACCAACCCTATGCTACCAATGCCAAACTTGGACTTATCCTAATCACACTTACGCAAAATCAACACGTGTGAGATTAGATGCTTGAGGAGAGCTGCCAACTTAACTATCAGAGATCGAGTAAGAAATGATGTTAATAGACAGACAGTGGGATCAAGACCTTGTGCCATATTTATTTAAAGACAGACGATCAAATGATTTGCCCATCTCATAGAATGCAATACCATGAATTACTAGCACTGGCCCTACATCAAAGAAGATCTGCTACGAGAAACAGAGGACGCCCGAGAAGAAAATGGATTGACGACATCACACAGAATGACATTATCCAGTGCTACGCATCGGGCGTAATCGGGCAAGGGGTATTGAAAAGATACATGCATATAATGAAATCACATTATATATATATATAGCAAATGATAGAGCGGCTTGGTGTGGTTGAGAGCTGCTTGGTGTGGTTGGCTGTAGCAAGCGATAGCGCAAATGGGTGTGGTTGGCTTTAGTAAAAGATAGTGCGGCTTTGGTGTGGTTGCCTATAGCAAGCGATAGTGCGGCTTGGTGTGGTTGGCTATAGCAAGCGATAGCGCGGTTTGAGGTAGGTTGGCTATAGTAAGTGATAGATCGACTTGGTGCTAGTGAAGGGACGGATTGGCGTGGTTTTGGCTGAGAGCCTAATCTTCAATAGGGCATAACGGACAGCAAAAGAAAATAAAAATGAAATTCATGTATGCAGAAAAATGAAAATTAAAGTAATTAAATGCATCCAAGCAGAATGTGAAGCATGATCGGATATGCAAAATGGCAACTTGAATATAGTTTTTATTTTTTTGTTTAATTGCTTGGTCAGGAGTTAAAGTAACAACTAGGACAGAAAAGAGTTACTTGTCCAAACAGTTGGGATATAAGAACAAAGCTCAGTGAAGTCCAGACAAGGCATTGGCGCAAGATTAAAAACTGCTCCTAAGCTTTACAACAGTGGTTCTCAACCGGTGGGGAATCCCCCCCCCCCCCCCCAAGGGGGAATTTTAGGGTTTCCGAGGGGGGGGGGGGAATGAAGATCATTTCAAGATCGCGTTAATACAAGAACCGATTACTTGATATTGCTTTTCCCTTCATACTTTACAGTTATGCACGTCTCATCCTTCTAAAATTCATTTTATAAAGTACGTAGACCCACAAATCACGTTTTATGTGGATGTCTAGACCGGTTTTAACATATTTACCTTCCATTTTTACGTATACTGTGTAGGGGTGGGGGAATTTTAGGTAGGAAATATGAAAGGGGGGGGGGGAATGACGTTCTAAAAATATGGTGAAGGGGGGCACGGGCCAAATTGTTTATAAGAAGGGGGGGAGGGGGAATGACGTTCTTAAAATATGGTGAAGGGGGGCACGGGCCAAAAAAGATTGAGAACCACTGTTTTACAACAAAGGGGATCACGGTCATTGTCAATATTGGGTAAGGTAAAGGTAATAAAGGTAATAAAAGGTAATAAAAGGTAATAAAGGTAATAAAATAAAATCTAAAGTCCTTAGACAAAATTATGTTAATAAGACAGACAGACAGACAGACAGACAGACAGACAGACAGACAGACAGACAGGCAGGCAGGCAGGCAGGCAGGCAGGCAGGTAGCAGGTAGACAGGCAGGCAGACGGACAGACAGACAGACAGACAGACAGACAGACAGACAGACAGACAGACAGACAGACAGACAGACAGGCAGGCAGGCAGGCAGGCAGGCAGGCAGGCAGGCAGAAAGAAAGAAAGAAAGAAAGAAAGAAAGAAAGAAAAGAAAGAAAGAAAGAAAGAAAGAAAGAAAGAAAGAAAGAAAGAAAGAAGAAAAACAAACAAACAAACAAACAAACAAACAAACAATCAAACAAGGGGGAAAAACCTAAGAAAGAAAGAAAACACAATCAACAATAAATACACATTTGTAACAACGGGGCTACATAATCGACATCAGTGGTGACTATTCAAAGAATGTCACAGTTAGACTGGCCATGGCAATACACGGGTTAAGCATTATTAAGAACACAACACCAGCAAACAAATTAAAGCACAATTTTCAGAACACGCTCGTTCCCTGTGACAACTTATACAGCGGCAAATCATTGACCATTTAGCAATTACTAGAGAAGAAAATCTGAGCTTTTGAACTCAGATGCTACACGGTTCTTAAAATACCGCAGCCCAAGATGAAAACAGTCTACAAGATGTGAACGTGGAAGAGAAGTGCTTCATACAACACTCTAGGTCTGGGAAACATAAGTACTTTGGCTATATTAAACCACAGTGGTTTGGAAAGAACAGCCATGGAAGTCATAGTTCATGGACTAAGAGGCAGGGAATTAATACGGTTGTAAATGACTCTCTTGTCTTTGATGTCTATATAATCATCATCGTGAAGTGACATGCGGATTGGCGTTGGCGGTCATGGTTCGCCATCTCACACGGTCACCAGAGTCTCCAATCAGGTCTGTGTTCTTGTCCCGACCATGCCATGCTGCCAAACCTTCATGGTATTTATCCCTTTGTCTTCCTCTTGCCGTCTTACCATCAAGCTTGCCAGTTGTCACTAAATTTTCAAGTCCATTTCTCCTCATAACATGCCCAACACATCTTGATTTCTATGTATAACTTCTCCAATTAATCTCCGTTTTTCATCTGTCTCCTGAATTACGGTCTCATTTGATTTTCTGTCCGCCCATGGTATTCTATGTATTTTTCTCAAAAACCACATGTCCACTGCCATTATATGTTTAATTGTCAATTTTTCACACGCGTACAACAATATGGGTTTTATATAGCACTTCAACACTCTTTTTCTCACCGCAATTGAAAATTATTTGTTGGTATGGTTTCCATTATGCAGAAGGCCACTTTTTCTTTGGCAATTCTTGATCTAATCTCTGCAACGTATCTTTCATCAGATGTTATAACTGTTCAGAGATAGTTTCATATGCTTAAGAATATTTCCATTCACACGGTTGTTATAGTGTGGTATTTCTGTCTTCTTGGAGACGACCATTATCTCTGTTTTATTACAATTCAATTTTAAACACAGTTTCTTATTGTGTATAATAACCTCATCCACTAAATGTTTTAGATCCTGCTCGTTGTCGACAATCAATACTGTATCTGCCGCATATCTTATAATATTGATGTTTTGTCCACCGTGTGCAACCTCTTTCACATCCTATAAATGTCTGATAATATTTTAAAAATCAAGGGAGAAAAGATCTGGAGACATTATACATCCCTTTCGCACACCTCTTATGATAGACTGAAATTGCCCCACGTCATTATCAATGTTTATGGCAGCTGCTTGCTTCCAGTAGATGTTATTTATAATTCTAAGATTTTTGCCATACAATTAGATGCGTGCTATCATTTTCATCAGGTCAGTATGTCTTACTTTATCGGAAGTTTTCATGTAATCAATGTAGCACAGACGAAGGTCTGTATTGACTTCTATTGAACTTTCTTTTATTGTTCTCAAGGCAATGAATGAATCACCCAAATAAACGAGAAGTAGATTGTGAGCTTTACTAAAACACGACTACAAGAGACAAATTGGACGTCAGCACAGGACAAACAAATACAAACCAACACAAAACTACATGAAACACACTATGACAATATTAAACTATTAAACTAATTAAAATTAAATGTACTCCATCTGAATACTGTGTACTAGGATCAATAGACCGGATGTTTTATTGTTCTCAGCAAATACACCGCATTTGTTGCCCCTTTGCCTTCTACAAACCCACACTGTTCTTCGCCTATTTTTGATTTTATTTTCCTTCTAATACATTACATGACGATCCTTAGTAAACATATATGTGGTGTGACTCATTAGGCTGATTGCTCGATGTTGATCACATTTCAAAACTCCTGACTGTTTCGGAATTGCAATAAATAGTGATTTACATAAGTCAATGAGATATCACCAGTATCAGATATATTGTTTAGCAATCTGGTAACTTGGTCTATACCATCCTCTTCTAAGACATTACTAATTTCGGGTGTAATGTTGACTGGACCCAGGATCTTGCCAGCTTTAATTCGATTGAGAGCATGCTAAACTTCGATCTTCAATATTGGTGGTCCTTCCATATTGCCCGCTCCGTGGCGAAGGTTGTTACGGACGCAGTTTGTAATCCCACATACCAGCGCTCATAACAAAGCTACGTTCGATTTGGCAGCAGACCGTCTTGCTTTGGTTTTTTTTACGAAATGGTATGGGTGCCGGTTGTTTAGAAAGCAATGGCAAATTACTGAACGTAAAAACTTGCCAAGAGATTGCAACAGCCAAAATAAATGCTGATTGGCTGCGACGTCCTTGAAAGATATGCAACTAATGTTTAACAACTTATTATAGGAAATATTCATCTGCTCTTCGCATGTATCATTATAGAGTTCTTTCACGTACCCAAATCATGTTTGTAAAATCAGATCTTTCTCTACTATGATTTCACCATCTTTTGATGTATGTGTTCTTTTATTAGTAAGTTTCTGAATTCTTTTGTGCATCAATTTGGTAAGTTTACTGTTTTGTTGTTTTTCCATTTCTATGCAATGTTTCTCAAGCCATGCTCCTTTTACCTCTTTAAATAATGTTCTGACTTTCCGTGAAACTCCTCATATTTGGCATGATTATTTTTGTGTGTGTGTCTTCTTGTTTCCATTAGTTGTATTCAGTTGTGAGGTTTTTTTGTGGGTTTATAGAGAATTACAGAAGTTCCAATGAGTGAAGTTCTATAAAGTATATCTCTCTATAAAAGATACAGGTTAGTAACAGCAAGTAGTGTCTAGAGGTATTGATATTTATTCTCGCATAACCCTTGTAGAGAAACCATTCAGAATTTTGGCTCATCGAGTACCCCCACTGTGAGAAATTAGACCTAAGTTAAGTTCTACACAGAATTATTTATTGATGATTTCTCTTCTAGGCCATATTTAGAGATCTTGGCAGTTAGCCACAGCAACCAATGAAAGCAGTTCTCTCATCTTCCAGCTGACTGTGCCCTGGTCGCCAACCTCATGTTTGATCTTTAATTATTTATTTCAAGTGACACATTGTGACACATCACATTGACAATTGTACCATTGTAGTGAACATAAACAACAACAACTGTATTTTACACTGGTTGAACAAGACAACATGAGAAGATCTTGACAACAGTTGGACGAACATTCACAAAGGAATGATCACACCAACAGATTAGACAAGTCATACATCATGGAAGATACTTGACAACAACCACACAGAACTTTCACAATCTCTGTAACCAACCACAACAATAGAGTAACAGTCACCATGAAGATGCTTGACACCAGTTGGACAAGACAACCACAGGGACATATATCTCAAAACTGTTCTCTTACAACTAATACTTTATTAATGTCTGATGAGGTCAAGTGAAGACTCAGGCTTCATTTTCTGCCAACAATTTACATCTCAAATATGTTTATATGCAAATTATAGTGACATTATCTATGAAAACCCAAACACATCACTCAACATCCCCACAGAACCATCAATCTAAAACAAACCCTCCTCCTTCATCAAGATATCCTACACCACAACACTGTAATCATGCTATCACTTTTCCAACCGTCAAATGAGGAAAACACATGATAAACCTATAGCCGGGCACAAGTATAGGGACCTTCTGCTCCACTGGTCTGTTTAATCCTTTTAGCACCTATGATGGTGTTGGACAGCTCAGGTTGCAGTTCTCCCATAATGTTTCTCCAGTTCAGGCTATTCCCCACTTTGACTAGTCCGAAGCAAGTGACAAACATGTCCTTCCGAAGGGTGAGTAGACTGTTCGCAAAGTTGATAGTTTGGGATTAGTTTTACTTTTCAGTAGATGAAGATCTAAAAACTATTATGTCCCATCATTCTTCTCTGTCAGTCCATCTCCCACAAAAGGTTCTGATGTAACTAAATCACCACACTTAATTATCACTAATCCATTTTTGAGAATTTGCTCTATGTATTAACTTCTGCTCCTTTAGCTTTCAGCCAATATTAATAATAAGCTGTGATATAGTCTGCTCCAAGTGCACCTTTAATGTCCACTCTTAGCCAGTAGTGACATGCTGAAGACCAGGTAATCTCTCCTCTTAAGGTTTCTTCTTGAATTTATCTTGAAGATATAGCCTGGGCTTTTACAAAATTGGAGAGTATCCCTGTTTTAGGCTTTTACTCAAGACTTTTCTTCAGTGCCATCTGTATAGCCAGAATTTGTGGATTCAGGCTGACCATTTGCAACCTGTTGTTCATGTGGTACTTTATGGAGTCTTATTTTTCAGCTGGAGTTGAAGCTAGAGCTCAGGACTTCCCTGGAGTTGTCCTGGTAATTGAAAGGCCTCCCCCATCTTCCTCATTCTCTGGAGTGCAGATGACCACATCCTAAAGAATGCTTTTGGGCAAATTTTACCACTGCATCTTGAACACGTCCTTACGGGATGGAATCAAGGCTTCGACTCGCGGGCTAATTATGTATTAAGGAGCGTTACCAGCCCAAGGGTTACCCAATCAAATTGAGTCCCCACCATTCATCTACCCTCTCTCGATCTAGAATCTACGATTCTATTTTTAGTTAGGGTATCAAGACGGCTTACGTGGTTAACTACTGAGTATTGAGAAATGAAAATGGACTGGGGATGCGAACGTCTGAAGACATCATGCTACATCAGTCATCCATTTCTTACGACTTACTTTCTTTTATTTTGTAATAGTTGTTTCTGCAGCCAAACTGATTTAATTCTTCAACATTTCCCATTGGTAATCCACATCTTGAAATAAGATATCTAGATCATATAATATATTAAATCTGTTCTTTATTTCTATGTTAAAATTATCTTCTTTTCCCTTGTCATTTTTCAATGTACACAGATCAATTTTAGTGTTTTCTGGTGTATACTTAATCCTCTTTAACTTTACTTTTAGTGTGTGCTTACAATCAGTATGGGATCACCGTAACAGTCTGCATTTGGAACAGTTTTTGCGACTTAACGCATTTCGAAACCTTCTGCTAATCAGGATGTAATCAGTCTGATTTCTAATACCGCTGTCAGGACTCCTCAATATTCATAATCTTCTTGGATGTTGCTTAAATTAGGTGTTTCCGACAAACACTTCATGCTTTTTTGCCCCTTCTGCAAGTCTGTCTCCTCTCTCATTTCGTTCTCCCAAACCATGTGTTCCCTGGCAAGGGAGGACGTGGACGGAATTCGTAATCCCGCATACCGGCGTTCGAAACACAGCTGCTGGCGATTTAGCAGCAGACATGCTTGTGTTTTTTTTTTTTTACGAAATGGTGTGGGTACTGGTCGTTCAGAAAGTAATGGCAAACTACTGAACGTAAACTTGCCAAGAGTAAAAAATGCTGGTGTTGACTGTGGCGTCATGTAACAGATATGCAACTAACTTTTAATCTTAAACTTTTTAAACTCTGTGTGTGTGTGTGTGTGTGTGTGTGTGTGTGTGTGTGCGCGCGCGCGCGCGTGCGTGCGTCAGTGCAAAAACAAGAGAAGACAATGAACGAGTGATTTTAAAAAAGTCAGCGAAGAACTATCAGAACAGAGAGAGTTATAACAACCAGTGTAAGAGTAAGGATGATTAAAATAAAAGGGAAAGCTGGCGTTATTAAATAATCACAATGGAATTTACACGTGCCATCTAATACTTATTCGTCCATATCTGTTCAAACACTGCACGGTCATTCAAAATACACCCAGTACTAGGCTATTGTTAAGTAGTTTGCATTTCCTTCTCAACGGCCGACTCTCATATGTTCAGCATTTTTCGCTGTTTGTGATTCCTGGGCAAGTTAATGTTGAGTAGTTTGCCATTGCTTTCCGAACGACAGGCACTCATATAAGTGTATGGAAACTAACTGAAGACGACCTGCTTCCAAATCGTCTGTGACTGATTTCGAAACCTCCACCCTGTATGTCGGGGAATTGTGAAACTGCGTTCATTAATCCCCTAAACAACAGACGCCAATTAAATACGTGACCAAGACGTAATAACGGCCTTGATTGTTGAATAGATATGAAATTAGATATGACAGTGTCTAACGCCGTGTATTCTTATTTATTACAGAAGGTTATGAATGCCGTGCACTCGCTACTGCGTCTCGCTTCTTCGCAACTATCAACGTGCCTTATGTTTTCATGGAGTGGAGACAAATGAGGGAGAGGCAGCATTTGGCCGTCACTACTTGTAGAACGGAACAGATAAGAACACTGAGTAATTTCTTTTCAGACAGGGGATATGTTCCACACGAGATCAGATCCGGGATTCAGCTTAACCCATACGGTGCGGCAGACTGGATTGTTGGCGATATCTACTGGAGGAACAAACATCAGGACCTGCTGGTCCCGTCCTTGTGAAAATAACATGGGGATGGGTACATTTGCTTGAGAGAACCAGAGAGAGAGAGAACCAGAGAGAGAGAGAGAGAGAGAGAGAGAGAGAGAGAGAGAGAGAGAGAGAGAGAGAGAGAGATGGAGAGACAGACAAGAGAGGGAAACAGAGAGGGGAGAGAGAGTGAGGGAAGGAACGAAGGAACGAACGAACGAACTTTATTTTAAAAGGGTCACAAAGTGGTCACTCATGAGATAGAGAGACAGACAGACAGACAGACAGAGCCCGTAAGAGAGAGAGAGAGAGAGAGAGAGAGAGAGAGAGAGAAGCGAGAGAGAGAGAGAGAGAGAGAGAGAGAGAGAAGCGGGGGGTAATTAAGCTGGCAGTACGAATGAAGCCGAGCCCCTACAGAGATTTTGGATCCTAGGTAGCCCATCGACTACCATGCTAGCCTACCAGCCCAGCTGTCCTGTTTTCGAATTCCCTAGTGCCGGGTGTTTATTATTAACCTGGACCCTCAAGTCGACTCAGCCTAGAATAGTACACGGCAATATCTTCGGAAATAAAAGCGGTCGGTGTGGTTATGGTCACATAACCCATCGAGGGTTGATTGGTCTATAAAATATGGGGCCAACATTATAAACCCGCTAGACCTCAAAGTGTGTATAAGGGCTATTTATTAAATGTATTTTTTGGCTGTGTACAGAGGTGTACACGTGTATTTATGGACACGTACTTGAGGACCAATGAGCAGATTCTCATGACGATGCATTTATGTGTGAAAACGTTGAATGGACGAGTACGTGAGTGAGTGATGGGTAGTGCGTGTGTGGTAGAGACTTGGTATGAGCGAGTCTGCACGAGTAAAGGTCAAACTATACACCATTGGTCATTGGTGATTTGGAACTGTATCAGATCAGATCTTTTGCCATCTATGTAACCAATACAAGCCGGCTGGAATAAACCTCCAACATTTTCTGCTTTTCGCCATAACAACAACATTTAATGTCCCTTTTCTGCCATTGAAACAGCTTTTATTCCCCCTGGGAATGCCTGCCTTCACCGTTTCGTCAGCAGTGTTGTCAGTAGTTTTCACAAGGGCTTTCAGCAAGATTTTCAACGGGTTTTTTTTTCTAGCAAGATTGTCAGCGGGGTTTTCAACAGGGTTCCAAGCATCAGCAAGGTATTCAGCAGAATTGCCAGCAGAGTTGTTCATCCGGGTTTTCATCAGAGTTCTCAGCTGGGTTCTCAGCAGGGTTTTCAAGCAGGGTTTTAGACAGGTTTGTCACCAGGTTTTAAGCAAGGTTTTCAACATAGTTCTCAGAAGAGTTTGAGACGAGTTTTTAACAGGGCTCTATGACTTATGTGCAACTGCATTGCCTCAATGGCTCGCACGTTTACTTGCTGGTCCGGTGATAATGTATTCGAATCCTCCATTGATAGGATAATTTTGTTTATTGACCTAGTCTCCAAGGTCGATCCAATCTCAAATGCATACAAGGAAATTTCCTGCATAGTAAAATCCGCCTGCGTGATAGTGATTAAATGATCCATCGAGTCTTGAACAAATGACGTTAGCAGCAGATATATCCAATACGCTACCAAATGTTGAGAAGCGTCCTTTAAAACTGTTATTATTTTTTATGTTACTGTCTTTATTTTTTGTGTCCAAAATATTATTGTTGTCGAACCTCGATCTAGTTTATTAATTATATTTGTTGTCTTAGTATGTTTAAAATAAATTCGTCGAGTAGTTGCATGTTATACCGTTTTCTAAGTGACAGCATTTCGACTGCATTAATTATCACTTACACGTGTCTATTCATAGTCCAAATATCTGCGTCACTCCATACTGTAGATTATCTTCTTCTTCTTATAATTTATGCCGTGTGGCGTCTGTGATCATGTCTGACCACAAGCTTCTGTGTCACAGCTCTTCCAATAATTGATGATACCAATATTCGTCCATCCCATTTTGTCAAACTGTCCAGCATCTTTCTCACTAGTCGTCCCGTTTTAACGACATACTCCAGCTTTCCTCTTCTCATAATTGTTCTCTTCTGATGCGAGTAACCAGTTCTCTGTGTATATTAACTTCTTTCGATATATATTAATTGCTCCTTCTATCTATCTATCCACCGTGTCTTCCTCATTCTTTATCAAACCAAATATCCACAGCTTGCAATTAATTCCTCATGCGTGTGCTATATGCTCATGATTCGCTTCTGCATATCAGGATATGCTGTAGACATTCAAAGCACGTATTAACTACAATTTTTAAGCAATAAAATAATTATTTGTTTGTTTTAATATTCCGCTTAGCCGGCTCCCTGGTCGAGGTGTTAGCAGCTTTCTCCGTTAATCCCGAATACTCTCATGGTTGACGTGAGCGCACGAGAATTAGAAGTGGTTCGAGTCGCGCCAGTGACTTATGAGAGTATGGAGTCGGTCGCTCAGAAAGTCGTAGCGTGCTGATGAGTGTAATCTAGCCTAGGAATCAACATACAGCTGAAAGATGTTGGTGTTGACCGCAATATCCTGAAACAGGATGGAAACGCGGGAAAAAAAAAAATATTCCGCTTGTAGTGGAATACAACTGTGACCATTCCGATGATCTTCCTTATAAACTCTTTCACATCTGTTGAAGTTAGCTGCTTGTCCTGTTACAGACTGTCGCAATCAATGCCACCATTTCTGGCTGTTTGTGATATTCTAGAAAATTTTACGTTCAATAGTTTGTAATATCTTTGTGCACGACCGACGCGCAAAACCATTGTGAGCATCAACTCAAAACGGTCTGCATCTAAATAGTCCGCGGCTGACTTCAAATTTCGGGATTATGAAACTGCATTCATTAACTTAACGCCACAGGCGCATTGCACATAAGTCAAATATTATTATGTGAACAAGATAGGAGGAACTTGACTTGGTGGTGATGTTTCCCAGGTGTATCTGTTTTACAGTTTTGTTTTTTAATCTGCTTTGACACGAATCATTGTAGGGATCTTCAATAACGATTGACAATGCTGCCAATGTCCCACGTGGACATTATTCAAATCAGATTTACACAAAATCAACACCTGCGAAATGAGATTATGATAAGAGCTGTCAACTTAACTACCTGAGCCGAGTTAGAAATAATGTTATCAGACACACAGTGGGATCAACATCTTGGGTCACATTTATTGAAAGTCAGAAGATCAAATGGTTTGGCCATCTCGTTAGAATGCAACACCATCAACTACCAGCACTGGCGCTTCATCAAAAGAGATCTAATATGAGAACAAGAGGACGCCCCAGAAGAAAATGGATTGACGACACCAAAGACACTGTTCAGTCACACGGAATGACACTATCCAGTGCCACCCATCGGACGCTGAAACTTCAACTAATCCTCCCCACGAAGCTTAACGGCAATAAGTGAAAGATGACAAAGATGATGATAATTATGATGAGTATATATTAGTGAGGGTGTTTAAACCACAAATGGTTGTGTAGCGGATACCAGACATTTTTCTAGAAAGGAAAGCCAGCTAAAAAGTGAGTAGGTCCCTGCATCTTACATATTGTGATCTAATTTATGTTACTGTCTAAAGTGTTGAGTAAGTCAGCTCCATAATATTAACAATGAAATATGTTGAAAAGAAACCAGAAAGAGACCGATCGTAGATCAATGTAGGTGTTAATCAGCACGAAGAACCCATGGCCTAACATCAGCACACAAAGGACAGAAATAATGAATCACCTCATAAATAAAGACAGAAAATCAAGGCCTTTTACCTTAAACATTACACAAACAATTGTCAGAATGCTTCGAGTCACGAAATAACGAAATACATATGCTATACAACATCTACACAAACAAACAAAACCTCGGCTTATAAGCAACATGATGTATCAGGAAATAAAATAGTTTGGTCACTTCAAAACGTCACAGTTGTCAAGAAAAAACAGCATGGAAAGTCTAGTCCTGGAGGACAAGTTTGGGGCTGACCAACTTAGAAGTGAACACGGGACATTAAGGCCACCCTTGGCGGCAAACTACATGGGACAGACAGACACGGAAGTGAACATGGGACATTAAGGCCACCCTGGCCGGCAAATTGCATGGGACAGACAGACACGGAAGTGAACACGGAACATTAAGGCCACCCTGGGCGGAAAACTGCATGGAACAGACCAACACAGAACAGTCAACTGTTCTGGTTGTATGAACTACATAGAAAATCAATTGGGGAACCAACTTGAGGCCACTAAGACGGTCCATAAACAAACACACATAGTATTGTTTGGTGCTCAGAGAAGGTGAAGAAGGAAGTAGACATTAGAGGACGCACTAGACAACATAAAATTCGAAAGCCATAATTATCGACCGGGATTCGAACCTGTCACCTCCAAATTACGACAGCGCCTCGCTGCAGGAACAAGTGTACTTTGATGCATAACCAACTAGACACCCCCAAATATGGTGTTTCATAAGCTGGTTCTATCATACAGATGAACCTGCAACTATGGAATACGGACAAAATTATTTTATGGTTCTATGAACTAGAATTGGCTCGTCACGTGACTTACTCCAATAACTAGAGCAGACGTATAAACAGAGAGCGTTGGAGTGTCAGTACTGCCTTTCAAACGCATATATAATATTTGCTGATGATTATAGTTATAGATATAGATCCTGGCAATAGCTTTCAGCAGCAATCACTTGAAGTGATTGGTGCAAATCATTCATGTGACTACGTGTTTCTATCTTTTTCTGTTGTCAATTAAAAGAATAAAGCACTCTTGTACACACATTGGGACGTATTTGGTATCTGGTGCCCACCCCACATGCTGTATTCCTATCGGCACTACATTGCCCGCGAGCTATAAGAGTACACAATGAAAGCAAATAATCTACACACATCTTTATTGTCGAAAATGTTCAGTTACCATCTTTTGTTATTGTTCTACAATCCACCCGTGTATTATGGCAATGACATTAACATATTACGATGTTACTATTTGAAATAAAATGTTATAAAACAACGCTTTTCAAATAAATATTGGTGAAATAGCCTGTGTATATTTGTTGCTAAATTATATAATCAGTCCTCCTCCCTCCTCCTCCTCCTCCTCCTCCATCTCCCTCCTTCTCCTCCCTCCTCCTCCTCTCTCCTCCTCCTCACTCCTCCACCTCCCTCTTCCTCCTTCCTCCTCCTCCTCCTTTTTCTTCTTCTTCTGCTGCTTGTGCCGCCGCTCCTTTTACCCAAGTTAATTGTTGGGGGAAGATGTAAAGATCTTTCAAGTGCTCTTTCTAATACTTTTTGTAAGTTGGTCTTTGTTTATCTAAGGTTGTTCTAACTGCAACCAATAAATTATTAGACAGACAGGCAGACAGACAGACAGACAGGGAACGGGAATGGGAGCAGGGACCGAATATGAATTAAACGAGATGGTCCCCGCTTTGGGGACGGGAATGGGAGCAGGGGCCGAATATGAATTAAATGAGATGCTCCCCGTCAGGGACTGGGCGAAGCCGGGCCGGGTCGTCTTTGTTGGGAACGGGAACGGGAGCAGGGGCCGAATATGAATTAAATGTGACGCTCCATTTACCAAAGTTAATTGTTGGGGGAAGATGTAAAGATCTTTCAAGTGCTCTTTCTAATAAGAGACAGACAGACAGACAGGTAGATAGTCGGGAACGGGAACGGGAGCTTATATGACTAATTATATGAATTAAATGAGATTCTCCCACCAGGGACTGGGCGAAGCCGGGCCGGATCAGCTAGTCTTATATATGAAATAGAATGTCTGTATGTATGTCTGTATGTATTTTATGCGTTCGCGAACGGTCCTTCCGATTGAGATGAAATTTTCTACACGTCTTCCTCTCATTCCCGCGCAGCCAACTGTCATAGTTTTTTTTAGTCTAAAAACATATTTTCTTAATATTACTTAGTATTTAATTTACATTATAATGTATATATAGCGAGGGGACATAACTCCTAATAGCATAGCTATATATGTAAAATTGTTGCATATTTCTCAAATAGGTGGACCTTTTCGCTACAGTTATCTACAGGCATATGCGTTATAACCCTCCTCCTCCTGCTCCTGCTCCTCTCCCCTCCTGCTGCTCCTACCCTCCTCTCCCCTTCCTCCTCACCCTCTTCCTCCTCCTCACTCTCTTCCTCCTCCTCCATCATCCTCCTCCCTCTTCCTCCTCCTCCCTCCTCCTACCTCCTCCCCTCCTCCTCGCTCTCCTCCTCCTCCTAATCCCTCCTCCTCCGCCGCCTCATCCTCTCTCTTCCTCCTCCCCCTCATCCTCCTCCCCCTCCTCTTCACCTCCTCCATTTCCTCCCCCTCATCCCTCCTCCTCCTTCTTCTCCCCTCATCCACCCTCCTCCTCCCTCTTCCTCCCTCCTCCTCCCTTCTCCCCCTCTTCCTCCTCCCTTCTCCTCCTCCCTCCTCCTCCGTCCTCTTCCTCCCTCTCCTCCCTCCTCCTCCTCCCTCCTCATCCTCCCTCCACCTCCCTCCTCCTCCTCCCTCTCCTTCCTCCCCCCTCCTCGTCCTCCATCCTCCTCCTCCCTCCTCCTCCTCCCTCCTCTCCTTCCTCCTCCTTCCTCCGCCTCCTTCCTCCTCCTCCTCCCTCCTCCTCCTCCCTCCTCCTCCTCCTCCTCCCCCTCCTCCTCCTCCTCCTCCTTCTCCCTCCTCCTCTCTCCTCCTTCTCCCTCTTTCTCCTCCCTCCTCTCCCTCCTCCTTCCTCCTTCTCCCTCCGCCTCCTCCTTCCTCTTCCTCCTCTCTCCTCCTTCTCTCTCCTCCTCCTCCCTCCTCCTCCCTCCTCCTCCTTTCTCATCCTACCTCCTTCTCCTCCCTCCTTCTCCCTCCTCCTCCCTCCTCCTCCCTCTTCCTCCTCCCTCTTCCTCCTCCCCCTCCTCCTCTCTCCTACTCCTCGCTCCTCCTCCCTCCTCCTCCCTCTCCTCCTCCTCCTCTTCCTCCTCCTCCTCCTCCTCCGTCCTCCTCCTCCCTCCTCCTCCCTCCTCCTCCCTCTTCTTCATCCTCCCCCCTCCTCCCTCCTCCTCTTAATCCCCCCTCCTCCCTCCTCCTCCTGTCTCCTCCTCCTCCCTCCGCCGAATATGAATTAAATGATATGCTCCCCACCAGGGGCTGGGTGAAGCCGGCTGGATCGTCTTTTTTGGGAACGGGAACGGGAGCAGGGCCCGAATATGAATTAAATGAGACGCTCCATTTACCCAAGTTAATTGTTGGGGGAAGATGTAAAGATCTTTCAAGTGCTCTTTCTAATAATAGACAAACAGTAGATAGTCGGGAACGGGAACGGGAGCTTATATGACTACTTATATGAATTAAATTAGATGCTCCCCACCAGGGGCTGGGCGAAGCCGGGCCGGGTCAGACAGACAGACAGACAGACAGACAGACAGACAGACAGACAGACAGACAGACAGACAGACAGACAGACAGACAGACAGACAGTCGGGAACGGGAGCTTATATGACTACTTATGTGTGTGTGTGTGTTTGTGTGTGTGTGTGTGTGCGTGCGTGCGTGCGTGTGTGTGTGTTCGCACAGTAATTTCAATTGTCTACTTTAAACTGACTATCATGTCTTTCTGTTTGCACAAAACTAGTAATTAATAAAATCAGTATGCAATCAACTCCTACATTTCTCATTTCAACTTATTAAGTGAAAATTAGTTTATAACCAAATTTAATTTCTCCACCTCCTCCTCCTCCTCCTCCTGCTGCTGCTGCTGCTGCTGCTGCTGCTGCTGCTGCTGCTCCTGCTTCTTCTTCTTCTTCTTCTTCTTCTTCTTCTTCTTCTTCTTCTTCTTATTATTATTATTATTATTATTATTATTATTAATATTATTATTATTATTATTATTATTATTATTATTATTATCATTATCCTCTTCTTTCTCTCCTCATCCCCTCATTCTCATCTTCCATTCTCCTCCTCCTCCTCCTCCTCTTACTCTCATCATCCTCTCCTTCTCATCTTCCCTTCTTCTCCTCCTCGTCCGCCTCCTCCGTATTCTTCTTCTGCTGCTGCTGCTGCGGCAGCTTTTCATCTCCCAATGGAGCAATTATCCCAATTTGGAAAAACAAAGGCAGCAAAAGAGATTGCACACAATACAGAGGCATTTCACTGTTGAGTCATACTGGGAAAATATTTTGCAAAATTCTTGAAAAAAGATTACGAACTACTTTAGAACCCCAGCTAAGCGAAACGCAGCTTGGATTTAGGAAAAACAAAGGATGCACAGACGCCATTTTTGCTCTTAGACAACTTATAGAAAAATCAATTGAATTCAATGAAACACTCTACTTAGCCTTTGTCGACCAAGAAAAGGCATTTGATAGGGTAGATAGAAACAAGCTGTGGGAAATCCTTAAAACAATATGGAGTGAGTACACATCTAACAAACCTATGCAGAAGTTTATACAACAACAGTGAATGCATAGTGAGAGCAACTGGGGAACACTCAGAACCCTTCACCATAAGATCTGGAGTACGACAAGGTTGTGTCCTGTCCCCTCTCTTGTTCATAACATATATAGACAACATATGTAAAGAAACCAGCCAAGCAGAGACAGCAAGAATACCGCATGACGAGAACACAGAAGAAGAACCATCTGCAAATCTAACCATTAGAGAACTCCTGTTTGCGGACGACCAAGCACTAATAGCAAAATCAGAAGCTGAATTACAAGACCACATGAATAGTCTAAACGAAATGTGTAGGGAACATAACATGAAAATTAGCACAAGCAAAACAGAGGTAATGACTATAACTAAAGAAGAACGGAGCAATTGCTCTCAACCAAGTCACGCCAAGTCCTCTGTAGACATGTTCATCATTGGTTGAAGTTTGCAGCTAAAGTTTTCTGCGGGGTGAGGAGGACAACCTCACCCCAACTCTTGCTTCTCTTATGGGTCTTGGTAACACACGGGCGCAGTCTCCGGCAGTCATTGCTTCTTTCATTTTCAACGAAGCATATATTAAAATAACATATTTTTGGCCTGGACGAATTAAAATAATAATAATAATAATATTAATAATAATAATAATAATAATAATAATAATAATAATAATAATAATAATAAATGACAGAAAGAGTTTTTTTAAATCAATTCAGAGAGAGAGAGAGAGAGAGAGAGAGAGAGAGAGAGAGAGAGAGAGAGAGAGAGAGAGAGAGAAGGAGAGAAGGAGAGAGAGAGAGAGAGAGCAGGTTAACTCAACAACTGTCTGAGACAGCATGTGCGCACTCTTTCAGTACCAGGGAATTCACAACATTTCTCTTTTTTCTGAAGAAAAAAAAAATGACCTGCGTTCAGCCTGGGATGTGATAGAGCCAACACATTTAGCAGGTCTGAATTCACGGAGGGCTATGTGTCCAGTCTTGCTCTCTGTTGGCGAGCGACGACTGCAGGTGTCGAACCCTCGTCCGATCTCGCTCATAACATTATCAGCGTAGTCCCCTATCAACTACACTATCGCACCTTTTCTGTCTAGGTTAATCATGATGTGTTTTTGTTGTTCGTTGATAACGACTTTAATCGAAATGTTCGCTTGTATCTGTGTGTTTTTCTTTTCGTCGAGCTTCCTAGTTATGTTGTGTTCATTCGGCTTCTAGTAGTAGCTAAGTGGCTGTCACACTACTTTTTCGCACTCGCCATACTTTTATTGGTTACTCATTACACGATGTATTCTTATTTATCCCTTCTATTCCTTTCAGTTGTAACATACAACAACACCATCCGTATTGTTACAATAGGTCCTTTTTCCCCAGAGAGTTCTAGTGTACCCTAACCACTTTAGACTCGCGTGTTTGTTACTATAAGGTAACAAATTACTGGGGTAGAAAGGATTGAAGTAACCGCCTTCTAAGACAGCAGACCTTCAGAAAATAATTCAGAGTATAAAGAGGCCAATGAATTGAATTTCTGGGTGCAACACGACTTCAGCATAGACAAGCTGCTGTATTTTAACGTCGGGTCGACTAGAGAGGTCATATCTGTCGTTATAAGTGTCGTCCCTGGGGTGAGAGGAATCAACACCCACATTCTTTTAACTCCATATCATTATCTTGAGGATCTCCTGGATCTCTGTCCACAAAACCCCATCAGTCCTTTGGATCTCTCTCTCTCTCTCTCTCTCTCTCTCTCTCTCTCTCTCTCTCTCTCTCTCTCTCTCTCTCTCTCTCTCTCTCTCTCTCTCTCTTCTTCTTCTTCTTCTTCTTCTTCTTCTTCTTCTTATCACTGGACCATGCCGCCTCTCATTCTTTTCCAAAACATACTACACAACTCTAACTTCTAACAAAATGACAAATTAATTTATTAAAGAACAGTGTCAGGTATGTGCAAAGTGTGTGTGTGTGTGTAGAATGTCTGTCGTATAATCTAGTGTGTATGCAGAATCAGACCGAACAGCCCATGATCAAAGTCTGCTTTCATCACAGTACCGGCCACACAACAGCACCATAGATCAAGTACAGAAGGACCTCACCAAATGATGCGTCTCTCCGGCCAGGTGTCGACTTCCTCCAGTGGCTCTTGGATAGTCCGGATGCCTGGTCACCAATGGTGGATGTAGTCCAATACTGATCATGAATCCGACACACACAGTGTAACTAATATGTCACTAAAAGTTCTGTGATCTGATAACCCTTGTACAGTAAAATAAATGTTTACTGTCACTTTGAAGCAAAATGTTAATTGTTAATTTCTCACAGGAATTCACCATTTGGAAAACACAATGTTAATTGTTAATTTCTCACAGGAATTCACCATTTGGAAAACGCAATGTTAATTGTTAATTTCTCTCTATAAAGACTATTGTCCCTGTTACTGGTGGTATTGTCAGTATCTTCACTCTAATATGATGAGAACTACCACGGAGGAATCACTCTTAGATGATCGTCGGTTCCTGCTCAGCAGAGGCCAGGTTCTTGCAGACCCTCTGGGTTATGGGCCCAGTGCAAAGGCCGCTGAGTAAAAACTGCCTTCAATGATCGAGCCATAATCTTCTTCTATGACTTGTCTGCTAGCTTTTTTTGGAAACATAGTGGAACCATATATTTATTCCCGTCTGAAATCGAGACCACTAAATCACACAATGGACAACTGTCCACCGATGTAAATCAACATAAGACACCGTGGTCTCTTTCCATAATCAGAACAGGAACATCAAACACGTCCTTGTTGCCTCGCAACATTTGGTCGACTCCCGCCAAAGGTGTTTGTCCAGACTGTTTTAAAACTGTGTCTGAATGACGTCACAAATCTGACTAGACACTAGGCGTCGAGAAACTATTTTTCTCTCTCCTTTTCCGACTCGATGTAAACAACCGGCCGGCTGTCCCGCTTTGATCTGAGGAATTGTTCCCGGTACTCCAAAAAGTCTTGCCGGCCTGTGATCTGGAGAAATCTTTCCCCCACAACAAAAGATCTTGCCGACTCTCATCAGGACAGTCTGTCCCCAACATCAAAGAATGGCGGCTGCCTGTAGACGAATGGCGCGACAGTCTTTCATCGATCGACAACTCCAAGAATTCCGCGACATAGGCACCCCCCCCCCCCTCTTAAGAGAGTAGTCCGCATCAACTCTTGCTCATTGGAGGTTCGATCCAGATGATCTATTCCTCTTCTTCAGGAGCTGGGTGTCTAGACAGGAAATCAGCTCCAACATTTTCCTTACCAGGTATATACTCCACCGTGAAGTGGTAGGGCTGAAGCAGCAACGACCACCGCATCAAACGGGCGTTGAGCTTCTGAGAAGTGGCCAGGAACATCAGGGGTTGATGATCCGACTGGACCCGAAACTGAACTCCATACAAATAGGGCTGGAATTTTTGCACGGCCCATACGAGAGACAAACACTCCCTCTCGACGGTCGAATAATTCCTTTCAGCCGGGAGAAGTTTCTTGCTTGCGTATGCCACTGGTTTCAAAATCGAAGCATCGTCTTTCCCTTCCTGTAACAAGGATGCCCCAATTCCAATCCCACTCGCATCCGTTCTCAACACAAATGGCTTGGAAAGGTCGGGAAGCTGTAAAACAGGTTTGCTGACCAAGGCCTCCTTCAACTGACTGTATGCACTCTCGCACTCGGGTGTCCATACGATTGGATCCGGGGATCCTTTTTTCAAGGTTTCCGTTAATGGAGCTCCCAGTTCAGTTAATTGCGGGATACATTTTTGGTACAACTCACACAGGGAGAGAAAGGATCGCACATCCTTCTTCGTTTTTGGCCTTGGAGCACGTCTGATCTTTTCTAAGGTTCTTTTCCTCCGGGACAATTTGTCCTGGAGTTATAGGTGTGACCCAGAAATTCCAGAGTCTGGTAACCAATCATGCATTTGGTTGGGCGAGCTGTAAGCCCTACTTCCCTGAGCCTATTGAAAACTCTCTCCAAGGATTGCAAATGGTCATCCAAGCTGTCACTGGCAATCAGTATATCATCCATGAACGAGATAATGGATGGATCCTGTAAGGGATCTAGGAAGGTCCTCATCATGCGAGTAAACACACTAGGTGCATTGCTGAGTCCAAAGGGCATGACCTTGAATTCGTAGTGTCCACTGGGGGTACTGAAAGCCAGCAGGGGTCGGACCTCTGGTTTGACCGGGATCTGATAATACCCCCGACTCAGATCCACTTTTGAGAAGTACCTAGCCTTATGGAGCCTAGCGAATAACTGAGTTGGATTCGGCAAAGGTTCCACCTGAAATTGAGTGTGACTGTTCAAGAGTCGATAGTCTATACACAACCGGTATTCTCCACTTGGTTTGCGTAACAAAACCACCCCCGCATTGTATGGGGATGTGGATGGCGCAATCACGTCATCCTTCAGCAGTTTCTGTATTTCCTCCTCCAGGGCCTTTTCTTTAGAGAATGGCACTGGGTAAACCTTTTGGCGAACAGGCTCTTGTGTGGTCAAGGTCATCTCGAACTCAACCAACCTCGTTCGTCCTGGTTTATCAGTCAGTATCTGCTTATGAGACTCGAGAACCTGGGTAATCTTTTCCCTCTCCTGGGGAGTCAGATCAGGGTTCACCTGCACATCCCTATAGGTTTCCTGGTGTACCAGTGGATATTCCCTGCCCTCGTTGGTTCCCGTTTCAGTCTCCACTGCGACTGCCATTGCCATGAGGTGGGCTGCTTTGTCTCCGGGTCTCTCCTCGTACTTCCGCAGGAGATTAATATGGAAAATCTTCGACTTTCCCCGGATCCGGATCTGATAGTTGGTTCTGGATACCACCCTTTCCACGGGAAATGGTCCTTGCCAACCTATCTCCAGTTTGTTGGTTCCCGTTGGGAGTAGCAACAAGACTTTGTCTCCCACCTCTAGAGATCTGTCTTTAGACCTACGGTTGTAGTAAGCCGCATGTCTTTTTCTGGCCTTTCGCAAGTTCTGAGTCGCCAGAGTCCAGCCCGTGTGAAGTTTTTCTTTCAGTTCCTCCACGTATTTATAAGAGGAGATCACTTCTTCTGACGTCCCCTCCTCAGTCCAACTCCTCAACATGGCTTCCAATGGTCCTTTGATTGGACGACCAAACAGCAAAGTAGCGGGTGGTAGTCCTGTTGAGCCATGAGGCACTTCCCGATAGGCGAAAAGTGCTGCTGGATATATTCATCCCACCTATCAGGTTTTTCCTGTGCCAGTTTCCGGAGCATTGTCAACAACGTGCCGTTGAAACGCTCGACTTGTCCATTGGCTTGAGGGTGGTAAGGGCTGGTGTGAATATGGTTAGAGTGGAACACCCTAAATACCTCCTCCTATGAGTTTCCCACAAAACTGGGACCCATTGTCGGTCAGAATCTGATTAGGGAAAGCCTAATCTGGTAAAGGCCTCCATCAGTGCGTCAGCCACTCGTTTCGAGTCAATTGTGGTCAATGGTATGGCATCACCACACATTGTACAGCAATCCACCATTGTGAGTATGTAAATGTTCCTCTTCCTAGTCCTAGGAAGTGGACCCACAATGTCAATGGCTACCCTCTCGAAAGGAGAGTTCATGATGGGCATTTCACTCAAGACCACCGGCGCTGTCCAGCGTTTCGGTGCCACCTTCTGGCACTCAGGGCATGACTTCACATACCGACGCACATCACCGGTCATTCCCGGCCAATAGTAATGGCAGGAAATTCGCTGCATGGTGGCGGCAATACCCATATGCCCACTAAATAGGACGGTATGCCCCATATGAAGAATTTGGGAACGGTAGGCCTTCGAGACTACCAACTGACCGTGTAAGTTGTCTCCCCTTCCGGCTCTCCTGTAGAGTATCATATTCTTCATGTAGTACTGCCCCCGTTTTGGTGGATCAGCACTTCTCTGCAGCTTCTTGTAGCAAGGACGTAAGGTTGCAACCTCACTCTGGGAAGTTCGCAACTCCTCCGGCAGTGGGTTAATGACAATTGCTTCTGCCTGATCAGTTCTCGTCTGAGAGCGAGTCTGAATTGCTCCCATATGGATTGCAGCTTCCTCTACTACT
>JACEFZ010002800.1:0-2500 GCA_014155875.1 Cepaea nemoralis | reverse complement strand
TACTACTACTACTACTACTACTACTACTACTACTACTACTACTACTACTACTACTACTGATGATGATTCTCGGGACCCGTGAAGTTCATGACAATCCCGATACATAACAACTAAAGGACTCAGAAGACGGTCCTAACTCTATTTTTACTCGGAAATCCCCCCTCACCCGCCTTAAAATGTGAACTAGCTACGGAGACGTGGTGGGACAGAGTGGGTACTGTGTTGTCCCTCTGAGACCTACTTGCGTTTCGCGACAGGAGTATATACAACATTAAAATCCGAAGCTCTTCATCTGCTACTAGTTAGGTGTGTATATCATTACCTTCAGCTGGCAGTGCCACATTTTTGTAAAACAATTGGCACTCAATGGGTGATGTGGTGCCAAGAGCCGGAACTCACACATCATGTCCGACATCTTGGTTTCGTGTCTAGGGTTTAGAGGCTTTTAGAAATATCACAACAGGCTCGCTTAGTCTCTGTACGAATCTTTCGTGCACACAACACAAGTTCATAACGCGTCCTTAGAGTATATGAACACTTTATCACATCACAGTCCTTACAATGGTCGCCATCATACCCCACCAGCATCTAGCCTTCCAGTGTTCTGGGCATGACCATCCCACCAACTGTCTAGCAATAGTGCGACCATAATAACACTAATCGTTGTTTATTACTTGCTGTTGTCGCACCCTACAGAGCATATAATATACTGCTAACTGTTAATAATAGTCTCTAGTTACTTACACAAGTGACCAACGTATCACGGCGTGTTTCTCTCTCCGCCATTCCTCTCCGCTTGTTCACAGTGTTCACGAAACGAGGTCAGATCTCTCGCCCCAGCCGATAGTAGTAAAGGATGCGACTTACACACGTATATTTTTGGCGGGTAATAGCGGGTAATAGCGGGTAATGGTTTACTGAGGGGAAAATTTTTGGTGGGAACCGGGTCTATTTTTGGCGGCGTGTGGGAACGGTTTTTTTTCGGCCTGCCTGGTGGGAAAATCTGTGAAAGTAATTAAGGTAAAAGTATTTTTAGTTGGTTCTGTAAAAGTACTGGAAAGAGAGGTTGTGAAGGGGAAAGTTATTTTTGGTTACGTAGGGTATATTAGTATGGGTAGTGATGTATAAACAAGGGTGTGGTTGGGTCGTGGTTTCTACTCATGGATATATGGTGGTTACGTATATGAATGTGTTCACTATGCATGGTGAGTAATGCATAAACAAGGGTGTGATGGGTCGTGGTTTCTACTCATGGGTTGGGTATATGGTGGTTACGTATATGAATGTGTTAGTATGCGTGGTGTAGTGATGTATAAACAAGGGTGTGATGGATCGTGGTTTCTACTCATGGGTTGGGTATATGGTGGTTACGTATATGAATGTGTTAGTATGCATGGTGAGTAATGCATAAACAAGGGTGTGATGGGTCGTGGTTATACTCGACGATGTAAGAGGTGGTTACTGAGCAAAAGAGGGTCGTAGGAGTCTGACACAGTAAAACACAGAGACAAAAGTAAAAACAAACAAAAAATATTTTCAAGTGTTTTTATTGGTATACAACATCAAACTACATTTAGAAAATGGTTTACGACCCACACATTAAAAAGGGTTTACGATCAGAGGGAGGTGGTGGATAGATGACTGGTCCTGTAGAGGCCTGTGGTTATTAATAATAGAAGGTGAATGGAAACGAATAGTACAATCACCTATGAATTAATCGATGGTAATTATTACTAGCGGGGGAATGGGTTCAACAATGAAACAATCAGGGTCGTGGTGTAATACGAATGCATTATCCCGTCTTAGGGATAAAAGAGGCCGCCGGGGTGGTGTTATAGAGGGGTCTGGTAAAACTAAGGTGTTGGCTCGACGTAGACTGGGAGGGGACGGTTGAGGTGGAGGAGACTGGTGGGGTGGTGTAGGATTAATAATATAGGGAGGGGATGGTGATCTAACTCTGACTGGGTGGGGTGGAGTGATGTATGGAGGACTCCATCTTAGCAGTAGTGGTGAGGGTGGGGGTGTCAGTGGTTGCTGTCGCCGACGGTGCCTGCGGGCCCGCAGAACACGACGCCGGAAGAAAGGAAAGGCTATCCTGATCAGATCATCAGTTGTCAATACGACTCGCATCACATCCCCGAGATGGGCGTCGACAACCTCTCTGAAAGTATGACCCATACACGTATGAGCCAGCTGGTTGGGTTGGTCCTCCAGGCAACCAACACAGTAGGTCATGATATTCGTCTCCAGCTCCGTGATGGCAGCCTCAATGGTGTCACGAGGATTCACTGTCTGTAACAACCAGACATATATAGCTATACTCGAATATATAGATATGATAATTAGACAAGTATTTAGGTGGTAAGAGAACAAGAAGAACAGTAACCACTACATCACCCTGGTAGTATTACATGTAAAACAACAACTCAGCAGTTTTTGTTTTTTTGTATCACAACAGGGAAACCCCACCGTTTTTTTAAGCAATTAATGGGGTGAGAGG
>JACEFZ010002799.1:0-60839 GCA_014155875.1 Cepaea nemoralis | reverse complement strand
GGGTTTTTTGGCCAAGGGTCTTTCCCAGCGATGGATAGAAGTCGTAGATTTATGCCTCAGAGCTAGGATTGTGTAATACGTTGTTTTCTCTTTCTAGCATCTTTAACGTTTAACGTTTCTTAGTTCGGACATCTTTGTTTATTTGTTTGTTTATCTGTACTCGTCTCTGCATCCGTACCATTTTTGATTTGTGCCGGGATCGTTTTTTTCTTTTGGCCTATGGGATCAGGTGGAGAAGGTGTGGGGGGGGGGGGGGGGGGCGGATTGAGAACCGTATGTGGGAAGGATGAGATAGCGGGTGATTGGTAGGGGTTCTGCTCTGGCAGAATCTCAAAACTGAGAGGGAAGACTGGGAGAACTTTCAATCAGAGAGCGGTGGGAACGATTAGTGTTGTGACTCTTCGCTGGCCTTTGAACGAGGGGACGAAGCACGTATGGGAATGTCCTGAGTGCAGTGATGCCAGGTCTTATCTTAACTCAGCTCAACTTGAAATTTACGTCACAAAGTCAAGGACAATAAATCAACATTTTAAACAGACTGACCGGAGCAGCTAGCTAGCACATCGAAAGTTTAAGTGCTTGCGCTCTGATCAATTCGAATGTAAGAATGTGACATAACTTATTAAATCTCACGATGTGCCCCGAATATAATCATCAGCATCAAGTGGCTTACCGACACGCTTCTCCACATTATGCGATCTCCAATGGCATGTAGTCAATTCATGGGCGGACTGATTCCATACCATGAGGCAAGACTGTCTTCATCTACCTCCCTGTCCACAAATATTTTTAGTTGTCTCAACAAATTCTAGCTTTTGTCTTCTCTTAATGTGGCCAACAAAATTATGACTGCCTCTTTCTGATATTTGTAATATGTTTTTGCGACTTAGCCTCCTTCAAAGTATCCAGATTGTTAATTTTAGCTGTCCAAATAATTTCAATCACTTTTCTATTAAACCACACCCCCAAAGTCTCATCGGATTGAAACAAATACTAATATAATATTTATTTTTGTGTTTTCTCTTTGAACTCAATTGTAGTCCATAAATGTACTACTACATTCTATCTAGTGCACTGGACTGGTTTGTTTGCGCATGGATTAGATTTCCCCATTACCAGTGTCCCTCGTCATCAAATGGAGCCACTTCGACTTCAGAGATAATTGTAATGTATGTCCCGAAATCAAGAACGAGATATCAACATCTTATTCCACCATAACGGTGTAGGGGTTGAAGCCGCTACTTCGATATCAGTAAACCGGAAGTTTGGGAGCAAGCATTCTTATCCATTCGGTCATGCTGACCTCACTACACTAATATAATATGACCAACATTCATGTGACCACCAGGAAAAGCCTGAAAATACGACTTTCAGCCAGTTTCTAATTTGTACAGAATTAAAAGACGGAACCGGGATGATTTTCGCTAATTGGGATTTGGATTCCAAATGACAGGGAAATGAGAGTAGAAATGTTCTTACAGAAAGATCAAAGACTGCTGGAACGACCTTTCATTGCCTCCTCTTTCTAAACTCCACTAACCAAACCATTGCCAGACATCGCTAAGCCTGCAGATTCTGAACTGCCAAAATCAAAAGCAACATTAAAAGGAATCGCCTATACATTTATCTCCTCATACTGAAGCTATTTTTATTGTGTCTGATGAAGACGAGGTTCGCGTCGTTGTTAACGAATCTACTGTCTCATTTCTGTCATGAAGCATAATAAATTCAGCTCAGTTCCTAGAATCCAACTAATCAATATACATTATTTTCTCCTTTTTCATATCCTATTTTACAGGACATCGCTGTCAACACCAGCACCGATGTCTTTTGATGTTTTGGCAAGTTTACGTTCAATAGTTTGCAATTGCTTTCTGAACGGCCAGCTCCCATACCAACACGTTAAAACCCAGCGCGACACGATCTGCTGCTAAATCGGTCGCAGCTGTGTTTTGAACGGAGGTAAGCGAATTACGAACCCCCGTTCGTAACGCCTTTGCCACAGAGACCGGAAATATTCATACTGGGTAATGGTAAATTGTTGTTCATTTTTAAAGTCTATTCATTCGTAATGTATAATGGCTAATTATTTATTAATTTCTGTATCTATACATTCAGACGAAGTAATCATATTTTTGTACTTTTATATCAATACATTCACTGTATATAATGGTACATGTTTTGTCCATTTATGTATCTTTCTATTCAAACTACACAATGGTATCAACTATCAAAGGACTGAGCCACTTTTCGACATGCCGTGATAAGAGCGACACTCTACAATGGACCTGCAACATGATGTTGCATCTATTCTCCGCATCTGGAACCATGCTCGTCGTTTTTAAGTGAATTCTTATTCGTTTAGAAAAAAGAAAATAGCATCAAAAAGGTCAACAGACATAGTTGTTCAACTTAGATATGACGTCATCTTACTGATCGAGTTGCATGCAATCAACAGGACAGGAGAAAAGATTACAATTAGGTGATTCAAATTATGTAATGATTAGCCGACGCACTTGTCAGTGATGATATCTCATACAAACACGATATCAGGCTTCTGATCTGCCATACTACCAGGATTGTTTCTACCACTGATCTTCCCGACACTCTCTAGGGCGGGCCCATCTGGGTCATAACTCCGGATGTTTTCTCCGGCAGTAACATAGTACCCTATATCAAGATGTTTATATCATTTTCATTAGTGGCAGTTTAAACATACATTTTCGACTGCGGAATGCGAGGTGTCATTGAGCTTAACGGTACTCGTCTAACCAGTAGTATAGTATACAATTTGGTCGTTTGATAGTAGAATGGGGTTTGGAGTTTCGGAGCGGAGTTTCATGCAAACAAGCAGTCAATTATATTTTCAGTATTAGCTAGCGACAGTAATAGCGGTTTAAGAATAATTATAGACTGGGCAGTTTCATAGGCTGAGAAAGAGTGTCTCTATATGCGCAACTTGTAGCAAGTTCTAATCTGGAACAGGAACACAAAGTATTCTCAGCCGTTACAATCTATCATACCTAGTAGTTGCAACAGAAAATATGCTTATTTCAGTATCAAGGCACATGAGAAACGAGCACACGACAAAGTAAGCCAGAATGTGTATCTAGGAACAAACACCATCAGACAAAATCATCTCTGTTTAGCAGAGTAGACCGTATATATACCTAGCAGGAACCTGCAGTTGGCGATTGTGTGTCATGAATAATACTTTACTCTGACCGTGGCATGAGCGAGGTGGGCGATGCTTACATGTCAGTTCTCGATGTTCGCTACGGGAGGTAAAGACTGGTTACGTGTTCCTCTGTGTACCCAGGCCTACAAACTGGGATGGTCACAGAATCAGCCACTCTCGAGACGGATGAATAACATTCAACAGTGATTTTCTCTATATCATTGCCTACAGGGATAATACTGATATTCCCTGGTGAATAGTAATAAATCATATTTATATGA
This sequence comes from Cepaea nemoralis, assembly GCA_014155875.1. Taxonomy (NCBI): domain Eukaryota; kingdom Metazoa; phylum Mollusca; class Gastropoda; order Stylommatophora; family Helicidae; genus Cepaea; species Cepaea nemoralis. The sequence continues at coordinate 57,380 of JACEFZ010002799.1, read as the reverse complement.
ATGCATATATATTATAATTATTATAGTGATGTATATCTATCCTGTCCTAATGTGCATTTCTTTCCGCAAGTGTGCATCTTGCTGGGGTAGGGAATCTCCGTTGTACTAGTTTTGTCATTGAAAAAAAAAAAAAAAAAGACACGATTAGATTACTAACCATTGCCAGTTGCTAGACTTTGAGGGGAGAGATCCGATGGACTTAGTTATCTACGAAATCCTAGACAATCCTTTCTCAGGAAGATATATCAGTTTTAATTGGGAAGTTTTGCTCTCTTAGAAAGGTAAGCATATAATCATCCTAGGTGGTCAACCAGACCTAAAATCTCTTTTCCTGTGAATGAACGAATAAATGAGGGTGCTGTCATTTCGTTTCTGCTCAGATAGGTCAAACGTCAGTTAGGCCGGGTACGAAAAATGGCTAGAGATCTTGTAATAAACTGTTATATTAGTTTTCTTGGGCTCTATCGGATCCCGAATCCTTGTAGGGGGTAGACTATTGCAAGAATGCAATAGAAATCTAACTCAACGGGTGAATAGAAATTGATTGACTCCTTTCTATGAGAGTTTAGTTAAATTCATCTTTCCATCCTGTGGCGTGACATAACCTGGAGCTTTCTATATATTCTGGTACAATTGGTTACTTTGGTAATTATTTTACGTATTTTGGCATAACATACTTGGATGATTGGTTCTAAGAGGATGATAATTGTTATCATTGTTTCGATTCTATTTATGATTTATATCGAAGGCCAATGGTTTTCTGTCTTTGATCATACTGGGAAAACTAACTTTTGTCAGGGATAATGGGGTCTTGTTGTGGCAGATCGTCTCTTGATCTGTTCTTTGCGACTTGAAGTAGGTCTTGAATTGGATAATAGTGGAAAATTAGTGGCGAGGACGAACTTCTTGGTATGACTGGAAATACTCATCTGGTTCTCCCTTTTGTTTATTGCAGTATCCCTCTTTTTCTACACATACTACCCTAACAATTATTCAACTATCAAAAATGGTAATGACTGCCGGGGAAAAGAGTTGTCAGATTCCTGATTTTAACGAAAGATAAAACCAGTTTACTGTCTTGTTGACTGTGTCGTGTATTTCAAAATGAGTACTGCCACCTTTGCCTGTCCACGTTTATCCAGCATGATTCCAATCAATCGAAACCATACATGATGACTCTTGTTTTTCAGATACTTCAGAGTTCAAACATCTACAGACAGCCATATAATTTATTCAGTGTAATCCGTCTCCTAGTGATGACATCTACATCCAGACAACATCAATTTTAAATCAGACACATTCTTCTCACGGACTATTCAATTACACACACCCACACACATTCTCTCTGGAGGGAAGCCAAACATCAGATATGTTTCTGGATCATTCTTTCTTCAAAATACCCGGCTAATTGGGCCCACAGTAGTACAGTGGGTAGCATGCTTGACTGCATGACCGATGGTCATACGTTTAATTCCCCATTACCGCAGATTTGTTCAGACTGACCGATGAAAAGCTTACCGACAATTCTAGCCTACATAAACGTCTTCGGTTACTGCCACTTCACAAACGCTACTTTTTAATAAGGCTAAACTAATTCACAAAATCCTATTTCAGAATGTTCCAAGCTACCTTATGCCATTGTTTAAATATAACACAAGACATAGCGAACGACTAAATATACTTCATGTCCCTAAACCTAGGATAGATTTATATAAAACAAGCTGTGCATATTCTGCCACTCAGTTGTGGAACAATTTTCCACAAGAAATCAAAGACACCACCAATCATTATACATACATTTGCAACCAGTTTAAACACTACCTCAGTACAGAAAACATACCCCCATAAACAAACAAACAAAAAACAACAAAAAAAGACAATAATAATGGTAAATTATCTCAAACGACAACTTGCCAAAAAACATTCCCATATGTATGGCACGTTACACCTTCCTTAGATATGTATAATGCCCATGTTAAACATTGTCTCAGTGAATCATTTGTTATTGATTATTTTTCATGCGTTTTAATGCTTATTGTTCTTTTGTTGTCAAAAATTTGCTTCATAAGTGATGTTGAATGAAAGAATGTATGGGAGGAAATAGAGAAGAAGGGCTGAATGTCAGACGGGCCTGCGTGCCCAATTCTTAACCCTTTGAAAATAAAGATTTTCGTTCGTTCGTTCATTCGTTAGTTCGTTCCTTCTCTTTAACAGTTATTACAACATTCTTCTTGTTATTCTTTATTAAAATTCCATCCATACATCATGTGCCATGCCGATAAGCGTGGGTGGTCATGTTCTGACATCTCACTCGATCACCAGAGTCGTGGATCAGCTCCGTGTTTCTGTCTCGACCAGTGCCACGTGGCCAAGCCTTCCAGGTATTTACTTCTTGGTCTTCCCCTTGGTCTCTTCCCTTTGATCTTGTTATTAAAATTGTATAGTTATAATGTCATAATACTCTGTTGATCGAGCGTGAACTTGTGACGTGATTGGTATATCCTAAGTCAGATTCTTATCTTGATATATGTGTCTATCTAAACTATCTTTCTATCTTTCAACCTCTCTCTCTCTCTCTCTCTCTCTCTCTCTCTCTCTCTCTCTCTCTCTCTCTCTCTCTCTCTCTCTAATAAAAACAAACAAACAAACTGACAAACACACACACAGCAAATAAAATATATTATTACTAGCGGGAAGCAAGAAATCGACAGCTCCATTAAAGTAATTACAAGCAAAAGCACCAAATGATCAGACTCTGAGGGCAGATAGCGTGCAAAATAGACGTCACTTCCTACAGGTCACCAGAGTCCGGCACAGAGGATGATGCATCAACTTAGAGCTTCTATCATTTGGTCTGACTTGTAGCTGTAGGAGCATTGTTCTTTATTGCCCTAGCATCACAATTTATTTTTAATTTTCCATATCTCTTACAGGACGTTGCAGTCAACACCAGGATCTTTCAGCTGCTGTTGATGTACTAGGCAAGATTACGCTCAGTAGTTTGCCATTGCTTTCTCAGCGACAGGCTCACATACCCCCGTAAGTAACCGAATCTCCGCTACCGAATCTCGCGCAGCAGCGTTACTCACGAGAATATACGGGATTACGGAGAAAGACGTTAACCCCTACGCCAGTGGACCGGCTCAATTAGCACCTATAAAACGGTAATATCTGGTGAGAGAGAGCACGCATTGGTGTCCACGGAGTGCAGTAACGTTGGTTATAGTTAATTCCTCAGAATCAATAAGGTAAAGTTAAAGTTAGTTGCATATCCTTTACAGGACGTCACCGTCAAGACCAGCATATTTGCTGTTGTAATCCCTTGGCAAGTTTACGTTCAGTAGTTTACCACTGCTTTCTGAACGACTGATCCACATACCATTTCGTAAAAAACGCAGACGTTCTGCGCCAAATGGCCCCCAGCTGTGTTTCGAACGCGGGTATGCGGGATTGCGAACAAGGAATGCTTGCTTAACAGAAATTGTGACATTTACCTTATATAATTAACAGACAATACGCATAAAAGCAAAAGAAAACAACATAATCAAAGTTAAGCTGTCTTACATCAACCTATTCCCTTAGTGAATTTACACAAGACGCCACAGACAAAATATTACACGATTTCTGGTCAGGTGATTGCTTACTGCAGAGTTATATAACATATGAAGTGGGCAGAGAGAAAGAGTATCCCTCGGAGAAGTAAAGTGTTAGACTTCCGTGGGGATAACGGTTGTCCACATTGGAACAAGATCAGCTACTATGTACTTCGTATTTCAGCCAAAGTATAATTTATTTGTCCATTTAATATTATATCTATATCTGCAGTAAACAACTACAGCGAAATGTGTCAGGTAAGAAATCGTAAACTCTTTTGTTGATGGCGTCTGTGATTAGAGTCTTACATCAGACAATGACGCACACAGAGACGGACCAGTTTGAAAGGCTTCTAAACAACAGTAATCTTCGCCAGTTGAAATACAACACAGACGCAGTAAAACAAAACCATAAGGATCAATATGTAATGATGCATTAAAGAGACGTGGAACAAGAGTTGCTTGCAGTGCAGATAGCCCACAAGAACAGACTTGCACTCAATTATGACGCCCAAGGACAGATTAGAGAGTTATGAAGGGACATGTTTCCTATGTTTAATAAAAATGAATAAACACACACGCACAGGCGCGCGGGCACACACACACACACACACACACACACACACACACACACACACACAAATACACTCAAGCGCGCAGTAATAGTCACACACAGGACACATAAAACCATATTTAAATGGTACATACCATGTTGTGGGAATAATGCCAGCGACACACGAACTAGGAGGGGATTGCTTACTGAAATTAAATACTCCAGCAACGAAAATAGAACTGTTCGGGATTGAGTGTCGTTTAAACGAAGGCAACCTTTGAGAATAGTTCAATCACTTTTTATTTTAGTGTTGTGCAACTAATTTTCTTGTGTGACCATCATGTGAAACTCCCTTGTTTAATTGTCTTCGTTTTTGTTCTAGAGTACACAATTCAACTGCTTTTGTCTTATGTTACTATTTTACACTACATCTCAACATCAGCAAGTGATCTATAACATATTTACCTGTTACACTACATCTCAACATCAGCCAGTGGTCTGTAACATATCCTGAGAGAGACAGACCATACATCGTTGTGCCCAGTAGCAATAATCTCTATTCTCGTTAATCAATCACTTACAATAAATTAGATCCGAATAGAAATGCAAATCAATTTTAAAAGCAACAACAACACAATTACAAAATCAAAATTAGCCAGTTTTACTATCAGCATTCAATGATCCAAAGCACTAATGACTACTACAGAGACTCTTCTAAACAGGTGGTCTTCTTCAGTCTATATACAACACAAGAAACACGGCAACAGAAAACATCAACAAGCAGCACATAATTATGCATTTAAAGAGACGTGGCACAAGAAGTATCGCGATTCAAAAAGTCTATGAAAGCAGTCTTTCACCCAATATAACATCCAACAACATGATGAAGAATTATGAAGCCCATGTTTCCGATATGTTGAATAACAATAAATAAATAGACACGCACGCACACGTACGCAGTATAGAACACCACAATGCAAAACGGTAAAACTAAATTCAAAATAGTATGCTACATGTTATGGGAATAAGAGTGACACACAACTAAAAGGGAATGGTTTACGGAAAGGAATTACTAAAACATCGAAAATTAGAACTATTCGTGTTTAAGTGTCGTTGAATTCTTAACGAAGACAACCTGGGTACAAACCGTGTTTAACGACAGTTTTGTGCACTTGATTTTCATGTGTGATTGTCATGAATAACTCCCCTTTTAACTGTCTTGTCTCTGTTTTCTCCCAGTAAAGTTACAATACTTGTGTCTTATTTTATATCTAAGACTACATCTCAACATTAACCAGTGAACCGAGCACAAGAAAACCCAATAACAACTAACTAGTAATCGATACAGCCGTGGGTTGTTAAATGGACCGCCATTCAAAACATGCTGTGCGTGTTCATGAACAATTTGTCAATGTGAATTTAACTAGTCGATTTACTGCTTGCTTGTTCAGTACCCACCGGCGACCTCCCATCTACAATTACAAGCCAGTCTGTAATAAACCGCCTGTATCAACTTTCAGATCGTGACGTCAATAATAAGAAATAATCAACTTCGGGAAAAAAACATTGCTTATATGTATGTATGTAGTGATGATAGAGGAAGAACGAAATACCACAATGTAATATACAAGTAAATGGGAATATTCTTCAACAAGTGAATAGGTACAATTATCTCGGAACAGTAATAACATCTGATGGGAGATGCCTTGAAGAGATTAGAACAAGAATCGCCATGGCTAAAGTAGCCTTTAGCAAGATGAAAAACATACTGACCAATAAAAAGATGTCAATTGAAACTGAGAAAAAGAGTGTTGAGGTGCTACATAGAACCTGTACTTTTATATGGATGTGAAGCTTGGACAATGAGCAGTCAAGCTGAAAAACATCTGATGGCTGTAGAAATGTGGTTTCTGAGGAAAATGCAAAGAATACCATGGACAGCCAGAAAGACCAATGAACAAGTCCTTCAAGAAACAAACGAAGATCGTAAAACTGATTAGAGACATTAGACGCAGACAGTCAAAATTTTTTTGGGCATGTTATGAGAAGAAATGGATTGGAAAACTTGGTGACAACTGGCAAGATCGAAGGGAACAGACCAAGAGGAAGACCGAGAAGTAAATACCTGGATGGCTTGGAGAGGAACACGGAGCTGATCCACGACTCTGGTGATCGAGTGAGATGGCAAAACATCACCGCCCACACTTACCAGCATGGCACATGATGGATCGATGGAGTGATGATAGTCAGTCATATATAACTGAGCTATAGCATAACAGTAGACTGTACTACCTGCTTTCTGTTAGCTCCGAATGTTGGGCGGCGCTTACCACACTTGACACCCCACAATGGAACTCTTCGCTAGCTGCCGAGCATGGGGACGGAGCGCTTATGGGAATGCCCCGAATGATGTGATGTCGATTCCGAAATCAATCAATCAATCCATCAATGTGAAAATGGCTTTGGGCGAAGAAGCACAACTGGGAAGGTACAAGCCTTATCCTAGTGTGAGAAAATGCAACCTAAAGACTAAATGTCATGGCAGGACACACCAAGCCATAAGCCTTAGTCGGAAACGTGTCTAGGATCGGACAGGAGGACAATTAAACCACTGTGTGTGGATCCGGCAGCTTCTGCAGATTGTCTTGTTCCAGATGTATCGGTGGGTACCTTTGCCATGGAGAAAACTAGACAGGCCGAGAGAATGTTCATGCTGTATGGGAAATGCATGGTCTCTACAGGATTTGTGCTATGGAAAGGTATAACACCATGCATGGCCTGGTTGTAGGCATTGTGCGTTTTTTAAGTGCAATGTAATTAATAAATTATCGTGGGCCGCAGAGGTGTTTTCAAGGGACTAGGGCTATGTTCTATACCAGCCAAGATCTACTAACACGTCCTAGTCGTGCGTCCTGGGCAACAAGTCCTTTCGGGGTCCTGGCTAACGTAATAGGATCGCTGATTCTTCCGAAGTCGAAGAGTGTCTGCATGCACGGCGAGGAACCACCAGTCTGCACACCAATAAGCCAGACATGGGACAAAGGATACTCACGCAAACCTCAGTCCGGTATGGCATCACACTAATGTTGGACAAAAGGATGTCTTCATCCGACATACAGGACTTCATAGCCAGCGAACGCAATCAAGCACGCATAAACTATCGTCTGTTAGAATGGCAAGGTGCCAGTATTGATGAACATTTTTTTTCTCGCATATCCTATTACAGGACATGGCTGTCAACACCAGCATTTTAACACTGTTGTTGATTTCTTGGCAAGATTACGCTCAGTAGTTTATTGATGAACATAGATTTGTACTGTTAGTTTACAGACTATTTAAAGGCACATCGTTATGTACAGTATGAATAGCTCACTGTGTACAACATGAATTGTTATGAACATAATGAACATAATGATAGTAAGGTATATATGCTAATATCTTAGATTACTAATGATGTAAGTTAACAACAACAAAAAGGACAAAACCAACTCTGTCTGATTTTCTTTTCTATTGTCACTTCATTATGTTGTCTCATCACATATTCTCACAGCTGCCGTTTGTTACTGTACAAGGTTTTATTATCTACATTATGTCTAATAGAAAGCTCGTCTCTTTATATTTATTATGTTCATAACTATCACACACACACACACACACACACACACACGCACGCACGCACGCACGCACGCACGCACGCACACACACACACACACACACACACACACACACACACACACACCCAAGTTAGTTGCATATCATTTACAGGACGTTTGAAGTCAACACCAGCATTCTTTGATCAAAGAACAATGAGATTTCTTTGTAACACTATGAATAGAAACAAGTGAACTTCTTCACGCTCATTACGCAGTATTACCTTTAATAATACAATCTGGAAATGAGAAACTAATCAAGTCTACCAGGGCAAAATGAAAAACAAAATGTATAATATCAATGCACCCCTCTCCCCCCCCCCCCCCCCCCCCCCCAAAAAAAAAAAATAATCATAAAAATATGTCAACATATATATTTATCAAAGGAAACAAATTACAAAATGTGAGTGAGCCAGTTTTGAAAATCAAAACTCATTGCTGACAGGAGATCAAGAGCAATGAGAAGAACAAACATTGCTCTGCAAAGACTAAAGATTATTTTCTTCTGCAAAGAATATCATTGCCATTTTTACCACACTGATCCGTCAGTGTGACATGATCAATGTGCATACTCGTAATTTATTATTATTATGTCAATCTCCTTCTGTCCTATCTTACTACAGGTTAGTGTGCCATGTGAACAGAAAGAATCCAACAGCAAACATTTGCGTCTATACATCTCCTTTTCTCGTGTACTTTTGACGTTATATTTTCTCTTCTGTTTACTTCGAGTGATATGCTAAGCATGTGTGTACATGTGTTTTTATTTACTATTTCCTGCAGGATCTATACATGCCTGGTTGTGCATACCCTCGCTTTAAACTCAAACGTAGTTCATGCACGTGCTGCCACGTCTAGTGTGCTGGACTCATTTTTGCGTGTGGATTAGCTTTCCCTATTACCAGTGTCCCTCGCCATCAAGCGAACCCACTCTGGCTTCTGAGGTACTTGTAATTCAAGTCAAGAACAAGAAGTCAGAATTTTAGTCAACCTGGCCTGTGTAGTGGTTGAACCAGTAACCCCCGCAAAGGGGCTGAGTGGTCTCGAGGTATGGTGTCCGCCTCGAGTGCTAGAGGTCCCGGGTTCAAGCCCGGGTAGGGCCGGGATATTTTCACGTGGACTTCAAGTAACAAAATTTCCCCTGGTCTCTGGGTAGTAAGATCGGACGCCCTTGTGTGTTGTTGCGCACGTAAAATATCCCTTGGCAGTTGGAAATCGAAAAAGAGTAGACTAACGGCAAACATTTCGAGCTAAAAGTCTAAATAAATAATGTTTGCACATCCTTTACAGCGACATCGCTGTCAACATCGGCATCTTTCAACTGATTATTGATATCTTGGCAAGATTACGCTCAATAGTTTGCCATTGCTTTCTGAGCGGCCGGCTCACATACCCCGTAAGCTACTGACGCGATTCGAACCACTGCTGATTCTCACCGTCGTCACGTTAGTTACGAGAGTGTACGAGATTACGGAGAAATGTTGCTATCCTCTAGGCCAGGAAGCCGGCAGTTAAAAATCTACCCAAAGTATTTTATTTCGGGATCCTCGCCGATGCTAAGGAGTTCGTGCACTGAGCTGAGATTAGGAGAAGAACGGAGCATTTATGGGTTACACCCGTGTGCCTTTATGTTGATCCGTCGACTAAACTAAACTAAACCTCCGCACACCATGCTGACCTCTACCGTTGATGTTTTTGAGTGTTTCATTATAAACATGGTGTATTTTTAATGACTGTGCAGTGTTTGGAAATATTGCCGGTCCAAGTTGTGTATTCACCCTTTGTTTAGTTCATGCAATATAATAGGTAAATACAAAATTTGGACAGGCAATATTTTCAAACACAGCACAGTCACTAAAAATACGCCTTGCATCATATATAGTCGTCATATTTGGTAGGCCTCAGTGCACGGAGGAATATATGACCAGTCTTTCCCTTCCGTAGCGAACGACGAGAGTTTACATCGAACCCTGGCCCTAACGTGCACATGACGTTGAGAGCGCAACGTCTTAACCGTTACAGCAACGCCCAACGCCTCCTAACCTACTCGAGGACTGACAAATGACAATTTGGTCTTTTTCAGCAAGGATAGACAAACACCACTGTAAGAAGTCAAACTGGCACGGAGTTCAAGATGATGCCTGATAATGCACTTGTGTGTATTATATTCAGAAGGCGATGTCTCACAGGGTATGTCCAACAAATTAATGACTCTCGTGCACGTATCTGTAAATCGTAACTGCAGAAGTCATACTTTTTCTGTTAACACTCGCCAGACAATTTACCCACAGAGGAATAATTATTTTATAATACGTCCATCTGGCATGCGGCATGCACGACCAAGCCATCACAATCAGCACTGTGTGTGAATAGCGGGCTAGTGTGTGTGTGTGTGTGTGTCTGCGTGCGTGTAAATGTGCGCTTCATCAATAATTATTCAGATAATTCATACTTTGTTTAAATATTTGTATTTTAATCAATGGCAGTGCCTTTTTCATATTTAATATCATAGTAGCCAGAAAATAACAATGATGGAAGGCTGCGTTAATCAATATAATCAAATTTTATTGTTGCTATCACATTTTCTTCAATGATGAATGTTTCTGCACCATGCACAGTAAATACAACACTGCATCACTCTTAATTTTAATTCGTAGCTGTGTAACAGCGATATTAAATCGAATCACCGGCGGTGTATTTGCTTGTTAATTGCATAAAAGCTGCCACACACAAGTTAGTACACATTTATCTTCATATTAGCCTAACCTACCTCATACGCAAACAGCTTTCTACTTGAGAACGGTGAGACATTACATTGATGTAACGACAATAAAGCTATGAAATACAGTGAGTAAATCAGCGAATTAAAGAAGAAGAAGAACTGGTCGGCTTTACTAGAACACAATCAAAAGTAATTGGAAGGTGTGCACAGAACACTTTATCAGAACACATCATCATCTCCTCATGTGCCAGCTGATAAGCGTGGGCGGTCATGTTTTGCCATCTCACGCGATCACCAGAGTCGTGGGTCAGCTCTGTGTTCTTCATTCCACCATACCATGTCGCCAAGCCATCCAGGTATTTACTTCTCTGCCTTCCCTTTGATCTCTTCCCCTCAATCTTGCCAGTTGTCACCATGTTCTCTAATTTATTTCTTCTCATGACGTGGCCACACACAATAAACATAAACTGATACACAATAGTAGTTGCATGTCCTTAACATGACGTCGCAGTCAACCCCAGCATGTTTTATCGCTGTGATTTACCAGGCAAGTTTACGTTGTGTCATTTGCCATTGCTTTCTGAACGATAATACGATTGTATGAAAACCAGCGCAAGCGTTCTGGTTCCAAATCCCCCTGTAACCACAGCACCGATATGCTGATACAACTACATAGAAAATACCAAAATGTTACTTGGTTGATGTTTACCCGGTCCCACTGTCATCTCTATAGTCTTAACTGATATCCGTATGAGTGTTCGGGGTCTGTATATTGCATTATTGATTGCTTTCTCTTCCACACACACACATCATTACTATTCTTCACTAAGTGATATCAATGTTAGTATTCGAGGTCTTTATATTGCATTGTTGATTCCTTTCCCTTTCACACATCATTACCATTCTTCATTAATTTTCATCTTCATTTTCCTTATTGTTCTTCACATTATAACTTTAAATAGGAATTTGGTTGCGTGGTGTATGAGGTGGTATTTGGGTCCAGTTGTAAATACAAATTTCAGTATATTAATGTGTGTCTATCCATTGTTTTAAATATCATTTAATATTCTAGTTAATATGTATATTCCAAGTTCTCCGAATCCTTCACATCCCTCTACTGTGAGTCCTTCTGACCCAGGCTGTTTTCCTGTTTTCATACTCGTATATTTGATGCCGTTTAGTATAGATGTCCCATCTAATTTAACTTTCTTCTGTTAATTCTGCTCTTTCTCCACAGTGTAACTCAGTTATTTATTCATCCTATCTTTTCATCATTGCATCCCCATCCATTAAAATCGTTCCCGTCTTTGAATTAAAAAGACATGTTTAATCTTATTTCCCTGTCTGTCAAATAACTGATTTGCCAATGCACATTTTAAAATCTTAAATAGACTTTATGTCAATCTTGTTACAGTATTCCTTTAACCAATTTTCTTTTGCCTTAAGCATTTATCTAATACGCTGTTTTATTTATCTTATTATATTCTTCCTTTACATTTGTAATGTGGTTTCTCTTGTTCATGATTTCTAAGATTTCTTAGGTCATCCATTTATTCTTAGCTTTTTGTCTTCTTTCCAGTAAAATTTATGTGCGTGTTTGATAGCCGACATTTTTCAGAATATCCAGTTGTTCATTATGTTTTATATTTTAGGCATTGCATTGTATCTGTTTGTCACAGTCACTGTGCGTCGTTCTGGAATGTCTGTATTTATTAAATATCCTAATTATTTCATTGTTTTAATTCTTACTTCTATCTTTTCACAGAATGTGATCAATGTTTACAGCCAGTGCGAGGCATTGCATTCGCACTTACCACTGCATTTCTAATTCTTGTAGTCATCAGTATATAGTTGATTTGATTGAAAGATTTCTTCTTGGGGTTTTCCATGTGTTTAGTCGTCTATTATCTGGTTTAAACCAGGTGTTTATAGTCAACATACAATTTATTTTTTGCTCTTTCTAAAGATTTTCTCCTCCTTCATTTCTTATCCCTAAACCATAGTCACCAACCATAACTTATATTCGCTCTTCTTCTACTTCTGGTTGAAATCTCCAATCATTATTTTCACCTCGTGACATATGATCTCAGAGATCACCATTTCTATTTTATCATCTTGCTTGCTTTTAGAGCTTGCATGCCCAATTCTTAACCCTTTCAAAATAAAGTTTTGTTGTTGCTGTTGTTGTTGTTGTTGTTGTTGTTGTTGTTGTTGTTGTTGTTGTTGTTGTTGTTGTTGTTGTTAGTGCGTATATGTATAAAAAAAAGTAAAGGGCTCTTTTACATGTCTTTAGATGTATTTAATTCATATACAGTAACATGATTCTGATTCTACCAAGCCCGTTCCCTTGGCTGTGGTTTCGCTAGATAGTAGATAGGGACAGTGGGAATCTCGTTAATCCATTCATATGCGTCAATAGTTAGCAGGGAAAGAAGACGCTGTTGAGCTTGACTCATGTCCGACTTTGTGAAGACATATGAAGGGTGTAGCATAGGTAGGAGTGCAAGCGCAATTGAAATACCACTACTTTTATCGTTTCTTTACTTATTCAGTAGTCGGTGGAGATTTGTCCGTAACAGACGAGCGACATCTCCGGCGGGCCTTTTCTCGATGGTCGCGAGAACCGCACAGTGGAAGGATGGGAAATTTGCTCGCAACAGACGAGCAATATCGCCGGCGGGCCTTTTCCCGGTGGTCGCGGGATCCGCACGAGTCAGGCGGGGAGTCTGACTGTAGTACACGCTTTCACAGGTCCAGACACTTGAGATCGACAGATGTACGTGTCCTATGGTACAGGCGCGTACGAGGCCCTCACCTGTGGGACTTAGCTGAACGCCTCTAAGTCGGGTTCCATGAGATCCAGGGTCTGGCCACCACTCGCCACCTGCTCGTGGAGGCGAGGTCTCGGAGGTTTGACTCTGAGCCGCCAGCGTCTGCAGCCTACCTTGTTCCTCTGGAATAGACAAGGCAAGGCCGAGAGAGGAAACGTGTCGTTTGGGCACCACATGTTCTCTGAAGCTCTGCCCAGGCCATCTATCATGTGCCATGCCGATAAGCGTGGGCGGTCATGTTCTGCCATCTCACTCGATCACCAGAGTCGTGGATCAGCTCCGTGTTCCTAGCTCGACCATGCCACGTGGTCAAGCCATCCAGGTATTTGCTTCTAGGTCTTCCCCTTGGTCTCTTCCCTTCGATCTTGCCAGTTGTCACCAAGTTTTCCAATTCATTTCTTCTCATAACATACCTAAATAATTTTGACTGTCTACGTCTAATGACTCTAATCAGTTTACGATCTTCATTTGTTTCTTGAAGGACTTGTTCGTTGGTTTTTCTATCTGTCCATGGTATTCTTTGCATTTCCTCAGAAACCACATTTCCACAGCCATTAGCTGTTTTTTTCAGCTTGACTGCTTATTGTCCACGCTTCACATCCATAAAAAGTATAGGTTCTATGTAGCATCTCAACACTCTTTTTCTCGTTTCAATTGATATCTTTTTGTTGGTCAGTATGTTTTTCATCTTGCAAAAGGCTACCTTCGCAATGGCAATTCTTGTTCTAATCTCTTCAAGGCATCTCCCATCAGATGTTATGACTGTGCCGAGATAACAGTATCGATTCACTTGTTTAAGAATATGTCCATCTACTCGTATATCACATTGTGGTATTTCCTTCTTCCTAGTGACGACCATAATCTGTGTCTTCTTAATATTCAGTTCTAACCCTAGTTGTTCACTGTGTGCAACAACCGCATCTACTAAATTTTGCAGGTCCTGTTCATTGTCTGCAATCAAGACTGTATCATCTGCATATCTAATGTTATTGATGTATCGTCCCCCAATGTTGATTCCTTCCATATCTTCTATATTTCTAAATATATTTTCACTGTACAGGGAAAAAAGATCTGGAGACATTACACATCCTTGTCTCATCTCTCTTTTAATAGGCTGATATTGACCTACATCGTTATTAATTCTGATGGCAGATTGTTGTTTCCAATATATGGGTTTTACAAGTCTAAGGTCTTTTCCATCAGTTTGTAGATCTTCAAGCATCCTTATCATGTCGATATGTCTCACTTTATCGAAAGCCTTTGTGTAGTCTGCCCAGGCATTGTGGAGGAATTCTGGCCAAATTCCAACTCACATACTTTGGTCTGTCAAGACTGTAAGGTGCCACTCACTCACAGTAACATATATTTTGGAGAGAACAATAGTGGTGGGAATATGCCTGGGAAGAGAGGAAGAGGAAGGCCAAAGAGAAGATGGGTACAGGATGTGGCAGATGATCTCCATATGGGTGTATCAGACTCGGGACAATTTGCTTGTGATCGAGAAGTTTTCCGGAAGGTTGTTATGGGAGCGATGCTCTGCTAAGAACATTCTACTGAATGAATGAATAAATAGTACCAATGGTAAGGCGATTTCACATTACCTTCCATAGCCACCTTGGGGTATGTTATCTCTTCATGTACACTTTTCTGTGACATTGTTTCCGTGCGATAACAACATTATGTCAAACAGTTTCTTTAGTTGTCTTCATTTCTCTCTTTTTCCACAAATATTTCCAATGGCTACAAAATGTTACAGTTTTGCTCAGATAAGTCTGTTTCTGATGGTTTTAATTGCTATACGATTTTTAAGTTATTATTATCATTATTTTTTCTTCTTCTTTCTGGACATGTTCCCGCCGCTCCGTGGCGAAGGTGTTACGGATGCAGTTCTTGATCCCACATACCCGCGTTCGAAACACAGCTGCACGCGATTTGGCATCAGCACGCGTTGCGTTTTTTTCCTCTCTCTCTCTCTCTCTCTCTCTCTCTCTCTCTCTCTCTCTCTCTCTCTCTCTCTCTCACACATACACACATTTTCTCACATACTCACCCACGTACTCTCTCTCACACATACACACGCTGTCTCTCTCATACACATACACAAGCAAACACACACGCATGCATGCTTGCACGAACACAAATGCAATCACGCCAGTTCTGAAGTTGGAGGGAGATAATCAGTGGCGGAGTGGATCTAAAAAGTATTGGTTGGTTGCAAGGACTGAAAAGTCATCAATATTTTTAACATATTGTCTAATCATAACGCAGGATGGACGTCATTAGGAGCCCACTTGCCACCGGGTAACCTGACACCCTGGCCAGTCCGCCCCTGGAGGTAATGATTCTCTAACAGAACAAATTAACTATATATCGAATCTCCGCAGGGAAGTCTGACAAACATTGGCTTCAGAGATAACAGATGAGCTGCTGTGGGTCAAGAAAACAATCTGACTCCGGCAGAATAAAATCTGAAGAAATTAGCCCCATGCTGAATTGTACATTTAAGGAAGAAATGGAGTTGAAGTTCTGCCAGATGGAAAAATGTGAAATAGAGCTATCAATTTAGAGGCGATTTAGCTGTTCAAATCACCCAAGTTTATTTTCGGAGATGAGGCAATTCTCAGAGCCAAGATGTTTGCTCAGAGATTAGTCACTTCTCTTCATTTGGAATTTAGTCTCAGAGACCAGACTGTTCTTGATATCACTGAAGATTACCCTGAGAGATTAGCTTTTTTTATGCCCGTGATATTTACTGTGATAAAATGAGTTTGTTCTTTACAAGACTATTGTTTGTTCAATGAGGTGAGCTTCTTTAAATCAGTGATATTCACTATAAGTTGAGTTAGGTCTCTGTGTGACTATTGTTTACTCTTAGAGGTGAGTTTCCTTACATCAGTGATATTTACTACCCCAAAAAATGAGTTCGTTCTTCGCATGACTGTTTATTTTGAGAAATTAGTTACTTCTTTACAACTGTAATATTTACTATGATACATTGAGTTAGTCCTATGGAACCGTTACTATCAGAGACGAGTTTGCTTTTTATGTCATTGAAATTTACCCTGAGTGATGAACTTCCTCGGTATACCAGAGTATGTAACAAGAATTAGTTCTCTACCTGACTAATGTTTACTCATACATGAGCTTCTTTAAATCAGTTATTCTTACTATGAAAAATCGAGTAAGTTCTTTTTATGACTAATGTTAACTCAAAGAGATGAACTACTTCTTTACAAAAGTTATATATGCTAAAATAATATGAGTTAGTTCTCTTTCTGACTAATGTTAACTCTAAGACAGTGGTTCTCAACCGGTGGGGAATTCCCACCCCCCACCCCCTAGAGAGGGGGGGGGGATTTTAGGGTTTCCAGGGCGGGGGGGGGGGGGAATTAAGATTATTTCAAGATCACATTAATATAAGAACCGATTACTTGATATTGTTTTTCCGTCCATACTTTACGGTTACGTACTTCTTGCCCTTCTGAAATTCATTTTATAACGTAAGTAGACCCGCAAATCACGTTTTATTTAGACGTCTAGACTTGAGAAAATATTGAGAACCACTGTTCTAAGACTTATGCGTCTTTAAATCAGTGATATTTACGATGAATAAGCGCTTTCACTACATGATTAATGTTAACTCTAAGAGATATGCATCTTTAAATCAGTGATATTTACGATGAATAAGGGCTTTAACTACATGACTAGTGATCACTCTGTTAGATGAGCGTCTTTAAACAGGTGATATCTACTATGAAACCAGCGTTTAGTCTGTGAGACGAGCACTACTCTACATCAGTGATATTTACTCTGTCAAACGAGTTAGTCCTCAGCATGACCGACTATTGAAATAAATGTTTAATCTCATTCAACGTTTAATCTCATAAACAGATTCTCATAAACATTAAAATCTCATAGACATTGACATCTCATAAACATTGAAATTTCATAAACATGAAATCTCATAAACACTGCAAAAACACGGATTACTTTGTCTTGATCACAGTATGAATCCTATTTCTGAAAATGAATGATAAATTCCTGAGCACAAGACAGAGAGAAGGGGCAAGATACAAGAACGCTGCGTAGGAATAGTACAGAACTGAAGAAAATTGATGAAAGCAGTGGCAGTTGAGAAACATGATCAGACGTTTTCATCATTAGTCGTCGAAGAGAATAATGCCCTTTTAGTTAGTTAGTTAGTTAGTTAGTCGACAGATCATCCTCATTGCACATCGAACCATTCAGTCCATAAGTGCTCGGATCCCCTCCTCAGCAAATCCCGCAGCGTGTAGCGGCTTATGACACCAGTTCTGTGTTGTTTTATCAGTCTTCTTTGGCTTCCTGCGTAGTGTTCTTGTTTGGCCACCCCTCTTTTAATTTGCTGTTATCCCAGTCTGGCCATGGTTGTAGATTCACAGTCATCACATGGTTCTCGCAAAAGTCTTACTTCTCATAGTGCATTCAGAATGTCAGCCTGTACCATGGCGCGTCCGTCCTCCACAGTAGCGTTACCTGCGAGCTTGTCAGCCCGCTCATTCCCTTGTACTCTCGCATGCCCTGGCACGAAGATGAAACTAATCTTTGCCAGCCGAGACAGCTCCAGAGACAGCAACCAGTCTCTTCGGATCCCCCCCCCCCCCCATCTCTATCCTCTTGAGCATTTTCATTGAGTCGCTTAGGAAACATGCCCTAGTGAATGCCATGTTATTGCTTTACTTGCTGCCATGACTTCCAAAGTCAGGCTACTTGTGGTCTCAGCAAAATCACCAGAGTCCTCCTTCACAATTCTCCCTCCGGCCTGAGCCGTAAAGGCCCATGAGCTTCTCACATGTCGGACGACCGACCCATCTGTGTAAATGACAGCATCACCGTCTAGCGAATTCTCGAAAATCGACGCTTGTACTTCCGTCTCCACAGCTGCCGGGTTTGTTGTATACGTGCTTGTATTTAATGATAATGATGACGATGGTAAAGACTTACATTGACTCTCAGAAAAGACTACAGTTTTCCATTATCGATATCTTCACAGGCACTTTTACCAAGACAGGGACCCACGGTAGCTCAGTGACTTGTCCGCTTGGCTTGCCTGCCTAGTGGCCATGTGTTAGAATCTCTTTAAGGCCTTATTATTTTTTTTTTGGGGGGGGGGGGGGTGGGGGGGGGGGGTGGGATTTGGGTGGGGGGGGGTTAAAGTTGACTAGGGAGCAGTCTAACATGGGAATAAAGAAATATCATGGGAAATAAAGGCGGCTGGCGTGATACAGATGTCACTCATCGTGTGCTGATTGTTCTCTACAAATATAGAACTGGCACGATGTAACTCAATTAGTCTCGAGGAATATAAGGTCCTACTTTATTCTACTTTTCTCTATAACATATCATTTAACAATAATCACCTGGGGCAAAATAATGGTAATAAAATGAATGTAATCAGATTTGGCTACCAGATTATAATTATGTCACGCTTAAAGTCAACGGCCCTCGAGTTATGATTTATTCGTGCAGGGTATGTTGGGTGCTCGTGTGGCTCAGCGACTTGACTTCTGTAGCCACGTGACCTGGGCCGTGAATAGAATTTAGGTTCCCGAATTGTTTCCACGCACCAAATGCTAAGTTAGCCGATTAATTGTGCTCTGTGTTGAGGAAGGTAAAGGCGATTAACCAGGGAACTGATCTGTCAAAGTCATAATGTTACGGCTTAGTTTTTATACACCTACACGGGGCCGAATCAATATGCAACATCAACAATAGTGAATATTGCGCGCCTCTAATGCTTTGTCTCGCTTGGAAAATGTCGTGCTGTAAGCTTTGCTAGCCTTGAAATTCACTCATCCTCGCAATCTTGTCGTTCTTTAGTTTAGTTTAGTCGACGGATCAACATCACGGATCACGGGTGTAACCCATAGGTGATCCGTTCTACTCCTAACTCAAGCCTGAGTCCGGAGAAACTCAGCTCATTGCACGAACTCCGTAGCAAAGGCGAGGATCCTGAAATACTTTGGGTAGATTTTTAACTGGAACATTTTCCAGGGCAGCGCCGTTAGGCTACTCTTTTTCGATTTCCAACTGCCAAGGGATGTTTTCGTGCCCAACAGTACACACGGGTGTCCGATCTCACTGCCCAGAGACCAGGGGAAATTTTGTTAGTAGAAGTCCACGTGAAAACATCCCGGCCCTCACCGGGGCTTGATCCGGAACTCCCAGCACTCGAGATGGACCACTCAGTCCTCCTGACTGTTGACAACGACTGTTGTCGTTCAGATTTGTTAACGGTGAATATCACATTCTTCCACTACCTTGGTTCTCTCGGAAACTACCATACTTTAAATTTTGCTAACTTGAATATCGCTCTTTGACAGCTTCTTGTCTTTCTTGCAATTACAGTGCTTTCAGATTTACAGGCAATATGAAACTACGAATTATGGGTCAACTGTAAGATTGTGGGAAACAGAGAACGCTGCAACGACAAGCCTTCATCAGCAAACAACAATACATAGAAATAACAATAAATAAACTACAGAGATAACATTTCAGTTACAGATTAATACAAATAGTGTAACAATGAAAAAAAAAAATAACAAAAATTTAAACGTATGGTACTTATCTCATAGGTTTCTAATGTAAAACCTTAAAAGAAGACTATGAAAGCCTTCAATTTTGCTAACGCTGATCTCGCTGTATTCCACTTTTCTATCATTCTGTGGAAACTGCCATGTCCATCCATCCATCATGTGCCATGCCGGTAAGCGTGGGCGGTCATGTTCTGCCACCATGGTATTCTTTGCATTTTCCTCAGAAACCACATTTCTACAGCCATCAGCTGTTTTTCAGCTTGACTGCTCATTGTCCAAGCTTCACATCCATATAAAAGTACAGGTTCTATGTAGCATCTAAACACTCTTTTTCTCGTTTCAATTGACATCATTTTATTGGTCAGTATGTTTTTCATCTTGCTAAAGGCTACCTTAGACATGGCGATTCTCGTTCTAATCTCTTCAAGGCATCTCCCATCAGATGTTATTACTGTTCCAAGATAATTGTACATATTCACTTGTTGAAGAATAATCCCATTTACTTGTATATTACATTGTGGTATTTCGTTCTTCATGTATTCATGGGAAATCTCTCTCTCTCTCTCTCTCTCTCTCTCTCTCTCTCTCTCTCTCTCTCTCTCTCTCTCTCTGTGTGTGTGTGTGTCTGTCTGTGTCTTTTTTTTTCTTCTCTCATTTGACAATGTTTTTATGTTAATGCAACATTCACAATAGATAATTGATGTACAAAAGATGAATGTTTGAATAGGCGCAATGTTAGACTACCCTGCGTGCCCAATTTGTAACCCTTTGAAAATAAAGTTCGTTCGTTCGCTGTCCTTCTCTCTCTATCTCTCTCTCTCTCTCTCTCTCTCTCTCTCTCTCTCTCTCTCTCTCTCTCTCTCTCTCTCTATCTCTCTCTCCCACTACTCTGTCTTTCTTTTAAACTACAGTGAGTTCAGTTTTGTTAGCATTGAATCTGTCTCTTTTTCTACCCCCCCCCCCCCTCTCTCTCTCTCTCTCTCTCTCTCTCTCTCTCTCTCTCTCTCTCTCTCTCTCTCTCTCTCTCTCTCTCATCCACGACTCTTTCTTTAAAACTACAGTGCTAGCAGTGAATCTCGCCCTCTCTCTCCCCTCTACCACTTAGTCTTTCTAGGAAGCTATCATGCATTCAATTTTTATAACTTTGATTCGTGCTGTCAACTTCCACTTTGTCGACTTGGAAAATGCCGTGCAGTCGTTTTGTTGTTGTTGTTGTTGTTGTTATTGTTGTTGTTGCTAACAATGGATCTTGCTCTTCTGCACAACCTGGTCTAGAATAGTTTCAACAGTGCGACTGCAGACCGCTGTAACAGCCTTCGTTAATTGAAGGTCTTGGCCTTTCGATTTGAAAGTGGCTGGTGTTATCGTAAGTGAGGGAGAAATATCTGCGTGGGATTGCATTGTGATGATTGATTGTCCACAGTTTTGTTTCTGAAACCTCTGAAGAAATGTAATTGTAACTCTTAAATCTAATGCAACTGTGTTTAGGTCGCCGAGTCCCGGAATGGGCTTGCAGCTAAGGGAGTGAGGCTGCCATAGAGACTGTGCTGTTTGGCCAGTATTCAAGTACAATTGCTGTGTCACAAGCACACAGGATCGGGAATATTTAAACCGCTCTATGAACCACCACATTTATAACCAAGGCTGAAAATGCCGATTGAAGGAGGTGGAACTTTATTTCTTTTTCTACAAATCGGATCGGATCTGTCACAGCCACCGACTTCTCCGTCCAGTCTTCTAGCTCCGAAACCAGGGGGGTTATGCAAGACTGGACCTTACGAGTGCCGAGAGAGATATTATGATGCAACCTCGTTGTGATTGAGTTTAGCAGGCACGGGCTAGATGGGATTAAGCATACACTGGTATTGTTTCCTTCATGGAGTTTAATTATGTCACTGTCTACAAACTCCAATGCATTGCCCAGATTAATAGATACAGTTGTCTCTAGTATGTCATGTTTGAAAGTGGAAAATAAAAGAGGTTTCGTTTGTTTAAACCGTGGAAGTTTTCACAGATTTTGGTTGGATGGTCACTATATCCTATGTGTTAATCCAGTCTTTCTTTCTTTCTTTCTTTCTTTCTTTCTTTCTTTTTCTGTCTGTCTGTCTGTCTGTCTGTCTGTCTGTCTGTCTGTCTGTCTGTCTGTCTGTCTGTCTGTCTGTCTGTCTGTCTGTCTGTCTGTCTGTCTGTCTGTCTGTCTGTCTGTCTGTCTTTATGTCTTTATGTCTTTCTTTCTTTCTTTCTTTCTTTCTCTCTTTCTTTCTCCCTCCCTCCCTTCCTGCCTTCATTCCTTTCTTATTTTTTTCTGTTTGTCTTCCTTCCTTCCTTCCTTCCCTCTTTTTTTGTGGAAATTGTGGAACAAACACACTTGTTAGATCACACACATACAACTTCCGTAGAGTAAGCCCTGAGCTGCATCACTAGCTATTTATTGCAAGAAAACTAGTGTTGACTCAATCATTGTGTCATTTCAAAATACTGATTACATTGAACATTAGCTCTAGGACTGTGGGGGATTTCCGTCATTTGCAAGACATAATCCAGGATGACTTGGTTTGCCCAAGCAATTCCCTGGCCCTGATTTCTTGCCTGAAATAGCCTCAGCCATCAGAAGTGGCGGAGGCTTGGAGACGACTGCGGCGCACACTATGTTAGAGTAATGGAATCTAAACATGATGGAAATGTGGTACTCTCTCGCCCGAGCGCCTTGTCCTGTGCCTATTTGCAAAATTTGTCTCTCGGTGTTAGTCTTTATGTCTGTCTGCCTGTAAGTCTGTTTCTCTGTCTATCTGTCTGTATG
Organism: Cepaea nemoralis; assembly: GCA_014155875.1. Taxonomy (NCBI): domain Eukaryota; kingdom Metazoa; phylum Mollusca; class Gastropoda; order Stylommatophora; family Helicidae; genus Cepaea; species Cepaea nemoralis. The sequence goes on along the minus strand of JACEFZ010002799.1, from coordinate 34,656 downwards.
CCCGTCTGCATGGGTTTGAGTGTTTTCTGAATTTCTGTGGTTCGAATGCAAACCAAAATAAAAGATGACAGACAGACAGACAGACAGACAGACAGACAGACAGACAGACAGACAGGCAGGCAGGCAGGCAGACAGACAGACAGACAGGCAGGCAGGCAGACAGACAGACAGACAGGCAGGCAGGCAGGCAGGCAGGCAGACAGGCAGGCAGGCAGACAGGCAGACAGGCAGACAGGCAGGCAGACAGGCAGGCAGGCAGGCAGGCAGGTAAACAGATTAGGATTAAATAAGGTTATTAATCTAGGGTTGGACCTAATTATAAACTCGCTGATGAGGTTGAAATAGGTAGGGGTAATGGAAACATCGCCGACTGTGTAGTATGTTAGGTATTTCCTATGCCTTGCATTATATTTAAACATAGTCGATAAATGTCCAGCGGGATGTTTCTTTTCTGAATGAGATAAACAGAGGTCTTCCTTCTCTAGCCATAAGTCGTGGCCTCCGTAGTTTTTGGTTTGAAATGCCTGCCATACTGGCTGCTAGCTGCCAGCTAATGTCAGCGCCATTTAATAGCTTTTTATTTTGTTCTGTTTCTGTTTTATTTTTATTTTTTTCAGCTGCAGTTACAAAGAAATATTCGACAAAGACATTAATGACCTCAAGATCAATTTTTTGGCGCGCTGACAAGTTGATAAAACTCTTAAGAAAACCGCAGTTCTTTACTGTCGCGATAACACAACATTTTCCAATATTTTCCTGACTTACACAGCTCACTATATAGAAAACAAAACAATCAATAAAAGAGGTGACACACTGGATAATGGAAACCAAAAACCTCAAAACAGCAGACAGATGGGCCAGATTTGGAATCAAATATGGGTTAAAGTACTCTGACTCTGGAAATAAGACATTTAGTTGAGTCATGCAATCTCTTACGCCCTAGACAAAGCGAATGAAAACTGTAATCTGATTAGAGAAATCAGACGTAGACACACATGTGTCAAGACGTTGAACAATTTATGAGGAGAAACAAAAACAAACTTGAAAACTTTTCCGTAAAATAAAATATTTAAAAAGACATTGTTCATATGCCTTGAGTTGCATTCGTTATATTGTGGTTGCCCCATACATTTATAGACCAGCCCTACGTGAAACAGACGAAAACTGTAATTTGATTAGAGAAATCAGACGTAGACAGCCATACCTCAAGATTGTGAAGAAAATTAAACTGAACACTTTAGTGACAATTGGCAAAATAGATAGGAAGAGAGATACTACCAATATGGCTTGGCCACGTGGCATAATCGCAGCAAATCACCGACCAGGACCATGAGTTTACTGATAGTGTCAGATGGCAAATCATGCACACCCATGCTTATCGGCGTGATATATGATGTCAATGAAGTCTCTGTCCTGCTCTGTGTGCCAATAAGTGCCATTATTGTACATTGTACTACTCGATTAAATTAAAATAGGTATTCTACTGTCACGTCGTCTTATTTTCTAGTGCCTTTCGGTACATATTGATGTAAAATAAACTGAAAAAACTGCCCTTTCATATGCCTTGGGTGCATTGAGAATAATGTGCTGGTCCCATGATTGTGTAGAATAGTCGGCACTGGGAGAGCTGTTGTGGTCAATATCTACAAGAAAACTTTAGACAGAGTACAAAATGAACTATTAATTACACACCTTCAAGATATGTAACACATCCATCATGTGCAATACACACCTTCAAGATATACGAGTAGACGGAAAGGACATCGGACTCATTAGTAACTTATACTGGGAACACATGTAGACAATTAAATAATTGCTCATAGCCCATAGAAATAAAAAGAGGAATAGACAGGGATGCGTGTTGTCCTCAATCCTCTTCAATTTATACACAGAAAGAATATTTAAACAAGTTAAAGAACTGCCGGACTTAACATCAACGGAAGGATCGTAAACAATTATAGGTATGCTGTTGATACAGCGTTACTAGCAGAAAGCCAGCAAGAGTTACAAGTTCTAGTGGAACAAGTAAACATGCATAGTAAAGAACGTAACAGTAAAATAATTAACAAGTTTCTCCTATCTTGGACACGTAATAACAGATGATGGCAGAAGTGAAACAGAAATAAAAAAGAGAAAAAGGAATGGGCAAACATTAAACATGAAATCAGTATTTACCATCTAGAGAGATTAACAACGAGAAATGAGAAGAAAAAAAATGAGAATTGTCAAATGTTGTGTATGTTCAACATTACAATACTAAGCAGAAGCCTGGACAATAAACAAGCAATTAATATGTCGAATAAAGGTCATTGAGATGTGGATATACTGAAGAATATGTTGCATTTCATGGAAACAAAAGCAATCAAACACAGATGTTCTAGAAAAGTATGAGAATGAAATGAGAGCTGATGAAATAAATAAAGAAGAGACGAGTGAAATATTTCTTATAATAACCATTCAGGAGGGTAAGGTTGTGGCCAGGTAACATAAAGAGATGAACGAACATCAGACTGACATAATCTACAGTCAATGCGAGAAACAGACCGTGTCAGATATCCATTGCAGTGAACCTGCATTGTGGAGACGGCGCCTGATTGATTGATCATGCAACCACCTGTACTTCCCAAGATATTCCCTGGTACTCATTTTAGGCCAGCTTCCTGGCCTAGAGGTTAGCGACGTTTCTCCGTAATCTCGTATACTCTCGTAAGTAACGTGATGACGGTGAGAATCAGCAGTGGTTCGAATCGCGTCGGTAACTTGCTGGGTATGTGAGCCAGCCGCTCAGAAAGCAATGGCAAACTACTGATCGTAATCTTGCCAAGAAATCAACAATAAGCTGAAAGATGCTGATGTTGACAGCGATGTCCTGTAAAGAATATGCAAACATTTTATTTACTCATTTTAGGCTAGGTCGACCTGGGAGCCAGGGTCAATGTTAAACTAGGTCGACGTGCGAGCCCAGGTCAATGTTAAAAGTCCGCCCGACTTTCCCTGAGAGCAACCGACAAGATAAAACAAAACAAAAACAATGCAGAGTACTTTTGAAAAAAAAATATGAAAATGTTTGAAAAATGAAATGGGTAAACGATGATAAAAGATGCCTTCCTGAGAAATGAGATGTGGCAGAGTACACAATTAATCTAGCCCTTTCTCTTTGGAACCCTATTTTGTTGATGTTACTAGACTGGGTCCGATGTCACACTTATGGATATAAAGATTCGACGGTAACTGAATACTATATAACTGGAAACTATATAACTGGAAACTATATAACTGGAAAATATATAAATGGAAAATATGTATAATAAAGCTTCTATTTATCACACTAATTACGGCAGGGAGATAAATGCGAAAGCATGTCACTGTAGGAAAATATAAGAGAAGGTAAGAAGCCTTCTCCACACATTGAGGCCTGTTGGGTATATCGTGCTAGTCCCATAATGTGTAGGTTAATCGGCATGTATGTGTGTGAAGTGGTCAATATCTCACCCGCAGGCTTAACATCCCGCAACATTCCCTGGCACCCATGTTGGCAAGGCCGAAATCGGAGCCAAAGCTTCGAACACATGTTCATCGCCACGCCACACAAGTGTGCGAACCACTGTTCTACAGCGGCTCCTGTAGCACGATTCAAAAATACACAATACGACAAACAGACCAATCAATATCCTATACACTAACATCAAATCGTCATCATCAAGCGTAGTGATGCTCGGCAGTAAAGTGTCTCCCGCAGTTTTTGTCCCGAGCCTTCTTTGTGCATTCTACTACGCTGTGACTGGGCCATATCTCCATGTTGTCTAACCATGAAATCTTTAAACATATTTCTTGTCGATTTTTATCTTTAACAATGTTGTCTGTTCATTTATATCTTTAATAGCTTTGTCTGCCTATTTATATCTATAACAATGTTGTCTGTCGATTTATATCTTCACAATTGTTGTCTCTCCATGTTTGTTTTTATAACACACACACACACACGCACGCACACACACACACACACACATATCACTGTTGCCCTCTAGCACCTCTTCCCCCCTCTCCCCTCCTTTCCCAAATATTGATACCGTTGTGGTATGAAAAGATTATTATATCGCTAGATGTCACCAAAGCGGGTCGCAGAGGTGTTTCCAAGGCACCAGGGCCGGGTTCAATACTGGCCAACATCTACTGACGCGTCCTCGGCGAGCGTCCAGGGCAACAGGTCCCTTTGGGGTCCTGGCTAAAGTCAGTAGGATCGTTGATTCCTCCGAAGTCGGAGAGTATCTGCCTTCACGGCAAGGAACCACCAGTCTGTACACCAATAAGCCAGACATGGGACAATGGATACTCACGCAAACCTCAGGTTCGGTATGACATCAGACTGATGTTGGACAACAGGATGTCTTCATCCGGCATACAGGACTTCACGCTGGAGTTCGCAGCCAGTGAACGCAAGCAAGCAAGTCACCAAAGCACCTAACCTTCCTCATTTTCTACCCTTTATGAGAGCCTTTTTTTTTAGAGGATTGAGTTTCCTCCTCCTCCTTCCTCTCCTCCTCCTTCTTCTTTTTCTTCTTCTTCTTCTTCTTCTTCTTCTTCTTCTTCTTCTTCTTCTTCTTCTTCTTCTGCTCTTCATCCCGCATTGGGACATCGACCCTCAACCAAACCATGTAAATCCGTTATGTCTGTTGCAATCTTCTGCAGCTTCACTCATGTCATCCCAATATTATTCATCCCTGTCATTCTTCTATTGTTTTAAGATCTCCCGTTGTTTCGTTTGCCTTGTGGATTCCAGACAAGAGAGTGTCTAATAGTTTAGAACTTCTTTAACTATCGCTGCACCATCCAGGAAATTAGCCCTGTCTTCTGAACCCCACATTAAAAAGATCGAAATTTTGTTCTCCATATGTTTTGACACAGTTCATGTTTCCACTCCATATAGCAATGCTCAATACATCCATCTTTCGAGGAACCGTAATTCCAATTGCCAAACAAAATTTAGACTTTAACCAAACAAAAATGGATGGCGGAAAACTGTAAGCAGGAGTATGTCACAGTTATGACTTAAAAGTTGTTAATAAGGTAGCAGACATGTTGCATTATATACCAAATTAAAGGAGGTTTTTAGATATGGGAAATCGCTTAAGATAATTAATCATTCCATGACACTTAATCAGTTAACTTGACACTTACAAATCTGTCTTCTAGGGACTCCTACGCACCAAATCAACCAAACAGACAAACAAAAACAAAATAAATTACCTGACGCTATTGAAAATAAGAATAAACTAAAGTGTCAATCGCCGTTAAAGATTAATGATGCGTTTTTAATGGATAACCCTTTAGTCCTTATTATCTATGTAAAATGTGTGTTTTCTATGCGCCACATCCGAACCCAGTTACACGGCGGGCGGTTTAATTGATGGTTTACTGTAATATTTAAAACGGTATCCAGACGTAAAAGAACACAACTAGCCAGAGATCAATAGCTGCGCCCCGGCGTCTAGTCCATGGCACATGCTGGCACTGAGAAAACTAACACGTGTTTGTAAAAATATCATGCTGGCGGGGGCGTGTTTTCACTGTTTTCTATCGTTACAGTGGCCATGTTTACCTCCATGTCTCGTGTGAAGTAATGGTAAGGGGTGATTTATATAGACAGCAAACTAGAGGGTTCTTTTAACGTCTTCATCGTTATCGTCTACGCCATTATTATTATTATTATTATTATTTAAATATTGAGCACAACCCACTACTGGCAACGCCGATCGCATTCTGGTATGAACCTAAGGCCTATCCACGTCAATATGGAAGCACTATACTCGAGTTTCGCCCTCATTTGAGCTCGTCAGTAGTGCATATCCCTGACCGGATCCGGAAACAGTCCCGGATCACGCGTGTGAAGCGGGTGTGTAACCACGCGGCACACACTGGACACACCAAATTATGACAACAGAATATCACAACGCTACCCATCGTAGGCTATGCTCAAGATGAACACACAAAAAAACCACATAATCAATTATTATTATTATTATTATTATTATTATTATTATTATTGTTATTATTATTGCCATCGTCACACCAGTCCCTTAATCGTGACCGTAATTGTTGACCCACAACACCTGTCGAGTTCCGCCTTATTAAAATATTAAGCTAGCATCAACTACTACAACTAATTGTTTGTTTGTTTGCATATCCTTTACAAGACATCGTTTTCAACATTAGCATCTTTCAGCTGATTGTTGATTTCACGGCAAGATTACGCTCAGTAGTTTTCCATTGCTTTCTGAGCGGCCGGTTCACATACCCCGTAAGTTACCCACGCGATTCGAACCACTGCTGATTCTCACCGTCTTCACAAGAGTATACGAGATTACTGAAAAAAGTCGCTAACCTCTAGGCCAGGAAGCCGGCTACTACAGCTAATACTAATACAAAATCTAACACTGCTGCTACAACAACAACAACAACAACAACAACAACTACTACTACTACTACTACTACTACTACTACTACTACTACTACTACTACTACTACTATTACTACTACTACTACTACTACTACTACTACTACTACTACTACTACTACTACTACTACTACTACAGTCACCAAGCATTCTTGTTTTTGTTTTTTTTTGTCATCGTAATCCTCATTATTTTTGTCTTCCAGAACACTATCATCACTATAATCACCCAATCCGCCAACACAAATACGACAGCTGAATTCAGTTTCAAATCATCATCATCCTCTATCTTCAGAATAGCTCGCTCGCCAACAGACTCGACACCTAGGGGCGTGCTGTGCTATGATATGGAGAGGCGGCCGCATCAGGCGGCATCGTAAAATACAATGTAAACCATTCAATAAGTAAAAATCTTTTTCGGGTGGCATTTCGAAAAGAAAAGAACATGTAAGGGGCGGCATCTCGAAGACTTGCATCATACTGAGAAAATGTATTGCACGGCCCTGTCGACACCATTTAAAAATGTATATTAATTGTAACGATGCATTGCTTTCATAAACCGAGTTATACATGGATGATTTAGAGCCATCTATTGGCCCATCAATACATCCGGGACGACTATATGGGGCGTCCGTTCTTTCTAACTCAATGTGACCTTAGTCTGAAGTAAAGTGAGTAGTTCTCTCAAACAACAACCACAGATCTCCGAATAAACTGCACTCAGACAGTTTCAGAAGGGTGCTTTACGTTCACGAGTGTTTATTCTCAACACCCAACATTTTAAAGTTTCATATCTTTCCCCATTAAACTTTAAACGAAAACAATCTGATTTTGAATCTGTTTGTCAGCCCACGACTGGACTAACAATCTTGAAAGCTTCTTCGCTACACTTCTAGCTCTCCTATATATGTGATATTCTGTTCATATTGTCATCGCCATGTCTTTAAGTCTTCCTTTCAATGTGTTGTTCAAACTATCGCCGCCATATCTCAAGAGCTCCTATCTATGTTTCGTTACAGCTGTCTTCGCTACATCTCTAATAGAACTGTTTATGTATTGTTCATTCTGTCTTCACTTCATTTCTTTCCATGTGACATTTTGTCCATACGTCTTCGCCATCTCTCTAGTCATACTTTCAATGCTTTGTTTAAACTGTCTTCGCCATATTTCTATCCACGTGACGTTTTGTCCAGACAGTCTTCGTCATTCATTCATTCATTCATTCATTCATTCATTCATTCATTGGCACCTTGCCGTCTTGACAGACGATAGTTTGTGCTTTAAAAAGGCATATTAACTTTTACCCATGGCGGTAGCGAATGTGACTAATAAGGCCAATTCGCGCTGTAAATGTTCCTTCACAGTGGGTGCATGTGAACACGTGGTCATGTCTACCACCATGCACCATCTTACGTCTCACACGCTCGGTGTGCGACTTATCTGCAATAATTTTTCGCCATGCCTCTAGTCATATTGTCAATGTTTTGCTTACACAGTTTTCGCCACTTCTCTAGCCCTATCAATATTTTACTCGTGCTGTCGTTACCACAACTCTAATCCTGTATATGTTTTATTCATGCTGTCTTCGCTACATCTCTAGTCCTATATATGATTTATATCGACTAGAGGTCCATAGCTCTACAGTAGTAATGTATATCAGTCGACTAGAGGTCCATAGCTCTACATTGTGATTCATACTGGTCTAATAGAGGTCCATAGCTCTACAGTGGTAATTTATACCAGTCTACTAGAGGTCCATAGCTCCACAGTGGTAATGTATACCAGTCGACTAGAGGTCCATAGCGCTACAGTGGTAACTTATACCAGTCGACTTATAGGTCCATAGCTCCACAGTGGTAATTCGTATCTGTATACTTGAGTTCCATAATTCCACAGTGGTAATGTATACCAGTAGACTAGAGGCCTATATCTCCACAGTGGTAATTTATACCAGTCGACTGGAGGTCCAAAGCTCTACAGTAGTAATTTATCCCAGTCTACTACAGGTCCATAGCTCCACAGTGGTAATTTATAAAAGTCTACTACTACTACTACTACTACTACTACTACTACTACTACTACTACTACTACTACTACTACTACTACTACTACTACTACTACTACTACTACTACTACTACTACTACTAGCTCTGCAGTGGTAATTCATACTTGTCTACTTGATTCCCATCGATCTACAGTGGTAATTAATACCTGTCTACATGAGTTCCATAGATCCACAGTGGTGATTCATACCGCGCCTGCTTGAATTCCATAGATCTGCAGTGGTGATTCATGCCAGTCTACTTGAGCTCCATAGATCTACTGTTGTGATTCATACCGCGTCCGCTTGAATTCCAAAGATCTACAGCGGTGTTCATAACGCATCTACATGAGTTCTATAGTTATACATCGAGGGCTCATACTTGTCTACTTCAGTTGCATAGATCTACAGTGGCAATTCATACCTGTCTACATGAATTCCATAGAACTACATTGGTAGTTCATACTTGTCTACTTGAGATGCATAGATCTACAGTGGTAATTCATACCTGTCTACATGAATTCCATAGAACTACATCGGTGTCTCGTACCTGTCTACTTGAGTTCCATAGATCTACAGTTTTTATTCATACCGCGTCTCCTTGAGTTCCAAAGCTCTACAACTGTGTTCATACCTGTCTACTTGAGTTCTATAGTTTTACATCGGTGCTCCATATCTGCCTACTCTAGTTCCATAGATCTACAGTGGTGGTTAATACCTCATCTACTTGAACTACCTCTCCCTGTCCTCCTATCAAGACCGTTCGTAAATACATCTCCCAATTTAAAATGCCTAGACTGTTTGTTTGGAAATTACCGAACAATAACAAACAGAATTGCAGGAAAATAAATATTGGCAAGTGACGTGATAGTCCTGGTTGGTTGATCTAGATCGAAAGCATCCTTTGAAACCGCCTTTGTAAAACACGACATGCACAGAAAACAATTAATTAAAATAGACCTGGATATCAGCCATCTCTTTCGCGTCCGGCGTGGGGTTCTGCAACCTCAATGTTTATAAACTTCGTTACGTCGATCATGACCGCCCTTGACATTGCTGGTTGTTTACCTGATGATCCTATGGTAAACGTTTGCAGGTAAACCAGATGAAACGTTGCTAACTGTGTAGGGTAATTTAACGGCGATGTTTCATTGTGTTACATTTAGCATGTAAAACTTGCCAGCTGCGCTGCTTAAGGTGCTGAGAATATGTTAGTTAATTGGTAGTTAAGTAGTTAATTAGTTAATTAATTTGCTAGTTAGTTAATAAGTTATCTAGTTAGTTGATTAGTTAATTAGTTTGTCAGTTAGTCAGTCAATTAGTTAGTTAGTTAGTTAGTTAGTTAGTTAGTTAGTTAGTTAAAGCTAGTTAAATTAGTGATGGTTGGCTGGCTGGTTGGTTAATCAGTTAAGTTAGTTATCAGATTATCCTCCCTGCACAACGAACCATCCAGTCCTTAAGTACCAAGAACCCTCAGCATGTAGCAGTCGGTGACACAGTTGCTGATCATTTAAGGCGAACCAGCTGCCTTGTTGTGGAGCTGCCGGAAACGTGAGAAGATTCAGCTGTCATTTTGATGTGACTGGAAAAGTAGAGATATCCAAAATGCGTTAGTTTGATGTTGTTGGAATGTAAGGCTATTCCAACTGTTGTCTTTTTTTGTTACTACAAATGTGTAATTATCCAACTGCTGTATTTTGATGGTGGAAACTTAGGACTATCCATCTGTCTTATTATTATTGTGCCGAAATGCATGACTACCAGAATGTGTTAGTTTGGTGTTGTGGGAAACATAAGACTTTCTTCTAATCGTGTTATTTTGATTGCGTTGGAAATGCATGGATATCCCAAATCGTTAGTTTGATGTTGTTGTTATCGATGTAAGCCCTTCCTATACTGTCGTATTGCAGTGTTGCTGGAAATATAAGACTAGACCAATGTTCTACTTCGTCTCTGCTTGAAATGTGAGACCATAAACCTGAGTTTATTTGATGTTGTTAAGAAATTTAATAGAGTTTAATTATTTATTTTGATATTGTTGGAAATGTAATTATATTTAACGGTTTATTTTGAAATTGCTGGAAATATAACACTATTCAACGGTTTATTTAGATGTTGGAAATATTAGATCATCAAAATATGCTAGTTTGATATACTTGGAAATAGCAGATTATCCACTGATTCTCTTTTGATGTTGTGGTTGGAATTGATTATGATGGCGACGATGGCTATAGTGTTGAGAATATTATGATGATAGCAGTGTCGTTACTTTTTTTTAATTGGCATGTTATTTTCAACCCTTGTGCTTTATAGATTGGATATGCACTATACATTATTATTTCGCATACTAGATAGTTTGTTTGCTTTCGCTATGTGGACGTATGTTTACGTATTTAATATTTTGCAGCTTATATTCGAGGGTGGACTCGTTCTGTATTTAAAATTTGTAGTGTTTATATCCTTGATACATCTCGTGGAAGTTCCAAATGTAAGACGGGTCTGCGTGCCCAAATTATAACCCTTTGATAATCAAGTTTGTTCGTTCGTTCGGTTGTTCGTTCTAGATGACGCGTAAGAGAAGTAGACAGGAAGTTGTGCTGATAACACCATGAGCATGGTCGGACGAAAGTTCAATGCCTGCGCTCGTCGTATGGTCAAGTGAGGAAACGATTGACTACCTATAGCTGTGTGCATTCAGGCCTATAAAATACGATCGCTTTATCACAACACAAACCCGTGCCAGGAAACTGCTTCCAAACACATTGTTGTTGTAATTAGTATATCGCCTTCTATATTTACAGCTGGGGATAAAATGTGTATAAAATGCATTACTTTTTCTTTCTTTTCCCATTAATCCTCATTTTCCTACTCCCTTTCTCTTCCACTTCCTTATTTCCTTCCTTCTCTTTCTCTTCTTCACCTCTTCCTATTACTCTTCATCCTCTCCTTTCATATTCTCATTCTTCTTCTTCTTCTTCTTCTTCTTCTTCTTCTTCTTCTTCTTCTTCTTCTTCTTCTTCCTCTTTCTCCTCTTTTAAACTGTCAAAATAACTGTCATGTACTGCCAATATAGTACCTTGCGGAATATGGCAGGAGGTGTTGAGCCTGAGGAATTAAGGCCGCCTGGCTAGTGCAGTTGCCGCAAACTGTGCAGGTTTGCCCCCGACAGAAAAAAAACTCCACACTTTACCGAGGATTCGAACCCGGGTCTCCCGAAGGATAATCCGACATTCTAGCCACTTGGTCAGCAGCTTTCTTCTAAACAACACAGCAACAATGCACTATTAAACCCGTTGGTACGCCTCAAACTCCCTCCAACCCGCTAATGCTGGCCCCACCCTCCGTCTAAACTGTGATTTATGCCCGTGATCTCATCAACCGCAGCTCTGTGCCAGACGTTGGACCTCAATTAAGCTCTGAGGTCACCGCGCAGGAGTTCTCATTATGGCAGCAGAGGACAATTGAAATCCAGCCCTGGCGTCTTGTCGCTACGTCATTGTTGCTCCCAGTAATAACATCTCATTTATGGTTTTCTTTAAGTCTCAGTTGATACAATGCTTTAGTAATGTTGTTGTTGTTCATTTTACACTTGTGTTTTGCTACACGCAAAAGCTAGTTGCATATCTTTTACAGGAAATCGCAGTTTCCCATCGCATTTTTTGGAGGTTTGTGATTTACGTTGGGTATTACTTTCTGAACGACTGGCACTAATAATATTGCATGAAAAGCAACGCAAGGCGTTTTGTTCTGCTACGTCGCCCGCAGCTGTGTTTCGAACGCGGTATGCATGAGTAGGAACCTCGTCCGTAACTAACACCTTCGCCCCTACCTCCAATAAGTAAACAAACCAATTTTTCTTACAGACTCTAAAATTTCAAGAGCTTAAATAACTGCCGTGCTTTGAAATGTAGTCCTTAGTGAAAAAAGCCATTCATAAAAATCTTGAATAACCAGACATACAAACAAAATATACCAGGCTGATTGTTACTTTAAAGTGTATTAAAAGAATAAATGGTCTATGAAAAAAAACCAAAAAACAAATGACACATATTTTATTCAGTCTAGTCATAACCCTCTTTTTAGTAGCACGCTTCTGTTAGAAATGTTTTATAATGATGTTTTATTCATGTTTGTGTAGATTTCTCTGTACGTTTTATCTTGTACTCCGAATAAAAATAATAGAACATAAAATACGAAAGTCTAATGAGAAGAGAGTGCAGTCTGGAACGCGAGTAAATGCTTCAGTTGTAACTGAAGTGGATTGTACTTATCTCCCCCTGTGCTGCCCCTAACCTGGTTAAAGTAATGATTGACTGGTCACGCATAAATCTGGTTCCTTGACAACCGAGTTAAAGCAATACGTGTTTATATCCTTGATTTTGTTTCGCACACGCCAGCACTTGAAATGCATTCAGCAATGTTTTATTGTTTGAAGACAGATTAGAACTTCTTTTTTGCCCTTTCAGATCATGAGGAAAAATCAATGCCTACAGTCGACCAGCAGAATAGAATGCGTGAATGTTTGTGCATCTAGTTGCGATACGATATTTCAAGTTTAAGAATATGGTTTGATTTGTTTGCACAACTGAACAACTCTATAGTGCTCTAATCCTCTCCCGTAGATAATACAGGATGCCATTCGGCTCAGATCCTAAACATCGCAGTACCAGCAAAAATCCATAGGTGAGTATATTGGAAATGCATGTCTACAAATATCTCTGCATCGGTAGCTTTTCATGCCCCGGAGTTTCTGATGCCGAGTTAAAGGGTTCAACCCCATACACCAAACAGTTAGATGTTGACTTCTCGTCCTTGGTTTGGGGACGTACATTACAAGTACCTCTGATGTCGGAATGAGTTCGCCTAATGGCGAGGGACACTGGTAAAAGCATAGCTAATCCACGAAAAGAATTCAGCCCAGTGCTACTAGAAGTAGTGTGTATGGATTATGCTTGAGTTCAAAGCGAGTGAACGACAATAAAAATCTCCCGGAGTCATGATCCGGGTGAGCCCATCCCTCAGAGAGTGTAAGGAAGGTACAGGGCCGAAACAATCCGAGATAGGAAAGCTTCTGATGATCAGAAACCTCCTGCCGTGTTTGCTGCGCGGGAGTGTTTTTATCACTCTAATATTTGAAATTGAGTCTCGGTACCTTAGAATATCGTGGATCACGAATAAGAAAAATACTGATATTCTAATAAGATCTCAATATGAAACAATCAAACAAACAAACAAAATGGTCAAAAACAGCACCATGTCTCAGATTCTTTGAACAATTTAGGGGCCACAGTAGTTGTGGAAAGAACAGTGGCGGAAGGCATAATTCGTGGAAGTATAAGGCATGGGTTGATCAGCGTAACGATGGACACAGAACACTGAAACACTCTGGGCATGACAATGCGTGGGACAGAGGAACTGGCAAAGGATCGAGAGGCTTTTCGGTGGGTCTTGATGAGAGCGATGTGCTGCAATGTACTTGGTAGGCGACTGTTATACATATGGAAGAGAATGAGAGAGGTAGGTGGACCGACGGACATACAGACACACAGACAGACAATTGGACAGTCGGAAGGACGGACGGACAGATGGATGGGTGGATGGATGGATACAAAGACAAGTATACATACACACAGAACGAACGAATTTTATTTTCACAAACTGGCCACGCAGACCTGTCTTACATTCATCTCTTCATACAATTTTTTGTTGCAATTTGCAATTTTGCAATTAGTTCTGTACCATGACAAGTAATGCGTGAAGACTTGACATAAGATATTTTTGTGTTCTTAAACAGACGTAACGATTCTAATTAATTAATTATGTAGAAGAAACTATTCGAGTTTAATAACCACAGCACATTTTAGAGTGTGTGTTTGTGTGAATATGTGGGGAGAGAGAGAGAGAGAGAGAGAGAGAGAGAGAGAGAGAGAGAGAGAGAGAGAGAGAGAGAGAGAGAGAGAGAGAGAGAGAGAGAGAGAGAGAGAGAGAGAGAACGAACTTGATTTTCCAAGTATCACAAATTGGGCACGCTGGCCATTTTGACATTCGGCCCTCTCAATCACTCACGTGTATCACCAATTTTCTATCATGTATGATACATTTACACTGAAATAGAAAAGAAACAAACTAACATTATAAAATAAACACTATAAACATAAACCAAACGTTCATAGTTATTAATGAATAACATTTGGTGGAACTGCGGTAAAGCTGTGAAAATGTAAACAATATAAAATAACACGAAGTGATGCAGCTTTAAATAACAGAATTATGACACATACACGACGTTGCGGCGACTAACCTTCATCAGCAAACAAATACACCCACAAAACACAGAATATAGTCACGGAGAAGACCCCCCGGTGACTACATTGAGGCGTGACGACGGGATGTGAAGAATAAAAAGATAATAAAAATTAAAGCAATGAAGAGAAAATGAAAATTTGAAAACAATGTTCCTACTTACCTCAAAATGCTGAGGTGCCACGAATGTCACCGTTATCTTCTTGTATACAGCCGAGGGAATGGGGTGTGGGATGGTGTCGGGGCGGTGGGTGTAACGGTTCAGTGAGCATCCCAGGTGCATGAGTGGAAGTGGTACATGAACCGAAAAAAGGGTAGGGGGGGGGGGAAGAGGCAGGAAGGTAGGTCGGAAAACTAGAAGCAATAGAGATGGGATGGTTATCTGAGAATTGAAACCGGGGAGTCCCATTGGATAGTACTTATAAATCATATATATATATGGTGGGTGCACTAGTTAAACTGATAGGGAACTGCGCTGGTTATGTCCGCACGGTCGGACGCCTGGACTTGTCTCTTGCCAAATGAGATAAAACTAGCCACCTATTCCTTTTTGCTTTTGGCCTACAAAATTTAATGAATTTATCACACTAGAGACACATAGCAGGAAACTACTTCTAGGTAATGTATTATTTGTTATTAATATTGGCGCACTCAGGAAATAAATGACCGTAGACCCCGAGGTAGACCAAGAAGACGGTGGAGAGATAATATATATACAGACCTACAAGCACTTGGAATCAACGACTGGCAAGAGAAGGTCAACCAGAGAGACGAATGGAGACGGATTGTATCTGCAGCAAAGAACCTCAATGGCTCGGAATGCTGAAGAAGAAGAAGAAGAAGAAGAAGAAGAAGAAGAAGAAGAAGAAGAAGAAGAAGAAGAAGAAGAAGAAGAAGAAGAAGAAGAAGAAGAAGAAGAAGAAGAAGAAGAAGAAGAAGACAAAGAAGAAGAAGAACGAAGAAGAAGAAGAAGAAGAAGAAGAAGAAGAAGAAGAAGAAGAAGAAGAAGAAGAAGAAGAAGAAGAAGAAGAAGAAGAAGAAGAAGAAGTAGAAGAATATTGGCGTAGACGAGATGGGTTGCACACAAAAGGACGACCAAAGAACCTCAATAGACGTTGCTTCTTAGGCACTCCTACAGCTCACCTAGAATGTGCGCTCTGATTATGACTGGTAGCAGCTGGAAGAATGGGAGAAAACCTAGACGTATGTGTTTGTTCTTGTCCGTTATTATACCTGGGCATGTGATACAAGGTAATCAATTTTGCTAAGGCGTGGGCGAAAAAAAGCAAGAACGGAAATATGAGAATTAAAATATGAAAGCTTTGAGGCAAATGTAGGGCGACCGGAAATGATTGCGGCGATAAAAGAGAAAATGTGGAAGACAAGATATGGCTGGCAAGTAAAAGTATATAGGGAAGGGAGGGGGATATATTCAGTGAGAGACACAGGTGGAGATAAAGCGAGAGAGAGAGAGAGAGAGAGAGAGAGAGAGAGAGAGAGAGAGAGAGAGAGAGAGAGAGAGAGAGACAGACAAGGGGGGGGGGGCACAAAGAGAGAGAGAGATAGAAAGAGAGAGACATCACTTACACAGAGTGTGGTTAAAGAGGACACAGAGAGAAAGACACAAAGAGAGAGAGAGAAAGAGAGAGAGAGGAGAAATAGGGGAAGAGAGAGGGAGAGAGAGGGGAGGGAGAAATAGAGTGCAACCAACAACAAGAAGTTTAAAGGTGTGAGAAAATATGACGAAAGGAATGGTTTGCAAAGATCACATGTATTATTTTGTTCATCAAGTTTTGTGCTATAGACATGCAATGATTAGCACTGATGAATAAACATCAGGATTTACACCGACTACAACCTCATTTTACACAGCTGTTGGGTATCCTGGGTACCTAGCTGTGGTGAAGACTACCGAAGATTCAAACTGTCACGCTATGAGAATGCAAAAGAATTACGATGGTGGCAGACAATCAACACCCACGTCCTGCACGCATCGTTGGGAGATGTCATACGCATGCTCGGACATGGTGCATTGCTTTCCTACCGGAATGGGATCAAGTCGTCTTGGTACATAATTCTTTGAGTGATCAAATCATAATGCTGAATAAAATGTTGATACCAAGGCACTGGAATTTTGTTGATTCACATAAGACATAAGATAGAATATTCTGCTGTATGTACTATTCCCTGATCCGTGCAATAACGTGAGCCAGGTTCCATATACGACTCTCCAATGTAATGATGCGCATATTATTATAAAATTGATTATGATTAAATACAAACAGTCATACAAGACTACAATGAAGACGTTAAAACTGTCTCGTGTATTCTAGATTTACAACAATTCTCTGAATGCGGCTAAAGAAAGTAAGCAATGTGTGGATATGTTGCTAGAGGTTGTCATCGTTATTTTATTTTTTACTTTCATGAGTCAAGCCGCGTTTTTCTGTGATAGCTTTCCATTCTTATGCCATCATTATGCTGGGTAGCCTAGCACAATAAATAAATTCATATGTACGGACATTTCTTAGAAGTACATGAAAGAAGTTGAGGATAGAGGACTCATCCGAAAAGATACAAATGGAACGTTATTGCGACCACACAAGGTTGCCAACCTGCAACCTCTACATGACAACAGCGCTTTGCTGAAGGAACAGATTTGTATTCTACGTAGGCTGTCTAGTTAACTCCCCACTCTGTCCCTGCTTGTGATGAAAACTAACACTTGTTACACCATGTGCCGGCTTCTCTTTTCTTTTTCTTTTTTTGTTCGTGACATGACATGACATGACAAAAGAATAATGCCAATGCTCTCCTGGAGCTTCTATCGAATTTTCTTTGTGTGTTGGTCTCATTTAAAGAAAAATCTTTAGGAGAGGTTTAGTTGGCGCGTCGATTACAGGTTGGAATCCGCATCATAGCGGAATTTTAAAATTGCTATGGACTCGCGGGTCGATCCAGTATAAAATGGGTACCAGGAAATGCCTTGGGAAGTGAATTCAGCCGGTCATATTACCCATCGAGCGCCGATTGGTCTATATAAAATATTGGATTAGAACAATATACTCAATGGTCCTAAGGAATGTAAAAGGATCCACTTGAATTGACACTTAAGCCGTCTATGCTTGGGAATAGAACACCCTAGTTTTAGAACTAATCACATACTATTATGACATATTTGCCACTGTCAAAGGTACTTCCTTAAAGGGATTTGTACAGATTTGGGTAAATACAAAGGTCTTATTGAGCCAAAACAGGAGAATAATGTTGTTTGGAACAATATCAATATTCATACCCTTGGCATCTAAATGCACAAGTCATACTTTGTGACAGGGCGCGTTGTCTTAAAGCAAATGAAGAATTAGAATCCGTGATAATCCTCGTTTTCTGATTACAGTATATTACAGTTTTATAGGAGGATTTACATAGTGCTACTCACTAACCAAGTTAACACGAGAAAGGTGATCTTGTACTATATTGCCTTTAATGCCTTTGAATTGTAACACAACCCTTGCCTCTGATTTCTCCATTATTCTGACACATCATTGGACCTGTAGGTACAGCTAAATAGTGTTTATTGCGTCGTGTACCATTGCGGGAGAACACGTTTAAGAAGCAAATGCATACTTGACACGTTCAGTGCAAATATGAAGAGCTTTAATTACGTCTGGTTTCAACTTTTCTTCTATTATTCCTCCATAGGATAAAGATGCATGTCTACTGCGGTGTAACCTAACTTCTAATTTTCCATACAGAAGCCTCCGTGTGGCCACGGAGGCTTCGTAACTGCTAGAAAGCAGCAGAATCAGCAGAAACTCTTCTACCCCAGGCAAAGCTATCAGCAGTAATGATCTCCCAGTTTTAAAACCCAGTATCTCAGTTCTTCTTTGCGGTTTTCTTGGTATCTTAAATTCTCTGTTTAGGTACGTCCTCCAGCTGTCTTGCTTGACTGAAGTTTTCCATAGAAAGTGCTCTTTAGTAGCCCTCACACAATACGATGTCTACATTTCAAACCAAATGTATTTTGATATGCTAAGAATATTATACGAGAGGATGGCAGGCTTGATTCATAAATACAAGCAAGAATAAGCGAGACCAAACGTATATTTAACCAAATGAATTAGTCTCACGTCTACACAGCTTAGACAGGAATTACATTTACAAGTGATTAAGTGTTATATACATATTTGCTATATTTGTGGTCATGGGTGTCAGGTCTTAGTCAGATATGACTGAGATACTGTATGACAGTAAACGGTACTACCTTGCTTTCATGTAGCGGCGAATATTGGGTGGCGCTCACTAAATCCGACACCCCATATTGTGCCAACGGCTTTCGGCGGAGGAGTGCGAATTGGTACACACCTTACCCTAGTGCGAGGAAGTGCAACCTAAAGACTAAATGTCATGGCAGGGCAGACCAGACCCTAAGCCTTGGTTGGCAGCTGGTCTAGGATCGAAGCTCCGACAGGAGGGACAGTTAGAGTATAGCTTTGCTGGTCCGGCAGCTTCTGCAGATTGTCTTGTTGCATACGTATTAATGTTATCTTTTCTCTAGAAGCACACTAGGCAGACTGAGAGAGGGGGATAATGCTGCATGGACAACACGTGATCTCTAAATTCAGCCCAGGCTTTGTGCTATGAAGAGGTATAACTCCATTTTACAAACTATCTTCTGCCAAGGCGGCAAGGTGCCAGTTAGTTTAATAATCATGCTCGACAATGGGAAGACAATTAGGCAGATGCAGGATTTGACACAAGGTAAGTGGGTTTGGCGTGGGTTTGTTGATGGCATATATTCCATCAAAAGGCGGAAGAAGACGTCAAATCTGACATTTTAGATCCTGCAGATGTAGTTCAACTGGTTCGCAACTGACCAAATAATGGCATTCAGTTGGATTATTGATTTACTAAATCGACATTGATAAATAGTTCTGTCGGTGCTCAGGCCAGGTGGTGTAGCATAATAGCACAGTTATGACGTACCATGGCCGAAGTTGATCCAGTGGACATATCACGGTATATGTTGACATTAGATGACTGATTGACTGTCCTCAATGGACACCTTCTGTGAATAACACTGAGATTGAGCAGGGGATATATGATACTCTCTATATATGATTGTATATTGCACGTCGTCATGCGAAATCAATGCCTATAAGCAGTTGCGACTGATGTAACTTAGGAATCAAGTGTAGGTACTAGCAGGAAGCATGGTGGTAAAGGGCGTAACCAACTGGGCACTTGGACTATAAGTGCCCATACTCTACGACATATTCTGACGGAGACAGAACACAATATCTCATATCCCGCGTGCTATGACATCAATGTTTGATGACAAATCCTAACAGTTTAAGGAAATATAAGTGTAAAGCTTAACCTGCAAAGAAGGTTTTATAAATGTTCACTTTAGATATTGCACTGGTTGGCTTTTTCAGTCTCTTACAGTTTCACAAAGGATCCCCCCGACGATAATAACCATAATTTACAAACAAACCGAGAGTTTATAAGTCTCCTGGATACACTATACACTGTTCTCATTGTTAAAATATCTGACGAAATGTCCCTCACTTGCTCAGACCAAAAGTATAAGAGATAACAACACACCACGCGTTGATGGATACACAATAACAATGTCTGATCACATATTGTTCTTCCCCAGGGATAGAACGAACGCGTGAACTGTATTTTCAAAGACTTAATAACTGGGAAAAGGGTTTAGAACGAGGGATAAAAAGATTTGAAGCAGAGACAGAAATGAAGTAGCAATGCGATGTTTTATCCATATACAATAATTGAAATAATGCTTTTTTGTGAAATAGCGGGATGTATTACATAAATCCATATATCAGGCTTCAAATGGAATATAATTTATTTTGCGGATACAGATCGAATGAGTGAAACTTTGATGTAGCTAAAATGCATTTGACAAAGTGCTTCGTATTTGAGAATCAAACGGGATTACTAACAAATGAGATGGGTGTTTCATATGTTATCAAACCAACTGGTATACACATGAATATACATTTCAGCATGATATCAAAACAAAGCCACTTACGACATTGACACTAAGGATGAGCTGTTTTGTGTGGAAACATTTCAAAACAGCAGCTCACGAAAACTATTGCTGAGGTTGCTGTGGATCTATTATCAAGAATTTACAATGAATTTGGCTGTCGCATTGATATAATGCCATGCAGCTTAGATTCCTCGCCTGTAATACGGAGTTTATGCACAGTATTCGGATAACTCGTAGGAGAGAGAAAATATGTATTGTTTGTTAAACCGAAAAATAGACTAAGATTTATTATAACTGTTACTTATTTCTTTGTACATTTCTTCTTATACACCCCTCTTCCAAACCAGTGAATGGAGGATGAAACCAAAGACAGAACTTATGCAAATATATAAATATCTATCATTTGTAAAAACTGTAAGAAGGAGGCAACGCAGACTGAGTAAGTATAGCAGATATTGCCGGCGAATCGACGAATGAAAGCGTTGATGATAAATGATAGGAGACTTTGGCACGCATTAAGTTACCCGAGTGAGCAGTGCAGGATTTACGTATAAGCTAAACAAGCTATAGCTTAGGGTATTGCTCACTCGGACAATATTTTTTGGGGCCCCCACTGTTTTGGGGGCCCCAAAAAATATTGTCCGAGTGAGCAATTGTCATATATGTATACTTAAATATACTGCAGTATTATTAGCGATTTCGTTGCTAACGGAGGAGTGAGTGCAGTATACGAAAATACCCCTGTCGTGTTTCCTATTGGATAAATACGAAACTGTTTTTATGAAAATCGCGAATGACAACTTTAACGAGGGGTCAAAATGTTATTCTTCAGTCCTGCATGCTTGAAAGCTATTGCAAGTGAATTGTTTGAAGAATATTTTCCACTCTTTGACAAAGGTAAGGAAGTTTATAGTTTGGCTTGTTTATTGTCAAAGGTAAGCTAATTTAACCTGCATTTTTGAACTGCGCACTGCGTATCCAATTTTACATATAAATGTTGAGTTTTAACAATATTCGTTATACAGAAGACATAGAATAAAAAATTTTTGTGAGCACGGTCGTGGTGTGTACTCTTATTAAATTCAAAATGTTGGAATCGCGGCATATTGGATTGGTGTCTGCTTTTTTTTTAATAAACAAGAAGATTTACAATCATCAAGTTAAACAAAATATCAATGTACGTTTAAATTCTATTACATATTTATTTTGTTGCTTTATATTTATTGTATTTATTGTTTATCTTGCTACATGACTTAAAATCTTAGAAAGTCAAGCCAGTTTTCAAACTTGTCCATCGTCCATTGCTGAAATTTAATTGACTGGTTCACAGTTTTATCTGTATTGATAAATGTCTTATCAAGAGAATTATACTTTATTGTGCATTTATGAATGCTGTGTCCATTTTTGCACACAACTATAGAGGTTCTAGAAAGATTCGTTATGCAGAGGTGTGGGAAAAAAATATTTTGTGAGACCACCTGGTTACATCTTTACAATCGGGAAAATTCACAATGGCGGCATTCCAGCATATAATATCACACTAGTGTCTATTTTTATTGAAACACTGGAGATGTAGAATCATAATATACAAAATATCAAATAATTTCTACAGATAATTTGTGTTGTTGATTTAATAATTTTTATTCATGTGACGTGGCGGAACCATTGTTGATTTGTCTGCCCACAGTTTGCAAGATGTCAACCAGAAGTTATAAAAGTGGAGCTCAAAAGAGGAAAAAGAAGCAGAGAGCTTAAGAAGAGCTTAGCAAGATAACAAAATTAGATAGTTTCTTAACAAAGATAGATAAGGGGCCTGATGAACCAAAAGCCTCTACCACAGTGAGTCAGTCACATGATATTCACCCTATTCCTGATACAGAGCCTGGTACATCTAGTTGTATAGAATCTACTTCAACGAATGAAGCAACAAATATTAAGATTAATAAACCAGAAAGTAGTACAAGCACAGAAGATTCAGCATCAAAAAACAAACAGAATGATATTGGGGTATGGGGTGATTTAAGTAAAGATGAGATTTTATACTGGGTAGAAAAAGGTCCGTCAGAATGTCAGCACTCAAATGGTCCATTTGAAAAATCAAAGAAGCTTTTTTGCAAACCAAGACAGATAATGCTCGAAAAGTTTGTTATATCCCAAACGGGCTAATGGTGAAAAATATTACAGAGAATGGTTAGTATATTCGCCAGCAACTGGTCGTGTATACTGTTTTGTGTGTAAACTCTTTTCAAATTCTTCTACACCATTATCATCCGATGGATTTTGTGATTGGCACAACACCTATTTAGTTCAAAGTCATGAAAACTCTGTAGACCATAGAACAGCTTCGGTAACATATCTTACAAGAAAACGTGGCTCAACAATTGACTGCCAGCTAGCAGAACAGATAATTCATAAATGGCAGTACTGGAAAAATGTTCTTGAACGAGTTGTGGCAGCCATAATTACTATGGCAGAGCGTGGTTTACCTTTCAGAGGAGATAAGGAAACATTTGGTTCTCCTCACAATCGCAATTTCCTTGGATTACTCGAACTTATAGCAAAATTTGATCCTTTTCTAGCAAGCCATATACAAAAATTTAGGAATAAAGGATCAGGTGTCACATCTTATCTTTCTAAAACAATATGTGATGAATTTATCCAAATTATGGCACATAAAGTAAGAGACTCAATCTTGGATGATTTAAGAACTGCAGGGTACTTCAGTTTATCTGTAGATTCCACTCCAGACCGGTCCCATATTGATCAGCTCACTGTTATTGTGAGGTATGTTTCACCAGATGATGGGCTCCCTATTGAACGTATTCTAACTTTCCTAGAGATGGGTAGCCACACAGGGGAAAGTATGGCTAAGATGGTGCACAACTACCTTACAAAAGAGTGCAAAATAGATTTTAGTAAGTGTCGAGGCCAGTCATATGATAATGCTGCCAATATGTCTGGCAAATACAAGGGTATGCAAGAAATAATATTGAAGATAACAAGTATGCTATGTATATTCCATGTGCTGGTCATTCCCTGAATCTTGTTGGTAGAGCAGCAGTAGACTGTTGTTTAAAGGCAGTAAACGTTTTTGGAATTGTTCAAGAAATATATAATTTCTTTTCATCATCAACACATAGATGGGCAGTACTGTTGTCATTCTTCAAAGATGATTCAAAAGTTCCAAAGTCTTTGTCAAAGACTAGATGGGAAGCACATTCAATGGCCACAAGTGCAATACTTGATAGTTATGATGGAATAATTTCTGCATTGCATCAGCTGCATATTGATACTACAGAGAAAGGCGAAACAAGAAATCAAGCCATAAACATTTTGAATAAAATAGAGGAGTTTGAATTTATGGTATTGTTATGTTTGTGGAGTTACTTGCTAGATGAATTTCACAAGACTAGTCAATCACTGCAAGACCCCCAAATTAGTCTAGATGTATGTAGGAAATTGTATGCTTCACTTTCGGAGTTTGTTAAAGGTTCCAGGGATCTTTTCGATCATTTTGAAGAAGAAGCAAAGAAAAAATTGCCTGATGTTGATTACAAGAAAAGAAGATATAGAAGAAGGCATATCAATGATGATGAAGATGATGCTTTAGAGAACCTTAAGCCAAGAGACAAGTTCAGAATCAAAACATTTATACCTGTGATGGATGCATTAGAGTCAAGTCTGGCACAGAGGGCCTCAGTATACAATGATGCTGCAAAAACGTTTTCATTCTTAACAAAACTAGAAGCTACAGAAGAAGATATTCATGAAGGAGTTAGTGCTTTATGCCAAACATATCCTGAAGATGTGGACATGAATCTTGTAGGAGAAGTCAAGCATTTTCATCAATATGTTAGACATAGTCAAGCCCATAGTTCAGCGGAACAAGATAGTCTGACACATCAGGATCTGTATAGGGTAATATTTAACGATCGTGTCCAATCAGCATTCCCTAATGTAGAAGCAATTTTGAGATTGTTTCTTAGTATGATGGTTGCAAATTGCTCTGGAGAAAGATCTTTTTCTCAGCTGAAGAGGATAAAAAATGAATTTAGAACAACAATGACTCAAGATAAATTATGTTCCCTCAGTCTCATGTGCACTAGAAAGCGACAAACTACGCAGTTTATCATTTGATGATGTCATCAGTGACTTTGCTCTGGCAAAGGCAAGAAAGAAAATATTTTAGTTTAATATAATTCCTTAATTCTTATAACATGTTTCAAGAGATTAGATAATAAGCCTTTGTAAATTGTGCCTTTTAAAAGAACTTTTGTTTCTTTTTACCAGAGCTTGCATTTTTAAGTTTGTTATGAATAAACATGATTTTAAGTTAAAGATTTATTATTTCACTATCAATATACTTCTTAATTGTATTTCAGTTTAACCCTCATCTCATCATCTCATCATGTTCCTCTTGTACCTTGCGGTGTCGAGGTGAAGTATAAACTTCGTGAGAGTGCCCGGTTATGGGCTTCGTATATCGACATTCCCATGGATTCTGTTATTCCCTCCGTCCAACGTTTACGTGGTCGGCCTCTTCCTCTGTTTAACCCTCTAGGTATCCGAAAATCATATTTGTCACTGACATAGAATATCTGGACTTATAAAGGGCCCCATATTTCAAATAGCTTAGGGCCTTATTAAGTCTAAATCCGGCCCTGCCCGAGTGTGTAATTTTTATATATTACAAATGAAGAGAATTAAGGTTGCACATATGCAACATATTTAAGTTGTTGTAATTTCCTTGCAACGTTTCCCTTTATGCAACACATGTAAGCTGCTTATGTTAAACTTCCAGATTATCCCTTCATATGTAAATTGTTTGAGTCAATCTTCTAGATTTTCTCTTCATCTTAGGTTGTTGATGTCGCAGTATTTATAGAACATGTGAAAATTGTTTATGCCATAAAACCTTTAAATGTGCTCTTCATATAACAGCCGTAAGTCTTGCTTTCTTTGTTTTTTTTTTTTTTTGGGGTAATCTTTGACATCCAAAGTTCCTCTTTATAATACATTTAAAAGATGTTTATCTCAAACTTCCTTAGCTTCCCTTCACGTAACATATAAAATTGATTAGAGAAACTAGACGTTGACAGTCAGAATTTTGGACCCGTTATGAAAAGAAATAAACTAGAGAATATTGTTACAATTGGCAAGATTGAAGTGAAAACAACAAGGGGGCAGCAGAGAAGTAAATATGCGGATGGCCTGGCCACGTAGGCATAGTCGAGAAAAGAACACGGAGCTGATCCACGACGTTGGTGATCTTGTAAGATGGCGAAACATGACCCCGTACGGCATGGCACATGATGATGATGATATGTAGGTTGGTTATGTGACATCTCAAGTGTTTCCTTTCACATATCATATATACGTTTTTTATGTGAAACTTCTAGAGTCCCCATTCCTGTCACATCAATAAGTTGTTAAAGTCAAACTTCCATATATCAGTTTTAAGTTGGTTTGTCAAACTTCCACATTACAGCTATTTAAGTTGTGTACGTCAATCCTCCATATAACAGCTATACGTTGTGTATGTCAAACTGCCATATAACAGCTATAAGTTGTGTATGTCAAACTGCCATATAACAGCTATAAGTTGTGTATGTCAAACTGCCATATAACAGCTATAAGTTGTGTATGTCAAACTGTCATATAACAGCTATAAGTTGTGTATGTCAAACTGCCATATAACAGCTATAAGTTGTGTATGTCAAACTGCCATATAACAGCTATAAGTTGTGTATGTCAAACTGTCATATAACAGCTATAAGTTGTGTATGTCAAACTGCCATATAACAGCTATAAGTTGTGTATGTCAAACTGCCATATAACAGCTATAAGTTGTGTATGTCAAACTGCCATATAACAGCTATAAGTTGTGTATGTCAAACTGTCATATAACAGCTATAAGTTGTGTATGTCAAACTGTCATATAACAGCTATAAGTTGTGTATGTCAAACTGTCATATAACAGCTATAAGTTGTGTATGTCAAACTGTCATATAACAGCTATAAGTTGTGTATGTCAAACTTGCCATATAACAGCTATAAGTTGTGTATGTCAAACTGTCATATAACAGCTATAAGTTGTGTATGTCAAACTGTCATATAACAGCTATAAGTTGTGTATGTCAAACTGCCATATAACAGCTATAAGTTGTGTATGTCAAACTGCCATATAACAGCTATAAGTTGTGTATGTCAAACTGACATATAACAGCTATAAGTTGTGTATGCCAAACTTCCAGAATTCTATTTAACATGGCATCATATAACAGCTTACGTCTTACTTAAGTGAAATAATCATTTTCCTCACAAAAGCTTCTTCGTGAATGCCAACACGTGAAACAACATGTTGGATACTGTATCATGATGAAATGTTGCATTTCAACTGTTTAATCCGTGTTGTTAGACTCTGTTTCTCAATTACCAATGTCATTGGCAATACTTTTAAACATTGAAACCATTTTGTTTCAATGTGAAGCCGTTATATTACCTGCTGAAAAGATACTATAGCCTGCTTCATTACATTTTCACACAATTTCTGGTAGTCTCGAATATATGCACATAGTATTTACTTCATGTCAGTCAGTCAGTCAGTCAGTCAGTCAGTCAGTCAGTCAGTCAGTCAGTCAGTCAGTCAGTCAGTCAGTCAGTCAGTCAGTCAGTCAGTCAGTCAGTCAGTCAGTCAGTCAGTCAGTCAGTCAGTCAGTCAGTCAGTCAGTCAGTCAGTCAGTCAGTCAGTCAGTCAGTCAGTCAGTCAGTCAGTCAGTCAGTCAGTCAGTCAGTCAGTCAGTCAGTCAGTCAGTCAGTCAGTCAGTCAGTCAGTCAGTCAGTCAGTCAGTCAGTCAGTCAGTCAGTCAGTCAGTCAGTCAGTCAGTCAGTCAGTCAGTCAGTCAGTCAGTCAGTCAGTCAGTCAGTCAGTCAGTCAGTCAGTCAGTCAGTCAGTCAGTCAGTCAGTCAGTCAGTCAGTCAGTCAGTCAGTCAGTCAGTCAGTCAGTCAGTCAGTCAGTCAGTCAGTCAGTCAGTCAGTCAGTCAGTCAGTCAGTCAGTCAGTCAGTCAGTCAGTCAGTCAGTCAGTCAGTCAGTCAGTCAGTCAGTCAGTCAGTCAGTCAGTCAGTCAGTCAGTCAGTCAGTCAGTCAGTCAGTCAGTCAGTCAGTCAGTCAGTCAGTCAGTCAGTCAGTCAGTCAGTCAGTCAGTCAGTTATCTGTCTGGGTATCATCCTTGCACTCCGGACATGTCCATAGGTGCGTCCGGCAGCTAATAGAGCCAGTTCTGTGTTGATTGACGAGCCTCTCATTGTCCTTTTGTGCCTCTCGTTTGTAACCTTGCCAATTCTTACCCTCAGATCTCTCATCCTAGACAATGAGATGGATTCACGGGTGTCACAAGTTCTCCACTCTCGGCATCTCTGTAAGTTAGTATATTATCCTTTATAGGACGTAGCGATCAACTCCAGCATGTGTTGGCTGTTTGTTATCCCTAGGCAAGCTTACGTTCAGTAGCTTGCCATTGCTTTCTGAACGACCGGCAATGATATCATAATATCGAAACCAACGCAAAGCGGTCTCCTTCCAAATCACTAGCAGCTGTGTTTCGATTTCAGTATGCGGGATTACGAACTGCGTACTTAACCTCTTCGCCAAGGAGCCGACAAGAATAGAGAAACGGATTTGTAAGCCAGCGATGACAAACTCACAAATCCGTTTCTCTGTTGAATAAAGTCATGTGTTGAGCCAATCGACATGGGTCCTCATAGAAAAACACACTACCCAGATGTAACAAACACTCTTCAAGACAAAATTACCAGCCCGATCACAACCATTACATTGCCGTCTTAACTGAAACTATTGTTGTGTAATTGGCTAAGGTCTGCCAGTTTTATAACTATTCCCAACGCTACTGGGAGATCCCCAATTGCTATGTTTTCTCTCTCCTCCGACACTTCCAGTCAATGCGTATCGTCTCTCAGCTCAGACAGCCCTTAGCTCTTTGTCCAATCTACGTTGTCTGCAAAAGCAGACAAGTGCTGTGAATTGCCTCAAGTGTCAGTCCCCCTGGTGTATGTATCCAATACAGAGCAGATGTAGAGTTTACATGAACATCAAAGTAAAATCGATGTAACAATGTTTGTTTCTAGAGTGTTGTTGAATGGAAAGGAACATTCTGAATATTCGATAATAATAATAATAATAATAATAATAATAATAATAATAATAATAATAATAATAATACAAAGCTGTCGCGGGTGCGTTAGCTAAGGTGATAGCGAACTACGCTGATAATGTTATGAGTGAGATATGACGCGGGTTCTACGCCTGGGCTCGTCGACTGCGAAAGTGAGAGGAAGATTGGCCACCTTCTCCTTCATGAATCCAGGCCTACGACATGAGATGACGTTATCTCACGGACCCATAACACGAAACTGCTTGCAGATATTTACAAACATAATTTACTACGCTTTTATTTGAACGAAAACTTGAGGATGGTATAACAAGTACCACGTGTGGGTTGTTTACATCCAAATTACGGAGTTTCCGTCAAATACCAGTGCCCCGTGCATGTAACATATGTGTGATACTAGGTCAAACTTCCAGTTTCCCTTCATATACAATCTGTACTTTGTTTACGTCATACTTTAAGGGTTCCCATTTTGAGTTTTTTTCCTGAACCTGGGTAGCGAATCGGACGTTCAATCTCTTCAGATAATAACGAAAATTGGAAGATGTTCACATGGCGTATGTTTAAAATCCGTTGACATTTTAAACTCACAAACAGTAACCAGATTAAAGCTCGTCCAGGCTACACTTCAAAAATTAGAAGATCTTAATTGTGAGATTCATTATACGAATTTATAAGTGTTGTTTCTCATGAGAATATAAGATTAAAGTTGTGGTTTCGTGCTTTATTAGAAACCAGGCCTACAGACAAAACGTAGACAAGTTACAATGCCTTCTCTTCAAATAATATAATGTTTAGTCAGCGCTGAATGTTGATACTTTTAACATGGTGCCCCTTTAACTCACTACTGGGTTAAATAGGTTGATTTGATATTTTTATATTTGTTATTGGACCCGCATAGGTTGATTTGATATTTTGATATATGTTATTGGACCTGTATAGAATGATTATAAGAACGACGGTAATTTACGAGGGCGTGTCAATAAGGAAGTCACACAGTTCTGTGGGATGGCAGGTAAATATATTTGGTGTTTTCTACAGGTGTCATTAGGTGACAGCTACATGGAACTTTATATTTCCATTTGTCAGGTGGCGCTAGGTGTCTCGTGCGCATGCGCGGTGCATACACAAAATGGCGACTGTACTTACGGAGTGTACAACAAAAAGAGCAACGTGCCGTTGTGCGTTTTTTGTGGGCAAAAGGACTGCCTTTAAAGTTTAGTTTAAGTTTAGTTTAATCGTTGGATCAACATCACGGCACACGGTTTAAACCCATAAGTGCTCCGTTTTCCTCCTAACTCAAACCTGAGTCTGGAGAAACTCAGCTCAATGCACGAACTCCGTTGCATCGGCGAGGATCCTGAAATACTTTGGGTAGATTTATAACTCGAAATTTTGCCAGGGCAGCGCCATTAGACTACTCTTTTTCGATTTCCAACTGCCAAGGGATTTTTTACGTGCGCAATAATACACACGGGCGTCCGATCTCACTACACAGAGACCAGGGGAAATTTTAATACTGGAAGTCCAGGTGGATTTTTTAAATAAATCCCGGTCCTCTCCGGGGCCTGAACCCGGGACCTCCAGCACTCGAGGCGGACACCATACCTCGAGACCACTCAGCCCCATTTCCTACGCCTTTAAAGGACATTCATAAGGAAATGCTTCCTGTTTGTGCTGACAAAAGTTTGTCCTGTAAAGCAGTGCAATTCGAAGAAAACGTCCAGGACTGCTGACTAGAGGAGTTTTGCTTCTTCATGACAATACCAGACCAAATACGGTTCGATTAACTTAGGAGAAAATTAACCAACTAAGGTGGGAAGATCTGGAACATCCACCATACAGCCCCGACTTAGCCCCTTGCAATTTCCACCTTTTTGGTCCACTGAAAACCGAACTTGGCGGGAGACATTTCGCGAATGACGCTGAAGTTGAATGTGAAGTGAAAACGTGGTTTAGAAAACAGAGCACGCAGTTCTATGCAGCTGGTTTGGAAGGACTGATAAAACGATGGGATAAATGCATCAATGTTGGTGGAAATTATGTTGAGAAATAAAGGGACAATGTATGTATAAAAATAAACTTGTTTTAAATTGTTATCATATTTAATTATTTTTCTACAGATATTTGTGACTTACTTATTGACTTCCCATCGTAGTAAATTAACACTCGCCTGCCGGCTGGAAGGTTACGGTTTACAATCCACATCGCCGAAAACATTTTAACTGATTTAGTCTTCCATGTCAATTCAGTCTAAGATGGGTCACCTTTAAATTTCTTGAGAAGTAAATGCGACCGATGGCATATTGTCCACGGAATGTCGATTGACTTATAACAAAATGAGTCTAGCATAATATGTACAATGTGCTTCAGGCATGTAAAGGTGTGTTTTTTTTTAAAATTAAAAAATAACTTTAAAAACAAACAACCAAAAAAACTCATTTCTAGGCTGATCTCATATTTTGATATTCGTTATTGGACCGGTCAGTAAGCTCGAATCTTCAAAACTGTTACAAATGCAATTAATCTTTTTCACGCATTAAAAAAAAAAAAAAAACATATGTCTTCGCACTTCCTGTTCGGAGCCAGCTATAACAGCGCTGAGTTTATACATAGCTTTAATAAATCTAAAGTTATGACATTTTGGATCTCCCATCTTCAGAATTTCTCTTCAATTCTGCAGGAAGTAGAAACTGCAAATCTGTACACACATTTAATCGAAAGTGCAAACTGGCAAGTATACAATTCTGGCGTCTGCAGTTGAATTGAGTTCACGCCAGGCTTCGACTGATAAAGTCTGTATGAAAACTGCAATGGAGTTTATATCATCACTGTGTAGGTTTCGATGGATTTTTCGTCAGCAAGCTTGCTGGTGGCTGCAGAGCATTACATTTGTGTTATGGGTTGTTTTCTTTCGACTCAATGTATTCTGGAGTCGTATCTGTGTGTGTTTATCTTATCACAAGACAGTCACATTCGACTGCGTGCAGGTTTAGGAAAGTTAAGAATCAGAGCGTCAGTGACAGAGAATTTGTATACAAGTTATTATGCTTCTAGTAGAGGCAGCAAAACTACCATAAGTGTCTGCCGGTCCGGTAGTCATATCTTTAGATCCTGCTTGGTGCGGGTAGTCTTTTAAACATGTACCTGTTTCCCCAGGTTTACCTGGCGGAACACGGGTATCAAGAAATGTTATGAGAAGTAAAGGAAGCCGGTGTCTTACTGACGTCACTATGCATCAAGTACCGTAAAGCCAGCCGGTGTCTTACTGACGTCTAAGAATAAGAATAGGTCAAGCAAACGCTGCATTTAAGAAATACAATGTATCTTATGCAACAAGACACTGTTATTGCACGACAGAGAGTGCTGAGGTATTATCTAGAATCTGCGAAAATATTGGGTTTTCACCATGCATCCTATACGGCTCAAGGTGTGAAAAGGGGTCCTATATTTTATTTTGTTGTTGTTGTTGTTGTTGTTGTTGTTGTTGTTGTTGTTCTTCTTCTTCTTCTTCTTCTTCTTCTTCTTCTTCTTCTTCTTCTTCTTCTTCTTCTTCTTCTTCTTCTTCTTCTTCTTTTTCCTCCTCCTCCTTCTCTTTCTTCTTCTTCTTCTTCTTCTTCTTCTTCTTCTTCTTCTTCTTCTTCTTCTTCTTCTTCTTCTTCTTCTTCTTCTTCTTCTTCTTCTTCTTCTTCTTCTTTTTCCTCCTCCTCCTTCTCTTCTTCTTCTTCTTCTTCTTCTTCTTCTTCTTCTTCTTCTTCTTCTTCTTCTTCTTCTTCTTCTTCTTCTTCTTCTTCTTCTTCTTCTTCTGCTTCGTCTTCTTCCTTTTCATAGCACAGTTGGAAGACAGCACAGTTGGAAGACAGTATTGGTGGAACACAACATAGTTGGAACACAGCACAGTTGGAACACAACATAGTCGGAACACAGGAGAGTTGGAACACAGCACAGTTTTGTATAAACATGACCGCTGCTATGTCCACACCGGGACTCGAACTTTCTTCTCCCAATGACGATAACCTTTTGTTGAAGGAATAAGTGTAGTTCAATACACAACCAGCTAGACATCCATGACGCTGTGAATTTGTACACATATTTTTGTCAAGAAACTGATCGCAGGAAATTGTTTCATACTATTACAAATCCCGAGAAAAGAACAGTGCATGCATTGGGTTTGTGTAAACGGTCATTTCGTCAATGGGTGCAAGCATCTGGAATGAAACCACCACGCAATAAGCAATAGATAGGTAGAAAGCCAATTGTAGACAGCTTTGACAAGGCTATATCATAAGGCGAGCTATTATAAAAATGCTGGATACCATAGAAACAGTAACTGTATGAAAACTTAGGGTTTGGTTGAGAAAGAACAATGACATGGAGCTATCCGAAACAAATTTGTGGAAAATTATGAGGATATTAGGCTTCACGTTTAGACAGTGCAAGCGAGGTAGAAATATAATTTGCGAGCAACCGCATTTAGGAGCCATGAGAAGCAAATAAATACGTGACATAAGGGAAATGCGCAAAGAAAATTATGATATAGTGTATTTGGATGAAACCTGGATCAATGCGCACCACACAAATGAAAAGGAATGGTAATCTGTGGATAGGAAAGATAAAGCGATTGTTGCCCAGTAGTAAAGGGCAGCGTTTAGTCATAGCCTCATGCTGGTAGTAAGCATACTGGCTTATTACATAGTGCTGGACTCATGTTCGTACCAAAGCATACAGACAATAGGGATTATCATAATGCGATGAATGGTAATGTATTTAGAGATTGGCTCAAGAATACAGTGCTTCCATCCCTAGATAGAACGTCTTGTCTGATTATGGACAATGCATCATATCACAATGCTGTTGCCCAAGAAGATAAAATACCTACGGCATCGAGCACAAAGGAAGCAATAAAAATATGACTCCGAAGGGAAATCATACCATTTCCAGAAACTTATTTCAAGCCAGAATTATTGTCCCTTGTAAAACAGACGCAAACTAGAAAAACAGCAAGAAATATCAAATCGACAAGTTGATAGAAGAGCATGTCCATAGGTGTTTGAGACTTCCGCCGTACTATTCTCATTTAAACTATAGAACTTGTGTGGGCTAAAATTAAAGGACAGGTGGCAGCTGACAATACTATATTCAAATTGTCTGACATCAAGATACTAACCCAGTCCGCGATATTAAATATTGATAAAAGTTACTGGAAAAATGTGAGGACCATGTGCTGAATGAGGTAAATGACAATTGGGGAAAGGATAGATTGAATTGTATGCAAGCGGGAGCAGTCATCAACCTACTAGAATCGACACAGACTAAGGTCTTGGCAGATTGCAGACATTAATACATATTGCACCAACTCCCATACGAATCTGGATAAGCCTTGTGTCGTCACCCGAATTGATGTGCGTTACTGTAAAACAAGATTGTTAGAGTGAACTTGTGAGGAGGAGGAGGAGGAGGGGGGAGGAGGAGGAGGAGGGGAAGGAGGAGGAGAAGAAGAAGAGGAAGAAGAAGAAGAAGAAAGAAGAAGAAGAAGAACAACAACAACAACAACAACAAACAGCGCTGCGCTGCTGCCCCCCCCACTTATAAAATACTACATATTACTACTACTACTACTACTACTACTAAAATACTACTACTTTCTACTACTA
>JACEFZ010002798.1:27500-109086 GCA_014155875.1 Cepaea nemoralis | reverse complement strand
TGTTTTATACCATCCTTGCTTTATTCTGTTACACTCCATGTCGACCATATTGTGAATGCTGGATTTAGTAACAACTCGCCTTCATTGTCAGTTAATATTGATGATAAGATGAACAAAAACAGAAGTACTACTACTATACTACTACTACTACTACTACTACTACTACTACTACTACTACTACTACTACTACTACTACTACTACTACTACTACTACTACTACTACTACTACTACTACTACTACTACTATACTACTACTACTACTACTACTACTACTACTACTCCTACTACTACTACTACTACTACTACTACTACTACTACTACTACTACTACTATTCCTACCACCACCATCACCACCACCACCACCACCACCAATACTACTACTACTACTACTACTACTACTACTACTACTACTACTACTACTACTACTACTACTACTACTACTACTACTACTACTACTACTACTACTACTACTACTAACCATGGTTCTACAAGAACACAGAAAAACCGCAGATTTTCATAATAAGCACATCAAAATTGTTTGTGATATGGACGTGTTCCAATTTTCGTTACAATGACTACAATTATCTCCACTTGTACCAGATTTCAACAAGTATTGCGCAAATACCAAGATGCTAAATAAGAATCAAATTACCATATTACTTACCCCTGAAATAGGCAATTTGTGCAGCCGTCGCACTACATGTCGTCTTTTTTTGTTCACGATTGAGCAATTTTACATTGATTGCGGTTTTTGGTGTACAAGTGAATTTCAGAGCAATCTGTTGACTTTTCATTCTATGCAATTCAACATTTTTTTATAAAAGCGAAATTACATTGCAACATGAGTTGTAATGTGTTGGATTGATCGCGATTTGGAATGGATTTGATATAAATGTTTTTGCTGTTGTATGCAGAAATGTATTTTGAAATACGTATACATTTATACACTTCTAATTATCATGAATATATCCATATGCTAGGATAATACGGAATGTATTCTTCTGCAATCAATTATGAATGTATGAAGTACTTTGTAAATTCGCAGTAATTAATGGAGAAGCTGCATATGGATGTGTTATGTCACAGTTAAGTTGAGATGAGTTTAAGTTAAGAACTGACATCACTGCACTTAGGATATTCTCATACGCGGTACGTCCCCTCGTTCAACAATCAGCGAAGAGTCACTCTACTAAGCAGTTCCCACAGCTATCAGAATGAAAGTTCTCATGGTCTTCCCTCTCAGTTTTGAGATTCTAACAGAACCCCTGCCAATCCCCCGCAATCTCACCCTTTCCACATACGAGTTCTCAGTCTGTTCCTCCACCTTCTTCACCTGGTCCCAGAGGCGGACAACCACCTCTCCCTTGTCCATAGGTATGTTATATCATATTATCATAACAACTTGAAGAAGATCTGATATGAGAGCAAGAGGGTGACCGAGAAGAAAATGGACTGACGACATCAAAGACACTATTCAATGCCACCCATCGGGCCCTGCTACGTTAGCTATTCCTCCCTACGACGCTTGCTGCAAAAGAGGAAGATGATGATAATTTCAACGTTTGGTGAACTGAGGTTGCGAGTGTTGTGTAATTTCAACGTTTGGTGAACTGAGGTTGCGAGTGTTGTGACTAGGTGCTTGCCTGTCGTCACGAATGTCTTGGGTTCGACTTTGCATCGAGATAGAGTTTTAAGAATGACATGTGATACCAGGTCTACCCAGTCAAATGGGCACCAGGTAGTGTCTAGAGAAGAAAAAGGTGACTGGCCTGATGTTGACCACGTCACCTCTCCAGTGACCGTTGGTCAAGTCAAATATGGAACTAATACAATAACTCCAGTACGGCGTTTTACAGGGACCTGTACTTGATGGTACACATATATATATACGAACAATAAATATATATACATACATGCACTTTATTCTTTTTCTTTGAGCAGCAGGAACAATCCTTTGCTGTCTTGATAGGCCAGTCGCAGGTTTGTTATAGTTAGTTGTATATCTTTTACAGGACGTCGCAGTCAATCCCATCATTTTTTGGCTGTGTGTGATTTCTTGACAAGTTTTCATTCAATAGTTTGCCACTGCTTTCTGAACGACCTGCACTGATACTAATTTATGAAAACTAACGCAATGCGGTTTGCTGCTTAATCACCCGCAGTTACGTTTCAAACGCAGTATGCGGAATTACGAATTGCGTCCGTAACCCCTGTTGGATTTTTAAATAAGTTAGTTACATATCCTTTGCAGGACGTGTCAACCTACCCCAGCATTATTTGGCTGTTCGTGATTCCTGGGCAAATTTACGTTCAGTATTTTTGCCATTGCTTTCTGAACGACCGGCATCCATACCATTTCCTACAAAGAAAAAGGAAAACTAACACAATGCTGTCTGCTGCCAAATCGCCCGCAGCAGTGTTTCGAACGCGATATGCGAGATTACGAACTGCGTCCACAACTTCTTCGCCACAGAGCCTGCAGTCGGCTTTAGGACAGGAAAATCTGACCAAGGGGAGTCATCTCACCTGGCGAGCCAGAGCCCCTTTGGTCCATCACCTCGCAGTCATGGTTTCCCAGTCTACACTACGGAGAGGTAAGGTTGTGTCGTCTGCGGGTCATCGGCAGGCTACTTATGTTCGCTTTTCATACCTCCTGAGAGAGACTAAACACAGATGCGGACGATTTGGAAGCGGACTGCCTTGCGTATGATGTCGATAAATTGGTATGAGTGCCGGTCGTTTAAAAAGCAATGGCAAACTGCTAAATGTAAACTTAGCTTTGAATCACAGTACAAAAAAATGCTGGAGTTACCTGCTACGTCCTGGAAGGGATATGCTACTAACTTTGAGAGAGAGAGAGAGAGAGAGAGAGAGAGAGAGAGAGAGAGAGAGAGAGAGAGAGAGAGAGAGAGAGAGACTAACCGATCATGTCTCTTACTGGCTGCAAGTCCAAGCGCAGCCCATGCATTGCTCACTAAACTAGACACTCTCTCGCCGTGTGCAGCTTCACCTCGACAACCCAACCTACAAGAGAGGGCAAACTTTGTTCTGTTTTTGGCTCTCGCATTGCTTTGAACTCAAGCGTAGTTCATACACTTGCTACCACTTGTACACTGGACTGATATTTGAGTGTGGATTAGCTTTCTCTATTACCAGTGTCCATGGCCATCATACGAACAAACTCCGACTTCACAGGTACTTGTAATATAGTCCCCATGTCAAGAACGAGAAGTCAACATTTTAGTCCAACTGACCAGGTGCAGGGGTTTGACCCACTATCTGGGCATCAGTTCACGGAGTGTTTCAGAACGAGCACTGTTATCCATTCTGTCACGCTGACCTGAGGAACAAGCTGAGATAGCCGATAAAATAACTGCACTTCTAAACATCATCAGTATTTAACAATCACATAATAATTGGGAATATATATTTGGCGAAATAATCTGCATGCATATATGTATACGTGAAGTACTTAATGAGTTCGTTGTAATTTAAATATGATATAACCAAGGATGTGTTTTATCACCTGTAGTAAAAGACAATACTAAAAAACGTAAATATGTTAACCTGGCCATGATGGAAGAAAAAAGTCGTAGCACTGAAATTACCATGCATGCCGTGGAGGAGACTGGGAGATTGGTGTGAGACTGCCTAGCTCATCAGCAGAAATCTGTTGCTGGAAATTGCAACCAAGTATGATCAAAATTATAAAGAATGATGCCGGGTGAACTGGTTAAAGGTATATGCTTTAATAGATGAATAGCTGAAGAAGAAGAAGAAGAAGAAGAAGAAGAAGAAGAAGAAGAAGAAGAAGAAGAAGAAGAAGAAGAAGAAGAAGAAGAAGAAGAAGAAGAGGAAGAAGAAGAAGAAGAAGAAGAAGAAGAAG
The DNA here is from genome assembly GCA_014155875.1 of Cepaea nemoralis. Taxonomy (NCBI): domain Eukaryota; kingdom Metazoa; phylum Mollusca; class Gastropoda; order Stylommatophora; family Helicidae; genus Cepaea; species Cepaea nemoralis. Next base: position 105,200 of record JACEFZ010002798.1, on the reverse strand, counting down.
AAGAAGAAGAAGAAGAAGAAGAAGAAGAAGAAGAAGAAGAAGAAGAAAAAGAAGAAGAAGAAGAGGAAGAAGAAGAAGAAGGAGAAGAAGAAGAAGAGGAAGAAGAAGAAGAAGAAGAAGAAGAAGAAGAAGAAGAAGAAGAAGAAGAAGAAGAAGAAGAAGAAGAAGAAGAAGAAGAAGAGGAAGAGGAAGAAGAAGAAGAAGAAGAAGAAGAAGAAGAAGAAGAAGAAGAAGAAGAAGAAGAAGAAGAAGAAGAAGACACCCAGAATATTAACGCCAACACACAAAGTAATACCTCCTCTCCCAACATCACAAGACAGAGGTCTTGTATCGTCAGACCGTAATCAGACACTACGAAGCTTGATCGTCGTCGTCCCTCACCACCCTTCGAATATCTCAGCAAACAACAGACAGCGCCGCCTTTGACACTTCGAATTAACTGACTGGATGGGGAAATTCGATAAAACCGACTTGTAGGCCGGGGATTCCCAGTGTAATCTCCACTCACATTTCCCCGAGTCTATCAAGTGTCTGTCCACTTGTCTGCTGGGACGGAAAAGATGACCAGTCGTTGCCTCTCTCTACGGAAATATCACAGAAGTTTCGTGTGCGAGGTCTGGTTTGATTGACTGAAATATGATTGAGTCTGTTATTACAATAGAGTCTTCCTATTCCTACTAAATGTGAAGAGCTAAAAGAGAATCATGATCATCATCATGATCATCATCATGATCATCATCATGATCATCATCATGATCATCATGATCATGATCATCATCATCATCATCATCATCATCATCATCATCATCATCAGCATCATCATCACCATCATCATCATCATCATCATCATCATCATCATCATCATCATCATCCTCAAGTGCCCTGTCAACTAGCGTGAGCGTTCATGTTTCTCCACAGATAGTGTCTTTGGTGTTCTGGATCAATTCTGCCAATGACATTCTCCCTTGCTACCATCTCAATCCATCCATTATCATTTGTCTTGGTCTGCCTCTGCTTCTCTTTCCCTTGATCTTTACAGTTGTCACGATGTTCTCCAATGCCTCTCTTCTCATAATGGTCAAAGAAAACTGTTTGTCTCCTTCTTATTGTTGTATACATTGTTCTAGTTTCATTAGCCTCTTTCAGGCAATCGTTGTTAGTTACTCTGGCAGTCCAATCAATTTGCAACATTCGTCTCAGGAACCACATCTCTGTTGCTTCCAAGTTCTTCCTAATTTGTTCAATTACGTACATGTACAAGATTCACTGCCATACAGCGAAACAGGTTCTATATAGCATTTCAGCACTCATTTTCTTACATTAAATGATAGTGACTTATTGCAAAAGATACTTTTCATTAAAAAGAGCATATATGAGAGAAAAACGTCCTTTTCCTTACTTCCACTTCTTCTCTGTCTACCCTCTATCCCGCATCGAAGAAAATGCCCCCCAACATAGTAACGACCTGAGTCTAAATATATTGGTTGCCTGGAGACAAAGCCTGCTGAAAGGACATTAGCATATTGAAACACATTATCTAATGTTTAAGAGGGCCACTGCATCAGGGGTCGACAGTACCCACTGCATCAGTGGTCCACTGTCCCCACTGCATCAGGGGTCCACAGTACGCACTGCATTAGGGGTCCACAGCATGCATTGCATTAGGGGTCCTCAGTACCCACTGCATCAGGGGTCAACAGGGCATACTTGCTATCTGGCTAACTGGCACCCTAGCCAGTCCGTCACTATCGTCAACCATCTAGCCAGTCCTTCACTAGCCCCAACCACCCAGCCAGTCCTTCACTAGCCACAACCACCTAGCCAGTCCTTCACTAGCCCCAACCACCCAGCCAGTCATTCACTAGCCCCAACCACCCAGCCAGTCATTCACTAGCCCCAACCACCCAGCCAGTCCTTCACTAGCCCCAACCACCCAGCCAGTCCTTCACTAGCCACAACCACCTAGCCAGTCCTTCACTAGCCCCAACCACCCAGCCAGTCATTCACTAGCCCCAACCACCCAGCCAGTCCTTCACTAGCCCCAACCACCCAGCCAGTCCTTCACTAGCCCCAACCACCCAGCCAGTCCTTCACTAGCCCCAACCACCCAGCCAGTCCTTCACTAGCCCCAACCACCCAGCCAGTCCTTCACTAGCCCCAACCACCCAGCCAGCCCTTCACTACCCCCAAAACCACCCAGCCAGTCCTTCACTAGCCCCAACCACCCAGCCAGTCCTTCACTAGCCCCAACCACCCAGCCAGTCCTTCACTAGCCCCAACCACCCAGCCAGTCATTCACTAGCCCCAACCACCCAGCCAGTCATTCACTACCCCCAAACCACCCAGCCATCATTCACTAGCCCAACCACCCAGCCAGTCCTTCACAAGCCCCAACCACCCAGCCAGCCCTTCACTAGCCCAACCACCCAGCCAGTCCTTCACTAGCCCCAACCCCCCCAGCCAGTCCTTCACTAGCCCCAACCACCCAGCCAGTCCTTCACTAGCCCCAACCACCCAGCCAGCCCTTTTCACTAGCCCCAACCACCCAGCCAGTCCTTCACTAGCCCCAACCACCCAGCCAGTCCTTCACTAGCCCCAACCACCCAGCCAGTCCTTCACTAGCCCCAACCACCCAGCCAGTCCTTCACTAGCCCCAACCACCAAGCCAGTCCTTCACTAGCCCAACCACCCAGCCAGTCCTTCACTAGCCCCAACCACCCAGCCAGTCCTTCACTAGCCCCAACCACCCAGCCAGTCCTTCACTAGCCCCAACCACCCAGCCAGTCCTTCACTAGCCCCAACCACCCAGCCAGTCCTTCACTAGCCCCAACCACCCAGCCAGTCCTTCACTAGCCCCAACCACCCAGCCAGTCCTTCACTAGCCCCAACCACCCAGCCAGTCCTTCACTAGCCCCAACCACCCAGCCAGTCCTTCACTAGCCCCAAACCACCCAGCCAGTCCTTCAACTAGCCCCAACCACCCAGCCAGTCCTTCACTAGCCCCAACCACCCAGCCAGTCCTTCACTAGCCCCAACCACCCAGCCAGTCCTTCACTAGCCCCAACCACCCAGCCAGTCCTTCACTAGCCCCAACCACCCAGCCAGTCATTCACTAGCCCCAACCACCCAGCCAGTCATTCACTAGCCCCAACCACCCAGCCAGTCATTCACTAGCCCCAACCACCCAGCCAGTCCTTCACTAGCCCCAACCACCCAGCCAGTCCTTCACTAGCCCCAACCACCCAGCCAGTCCTTCACTAGCCCCAACCACCCAGCCAGTCCTTCACTATCCCCAACCACCTAGCCAGTCCTTCACTATCCCCAACCACCTAGCCAGTCCTTCACTAGCCCCAACTAGCCCCAACCACCCAGCCAGTCCTTCACTAGCCCCAACCACCCAGCCAGTCCTTCACTAGCCCCAACCACCTAGTTTTGGGGGGGTATTTTTTATCCTCCCTCTCCCCCAACTTCATCTTCCTAAATTATACAGCATTCTTGTACCTAAGACACTTTAAAGATGTAGGAGTGTAGTTAGTGTATACTGTGTATGTATGTGTGAATCTGTGTCGTTGTCCCATATTTGACACCGTGTGTATGGCGACCTATCATCCGTGAATGAATCCCTAGTGTGTAGTTTTTTTTGTGTGTTAATGTTGCATTATCCCTTACAGGACGTTGCAGTCAACACCAGCATTTTCAGCTGCTGTTGATGTACTAGGCAAGTTCTTACGTTCAGTAGTTTGCCATTGATTTCTGAACGACCGGCTCACATACCCTCGTAGGTTACCAACGCGGCGCGAACCGCTGCCGATTCTCACAGCTGCTGTTTTCCCCACGTTGATATACGGAATTACGAACAATGTCGTTAAACCCTTGGCCAGGGAGATCGACTGTAGTGTGACGTAATAAATCGAATCCTTGGGAAATCAAATATATGTTGGTTTTTCATTCTGTCCTTTCTTTCAATTGAGTTTATTTCCTTTCAAATAGTTCTAGCCTCTGTTTCCTTCCATCTTTATTCACGCGGAGTTCAACAGAGCAAGCGTGTGCGTTATTGTCACATCTTAATATTGCCCCTTCCATTCTTCAACTGTTATCAACTGTTGGAATATACGAACCGACGCCTAAGGCAGCGGTTAGAATTTTAAATAGTTGCATATCCTTTACCTTTACAGGACGTGGAAGTCAACCGCAGCGTTTGTTTGGGGCTGTTTGTGATTTCTTGGCAAGTTTACGCTCAGTAGTTTTCCATTACTTTCTGAACGACAGGCACTCATACTTTTGTATGGAAATCAATGCAAGACGGTCTGCTGCCCCTTCATCGCACAGCCTGTAGTGGTTAGAAAAGAAAATACAAGAGAATCGATTTCATTCCACCGGGTTTTATCCTATCTCAGTCTCTAGCCGTCGCCCTGGCCTAGGAGCCTAACATCTTTCTCCGTAATACCGTATACTCTCGTGAGTAACGTGACGTGCGCGAGAATCGGTAGCGGTTCTCGCCCTTTCGGTAACTTAGGGGGTATGTGAGCCGGTCAAAAAGCAATGGCAAAATAGCTGAGCGAAATCTTGCCAAGAAATCAACAATCAGCTGAAAGATGCTGATGTTGACAGCGATGTCCTGTAAAGAATATGCGAAAAAAAAAAAATCTAAGTCTCTATCCCTAGAGCAGCTAACGGGCTGCCGGAAGCGTAGCACAGATCACAAACTCCCTAGTTCAAGCGACGGCTCCTACCCCCTCCCCCCTCCACCCAGGAGTCTCTAAAATAACTGTCTGGAATATTAAATTGTTCGCATACTCATTTGTCATGTAAGAGGCAAACAGCTTTCTTTGGTCACGTGATGAGAAGACAAACATTGGAGAAAATCGTGACAACTGGAAAGATAAATGAGAAAAGAGGCAGAGGCAGACTAAGAGAAATGCTGTTGGATGGACTGAGACGGTGGCATTTAAAAATATCATCAGCGGAGTTGATCAAGAATACAAAAGATCGAGATCTGTGGAGAGACATGAACTCCCACGCAAGCTGGCAGGGCACGTGATGATGGTTGATTGTCTTAATAACAAACGTCTTCAACATTAAGTTTGTGTTGGATTGAGCTGTTTCTTCCTCTTTCCACTCAATGAATATTTAATGTCTGTAACATGTTTATTCAAAGGTGGACGTAAAACAAATGCATTGCATTCTAAACTGGGGTCAGCCAGTGCTATGCATACTGTGTTGTAGTTGTGTGTTGGGGGTCCCGAGCTATGAACTAGCGGGTAGAAGAAATAATTAATGTCGCTGGAAGTTGGCATTTAAACAGATGGAGTGAATATCACGGAAACGAAAAGGAAATCCATAAATTAACTAGAACTGAATGGAGATTTGTTGGTCAGATAAATAACATTGTGTGTTCCTATAAAAAGACATGTTATAGTGCATATTGTTGTTCATGATGTGCCCTGCCAGCTGGCGTAGGCGTTCATGTCTCTCCAATGATGATACTTACGTTGTCTTCATTGTTCTTTTGACCCAACAGAACAGATAATAAGTCAGTGATATTACTAATGTTATCCCCATTGTTTTCTAGTGCCAACACAACAGACAATAATTATGTGTGGATAAAGCTGTTCTCTCCATTGTTCTCTAAACTCCACCAGAACAGACAATAATTCTGTGTGGATAAATGCTGTTCTCTCCATAGTTCTCTAAACCCCACCAGAACATACAATAATTCTGTGAGGAGAATATTGTTCTGCTTAATGATTTCCAGAGCCGCATCATATAGAGATGGAGCCAGGGAAGACAATAGGGCTCTGATCCCGCGAAAGGAAGGCCACTTAAGAAACACCCCACTAAACGTCATGTCAGAGGGAAGAATGGAAGCCACAGTGCGCGAGGAAAACAATGGGTTCAGTTGAGCTAAAAACCTACATCACAACACTCAGGACATTCCAACACGCGATCCGCCCCCTCATTCACCAGCCAGCGAAGAGTCGTACTGCTAATCGTTCCAACTGTCATCCGATTAAAAGTTCCCCTGGTCTTCCCTCTCAAGTTTGAGATTCGTCCAGAACCCCTGCCGATCCCCCGCCATATCATTCTCTCCACATATGGGTTCTCAATCTGTTCCGCAGCTTTCTCCACAGGCGCCCGACCAGGTCTCCCTTGCCCATGGGTAATGTACATCCGAGATGTGCTTTACCTGCCAACCCATCGGCCTGTCCATTCCTCCAGCACCTCCGCATCATTAGGGCAGACAATCCATATAATTTTCACAATCTGTGACCTCTGAAGCGAGGCAAGCCATTCTGGCCAGAGAAGACAATAGCGCTCTGATCCCGCGAAAAGAAGACAGCTGGAGAAACACCCCACTAAAGGTCATGACAGAGGGAAGCTAGGAAGCCATAGTGCGCGAGGAAAACAACAAATTCAGCTGAGTTAAAATAAGGTTAAGAACAGACTATCACTGCACTCAGGACATTCCCACAAACGTTCCGCTACAACGGGTTCAATGAAAGTGTAATATCAGATAGTGGGGTGGAAATAAACTATTAGGCTACCACCATGGGCAAACTGTTGAACGTAAACTTGCCAAGAGATCACAATCAGTAAAAACACATGCTGGGGTTGACTGCTAAGTCCTGGATATGCAACTAGCTTTTAACCCTCATGGCAAAGCCGCGACAGAGCTGTGGCTAGAATACATGCCTGCTTCTCAGTGGTTATATGTTTGTATCCCCCTCCCCTGCGAGGCGGGGAGTGAGCCAGGTTTGCAGATCGACCCAGCCTCAAATACGTACCAGCAAAGGTCCTAGGAAGTAAAGGCATCCGTCTTGATATTGATCATGTCACTCCTCTTGTGCCGATTGATCTTTAACTATATTGTGTGAGCACCATATACCAATTATTTTTCAAAGCGTGTAACAAAGTCCTTTACTTTACTAACTTACCATGCGCCCATTACATCTCACAGAATGAATTCTTTACTTTCTTTTACTATTACTACTAAAGCATGGTTCCGTCTCTCTGCTACTGAGTTGAGTGCGTGGAGCGACTGTGAGCGGAGAATTTTGTGTAGATCTGTCCGCGGTTGTTTGTAGCGTGAACTGCATGTTCAGAAAAAATGGAGACCGGCCGGTTGCTGAACTAACTAGGTTGCCTTATGCAGCAATGTGTGGCTGCTGATTTTCTATTGATTACCGCTTCTATCGACGATGAACCGTATTTTTTAGGTGGACTTTTTGTGTTGGCATTCTGGCAGCGGCATTATGCATAGTATGTATACCTGTGCGGGCTGTTGGTTGTCGAAACTCCTATCTGTTCCCCTTTTCACATAGAGCAGTGAGGAGCATTGTGCGTGATATTCACTGACACAGGAATGGAGCATAATGCGGCGACTCTTTGCCATGAAGTTGGAATCGTGACTAACTAACTAACTAACTAACTAACTAACTAACTAACTAACTAACTAACTAACTAACTAACTAACTAACTGACTGGCTGACTAACTAACTAACTAACTAACTAACTAACTAACTAACTAACTAACTGACTGACTAACTAACTAACTAACTAACTAACTAACTGACTGGCTGACTAACTAACTAACTAACTAACTAACTAACTAACTAACTAACTGACTGACTAACTAACTAACTAACTAACTAACTAACTAACTGACTGACTGACTGACTAACTAACTAACTAACTGACTGACTGACTGACTGACTGACTGACTGACTAACTAACTAACTAACTGACTGACTGACTGACTAACTAACTAACTGACTGACTGACTGACTGACTGACTAACTAACTAACTGACTGACTGACTGACTAACTAACTAACTAACTCACTGACTGACTGACTAACTAACCTAACTAACCTAACTAACTAACTAACTAACTAACCTAACTAACTAACTAACTAACTAACTAACTAACTAACTAACTAACTGACTGACTGACTGACTGACTGACTAAAGAAGCTGATGCTGTAAACCATTGCAGCTTACATTCTTTGCGAAGATGCCATGTTTTCTATGCGCAGGCGTACATATTCTAATATAATTAAGAAAATAGAGTAGCGAAAGAAAGTCAAAGCCAAGAAACATTCATATACAGATTCTTTGGTGTGCTATTCTCACAGGAACCCAACCATTTCCAGATTAGGAATCGCTGAAATATGAGCAGGATCAAACCGAAAAAGCGCGTTATATTTTTTTTATGTTATCAGAGCATCTCATATCGGAGTTTGAACACACGAATGCACGGAAGTTGCATTTCTTAATGTAGCCAGCTTGAATCCACGAAAGCGCGGGAATAAACATGGCTTTGTATGCGGCAAATGTCCGGGTCTTTTACTCAGCCATGCAAGGGGGTTCCTGTGTGAACACCGCGCGAAAGCAAATCAATGTGCATTTCATCAGTGGTTCTCAATCTCGCATCGCTGTGGTTATATTTCCTGTGTCTATATTGCATGTTCACTTGTACCGTGTAATTTCTTTTATTGTCGTTCTGGGTTAGGGAAAGAATACATTACTAATATAACTCGGCGCGTAAATTTCCTGTGCGCTGGCGGCGAGAATGTGGGTTCACTCCACACGCTGGTCGGTTGAACTTAAATATCGATTCTCCCTCAGAAGGCCATGGCAAGCCTACGAAAAGTGAAAATGCCTATAAAATCAATATGGGGTTGCTCACAACGTCTTGCAAAGGACACGCAATATTGTTTAGATGCTCTGTTAAAGCGAGCGAGTTGGTGTAATGGCTAGGGCCTTAGGCTAACAATGGCATGAGCGCATTCGGACGAGAGTTGGATCTCAGCTCTCGACGTTCGCTATGGGAGGAAAAGACTGACCACCTGTTCCTGTGTGCACTCCGGCCTACAACAGGTGATGGTCCTCTCACTCCGACATCCCTACAGCAGGTTTTCTGCTGCTGGACTTTTGTTTGTTTGTTTGTTTTGTATGTATCCTCTCTTAAACAGCTGTGGTAGCTCAGCAACGAGCACACTAGCAGTCAATCCACATGGTCGTAGGTTCAGTCCCATCCAGACAGGGTATTTTTTAATTGCTTCAGTGTGGATCCACATCTAAGTTCAAAAAATGGCGGCCGGCCGGTCACTGAACTTACTGGGTTGCCTTATGCAGTAATGTGTGGCTGCTGGATTTCTCGTGTAGTTGGAACCCGACTGACTGACTGACTGACTGACTGACTGACAGACTGACTGACTGACTGACTGACTGACTGACTGACTGACTGACTGACTGACTAACCACATCTAAGTGTGGTTTCTGTGAGGAGGATCTGTGAAGGAACGAATCCGACATGTTTACAACCAGTGAGCTACTCGAGCAGTTAACAGCTACACCTTATGACTTTCTCTAAGACAGATGAGCACGTCTTTGAGTTTATCCCGAGGTCTGTTATTTCCGTTCTTCAAACCAAGAAACCAGTCTCCTAATACTGAATACCAAAATGTGGTTGAGGAAGTTGTACTGGGCGTGGTACTCACCACATCAACCACTGGGTACTACTTAATAGGCTTGCGCTATTTATTCAACAACAGCCAGTACCTCTGTAACAGCAGCTAGTACTTCTGCATCAATAGCAAGTACCCCTGCAACAACAGCCAGTACTTCTGCAACAACAGCCAGTACTTCTGCAACAAAAGCCAATACCTCTTCAACTGTAGTCAGTATCTCTGCAACTGTAGTCAATATGTCTGCAACAACAGCCAGTACCGCTGAAACAACAACCAGTACCTTTTCAACAGCAGTCAGTACCTCTGCAACAGCAGCCAGTACCTATGCAACTAGAGCCAGTATCTTTGCAACAGCAGCCAGTATCTCTGTAACAGCAGCCAGTATCTCTGTAACAGCAGCCAGTATATCTGAGTACCTCTGCAACAATAGCCAGTACATCTTTAACAGGTCGCATTATGTCTCAAACAGGAGACAGTACCTCAGCAACAGGCGGCAGTATTTCTCAAACAGAAGACAGTACCCTGCAACAATAGCCAGTACATCTTTAACAGGTCGCATTATGTCTCAAACAGGATACAGTACCTCAGAAACAGGCGGCAGTATTTCTCAAACAGTAGACAGTACCTCTGCAACAGGAAACAGTACCTCTTTAAAACGAGGAGTATTTCTCAAACTGGTGACAATACCGCTTCAACAGAAGTAGCATTTCTCAAACAGGAAACAATATCTCTTCAACAGTTGCAGCATTTCTCAAACAGGATGTAGTACCTCTTCAACAGTAGACAATATACTCCAACTAGAGGCAGCAGATAACATCACAACAGAAATGATTAAAGCTTTAGAAGAATATGGACTAGAGAATGTCACCAGACTGCTGAACACATTATATGATACTGGAGATATACCTCCTGAATTATGTAACTCTGTATTTATTGCAATCCCAAAGAAATCAGGAACCTTGGAATGTGATCAACATAGAACAATTAGTATAATGAGCCACATCACAAAGATTTTGCTACGAATTATCATGCAAATGGTGAGGAAGAAAATAAAACCTGAAATAGGGGAAGAACAATGTGGGTTTGTAGAAGAAAAGGATACAGTAAATGCTATGTATATGCTGCGAACAGTTATTGAACGTGCTATAGAAGTAAACAAGGATATACACCTTTGCTTTATTGACTACACAAAGGCTTTTGATAGAGTTAGACATGTCAACATGGTGGATATGCTTGCAGATCTACAAATTGATGGGAAAGACATTAGACTTATAAAAAACATATACTGTAAACAAAAAGCTGCCATAAGGATTGATAATGAAGTTGGACAATATCAGTCTATTAGGAGATGTGTTAGGCAGGGATGTGTAATGTCTCCAGATCTTTTTTCCCTGTACAGTGAAAACATTTTCAGAAATGTAGAAGATATAAATGGAATCAGCATTGGAGGACGAAACATCAATAGCATTAGATATGCAAATGATACAGTATTGATTGCAGATAATGCGCAGGATCTGCAACAATTAGTAGATGCGGTTGTTGTACACAGTGAGCAGTTGGGTTAGAATTAAATTGTAAAAAGACACAGGTTATGGTCGTCACTAGGAAGAACGAAGTACCACAATGTAATATACAAGTAAATGGGAATATTCTTCAACAAGTGAATCGATACAATTATCTCGGATCAGTCATAACATCTGATGGGAGATGCCTTGAAGAGATTAGAACCAAGAATCGCCATGGGGAAAGTAGCCTTTGGAAAGATGAAAAACATTTTGACCAATAAAAAGATGTCAACTGAAACGAGAAAAAGAGTGTTGAGGGGATACATAGAGCCTGTTCTTTTGTATGGATGTGAAACTTGGACAATGAGCAGTCAAACTCAAAAACATCTGATGGCTGCAGAAATGTGGTTTCTGAGGAAAATGCAAAGAATACCATGGACAGACAGAAAAACCAATGACCAAGTACTACAGGAGACAAATGAACATCGTAAACTGATTAGAGAAATTAGACGTAGACAGTCACAATTTTTTGGACATGTTATGAGAAGAAATGGATTGGAGAACTTGGTGACAACTGGCAAGATCGAAGGAAACAGACCAAGAGGCAGACCGAGAGGAAAATACCTGGATGGCTTGGCCACATGGCATGGACGAGACAGGAACACTGAGCTGATCCACGACACTGGTGATCGAGTGAAATGGCGAGTCATGACCGCCCACGCTTTCCGGCATGGCACATGATTGATTGATTATGAGAAGAAATTGATTGGATAACTTAGTGACAACTGGCAAGATCGCAGGGAACAGACCAAGAGGAAGACCGAGAGGAAAATACCTGGATGGCTTCGCCACATAGCATGGACGAGATAGGAACACTGAGCTGATCCACGACTCTGGTGATCGAGTGAAATGGCGAGTCATGACCGCCCAGCTTTCCGTCATGGCACATGATTGATTGATTGAGACGCAGCAGTTTTCTAGCGGAATACAAAGCGTATCTGTTTGGAGCCGGGCATACTAAAACATACCCTGTAATCATCATGATAATCAAAACCCAGATAACTCATTCAACGAGCTACTTCTTACAGATTATCATGTTTAATCTTCGAAGACGAAGAACAGTTTCAAAAACATCAATTTACTTTCAGCAACATGTAAAAACTAAAACATACATATTAACACCCAGAAGATGGAAACGAATCAAATCAGCTAGTGTTCAGAATCACATAATAGACAAGTGAGCGACACCAAAGTAAAGCAAGTTCAGAGTTAAAACAGTCTACGCTGCATTTTCAGACACCAACGATTCCACAAGACGGCAAAAGGCAAACAGGGTGACTTATCAGCTGTCACCATGTCCTCAAACATTGGAAGATTACTGTGGAACTCACAAGCCAAATGAGAAATAGTATTTTTCTCCCAACTCTGTTTTATCAGTGTCAAACTTGGTTCCTGTCAACATATTGCCGATAGAAAATTGGCACATGAGGGATCAAAATGTTTGAAAAATGCTGCACGGGTTTCTGGGGGAAAGTTAGAACGTGAAAGGATGACATGAAAATATTATAGGACAGTCAAGATGTTTTATGCACGTAATAAGGAGAAAATGAACTCGAAAACTTAATGACAACTGGCCAGCCTGATGGGAACAGAGCTAGGGGAAGGCTAAAGATATAACTACCTACATGGAGAATGTTGGGAATTCCTTGGACTGCTTTGAGTAACTAACGCCGACTGCCTGAAAGAGGCTAATGAAACTAGCACATCGTATATAACAATAAGACAGAGACACATGACCTTCTTGGGTCATGTGATGAGAAGAGAGGCATTGGAGAACATCGTGACAGCTGGAAAGATCAAGGGGAAGAGAACGAACGAACGAACGAACAAACTTTATTTTCAAAGGGTTAAGAATTGGGCACGCAGGCCCGTCTAACATTCTGCCCTTCTATCACTCTCTTTCATACATTATTTCATTCACACATCATTCAAGGCTAACAAAGAACAGTAACAATATAAAAGATATGCATTATAAAGGCATGGGCAAAATGCAAACATCAAGACTACACGACACAGTAATATTAGATAATGGTCTGACACTTGTTATTAGCCATGTGGAATATACTGGCCGACAAAAAGGTGATTGGTTGTTATACTAGGGTTTTGTTATTATTATTATTATCTCAATTATTAAGGGGGAAGGTAATCCGTATTGAGATAGTGTTCGAATAATTTGCGATTATATGAATAGGGATTGGTGATGTCTTTGATTTCTTGTGGAAGATTGTTCCACAGCTGAGATGCAGAGTACGTTAAGCTTGTTTTGTATAAGTCAATCCTAGGCTTCGGAATGTGTAGTATATTTAAACGTTTACTGTGTCTAGCATTATATTTAAACAAAGGCCAAAGGTAATTTGGGGCATTCCTTTGCAGGATTTTGTGAATTAGTTTAGCTTTATTGAAAAGCAGGCGTTTGCGAAATGAAAGTAACTGAAGGCGTTTATACAGGCTAGGATTTTCAGATAAATGTTTGCTATAAATTAGACTCATAGCCCGTTTCTGTAGTGAGTAAAGTCGCTTGGTGTTTGAATTAGAACAACCGTCCCAGATTGTAGAGCAGTAGTCAAAGTGTGTCTGTATATGAGAAGTATAGAATAGTTTCCTTGTGTCCTCATCAAGGAAGTTTTTAATCTTGGCGAGTTGATAGACTTTTTTCGCTGTTTGTTTAATAAGCGCTTGAACATGGGAATTAAAGGTTAGGTTTCTATCAGTGATTAGGCCTAATGTTTTGTGCTCAATTACACTTTCTACTGGCATGTTATCGATGTGAAGTTGAAGTGATGTGTGTGGGCTTAGAGTCTGAAGTCTTTGTCTGGTTGTTAATAACATTGCTTTTGTTTTAGTGATGTTAATTTGCATACGGTTTGAATAGCTCCACTTAACTGCATTATTTAATTCTTGTTGTAAAGACGACTCCAGTAAAATACAGTTTTCAGCGTTTGTGTACACCGTACAGTCATCTGCAAATAGATCGCAGGAGGACGAAAGATGCAAAGGTAGATCGTTAATATATATGGCAAATAATAGAGGGCCAAGAATAGAGCCTTGCGGTACTCCAATATTGAAGGTAGTGGTTTGAGACAGAGATTTATTGTGTGATACTACTTGCTTTCTGTTTGATAGAAAAGATGATATTAGAGTGACTACATTAAGGCCAATTTTCATTGTCTCGAGTTTTTTAATTAAAATAACATGGTCTATCATATCAAATGCTTTCTTGAAATCAATAAACACAGTTCCACATAGACTGTTGTTGTTTATATTCTGGTGCCAATTTTCTATCATGTTTGTTAGGGCCGTATGGCAAGAATATTTTGGTCGAAATCCTGATTGGCTGTCAACAATAAGCTTGTTGCGAACTAGATACTGTAATGTTACTTTATGGATGTGTTTTTCTAGTGGCTTAGATAGTGATGATAGTAAGGAAATGGGTCTGTAATTGTTCGGGAGACCATTGTCCAATGAACCGGATTTAAGAAGAGGGTACACTTTAGCGATTTTGAGAGCTGATGGAAAGTGGCCTTTGGTTAGACACTGATTATATACATAGGTTAGTGATGTACAAATCACTGGCGCAGCACAACGGAGAATCCGGTTGCTGATTCCATCTAACCCAGATGAGGTTGTGTTTTTTAGGTTACTGAGGTAAGTGAATACTTCAGTGATTGTCATTAGCGGTATGTCGGAAAGAATATCGCGGGAGCATCTATTCTCGCAAAACGATGACAATAAAGATAAGTTGCAAGGAGAATTACTGAATTGGTCGCATGTAATATGATTTGATGGTAACGAATTTCGGAAGTTATACTTGTTTGTCAAGGTGTTAATTGCCTTCCATATATCCTTACTATTTGTTTTATCCATTACTAAGTTCTTAAAGTAGTTTTTCTTTTCCCGTCGTATGCTATATTGAACTTTGTTTCTAAGAGTACGGTATGCACTGAGATCCCGCTTTTTATGTGCTTTATCTCTGTCTCTCATAATTTCAAGTATTTCCTGGGTGATCCAAGGTGGCTTAACGTGGTGTTTTACTCGAACTTCCTTGACTGGCACATGTCTATCAAAAACATCAATAAAGGTTTTCATCCAGAATTCCAGAGCATCATCCGGGTCAGGAAGCTGATAAACATTGTCTAGAGGTGAACTGAGCAAGTCCTGTAAAAATGCGTTTTGGTTGAAATTTTTGTAACTTCTATATTTTACACTTATGTGTTTATGTTTAGGAGTTTTAATTCCTTTTTTAGACCACGTGCAACATATTGGGTAGTGATCGCTCATTGCACAATTTGGTACGGTGCATTCTATGATGTTGTCTGAGCAAGTTACATAAATGTGATCTATGACTGTTGAAGATGACTTTGTTACTCTAGTAGCTTGTTGTACTATTTGTTGGAATTGTATGATGCAATTATATTTCCCCATATTATGTTGGATTTGTTGGTGTCAATGTTAAAGTCTCCGAGTAGTATAATTTCCTTCCCAAAAGCGAAAACCACATCCATCATGGTAGTGAAGTTTTCGTACCAGACGTGTCCAGCACTGGGATTTCTATAAAGGTAGCCAATTATCAGGGGTGTGCGGTTTTGAAGTTTTAGCTCTAGCCAGATACATTCTATTTCGCAAGTTTCAAAGTCTAGCCTACGGTGAGCATTTAGTAAATTAGAAACATAGGTTATTATGCCTGTCTCTTGTTTCCTACAGGGATCCCTTCTAAAAACTTTGTACCCTTTAATAGAGATGTCCTCATCTGAAATTGTATCATTAAGCCTACTTTCACTAAGGCCGAATAAATGAAAATTTTGATTAAGGATAGAAGATAACTCTGGTAGCTTGTTAAATAAGCTGCAAATGTTTAAGTGTCCAAGGCGTATTCCTGACTTATTGAGCCAGTGTTGCCACTTCTCAGACATTTCATCCATGAAGAAAGTGTAAATTCGTCAAAGTTAAGCTAAAATACAAGATCATAAAAAAAAAATCACAATTACATTAACTTACAAAATATCAGTAATACAAATCAATATGTAAATGACAATATTATAACGATATAACTAATTAGACCAACGAATATAATGCAAACAAGGAACAAAACGAATTAAAGAACATACAACAAATAATTAACTTGAAAAAAAACTACTTCACAAGCTAAGTACCACCTGTTATCCAAAAGAGAGGTAGAGGCAGAAAAGGAAAATGAGGCTGGATGGACTGAGACAGTAGCATGGAGGAGTATCATCAGCAGAGTTGATTCAGAACACTAAAGATCGAGATATGCGGAGAGAAATGAACGCCTACGCCAGCTGGCAGGGCACTTGATGATGATGAGATGATTTAGCCTCATGGCATAATCGGGACACGAACACAGATGTGATCAAAGACACAGGCGATCGTGAGAGGTAGCAATCCATAGTCGCTTACACAGGGCCGAGCGAAACCTGGCCGCTTACCCAGGACAGAGTGAACCCTGGCCGCTTACCCAGGACAGAGTGAACCCTGGCTGCTTACACAGGGTCGAGTGAACCCTGTCCGCTTACACAGGGCCGAGCGAACCCTGGCCATTTACACAGGGCTCAGCGAACCCTGGCCGCTTACACAGGGCCCAGGGAATCCTGGCCGCTTACACAGGGCCCAGCGAACCCTGGCCGCTTACACAGTGCCCGGCGAACCCTGGCCGCTTACACAAGGCCCAGCGAACCCTGGCCGCTTACATAGGGTCGAGCGAACCCTGGCCGCTTACACAGGGCCGCCTACACGCCTATCGGCATGGCACAATATGATGATGGTGATAATATTATCAATCTAATTCATCGACCTACGACAAATAAAGTGGTTTAGAAACCTGATGAGAATGAAACCAGATCAACTACCGACAAATGCATGCAATCTAATCATGCCTAGATATTGAGCCAGGGATGGATGAAATGGGTAGACATCAAGGGGAGATAAACAAAACACGGATACGACGCAAACACAGCAACACATCTGGCCTTGGACAGCCAGCTTGGGCTCCCCACACCTACGCTTAAAGGCATGTATGGGGTGGGAACAGAGACGTGGAGAGGTATAACTCCACCCTTGTATGGTCTCACTTGAGGAATAGACACTAGAGCAATTACCTTGTACTGGCGCCAGTTTTAATGCCTCTCCACATCTAGTGATTTCCCCAATAGAATGTGTCAAATTGCCCTGCTGATATTTTATCATCTCTTGATAAAGGACTGTCGAGAATCTTTCCCTCTATTTCGTTTTTCCATGAAACTTCCCAGTCGGAGAGAAAGAGACAGATGGGCTAGCGGAGAGAGAGATACAGATGGGCGAGCGGAGAGAGATAGACAGATGGGCGAACAAAGAGAGAGAGAGAGAGACACATGGGAGTGTGGAGATAGAGACAGATGGACGAGCGGAGAGAGATAGAGCCATATGTGCGAGCAGAGAGAGAGATAAATGGGAGGGCAGACAGAGAGAGAGAGGCAAATAGACGAGCGGAGAGAGAGACAGATGGAAGAGCGGAGAGAGAAAGATGGGAGAGCAGAGAGAGAGAGACAGATGGGAGAGCGGAGAGAGAGGCAAATGGACGAGCAAAGAGAGACAGATGGGCTAGCACTCCATCATTCGCAACTGCGGAGCGCTATCGAGAACAAGTCACCCAAACTGTTCAAGAAACCTGATACGGGGGAGAAAATGGCACGTCGCAAGACCAACACCAGAAGACGTCCGACATACAAGATTAACAGCGCGGCGACCGCCAAGATCTTAAAGAAGACGAGAGGAGAGAACCTGCCTGTGAGCTGCAGCAAAGAACCAGAATCTACAGTAACCTCAAATGAAGCTACCACGAGGAAGACTGACGACAACCCACCACAGACAAGAGTCAAGATAGCCGAGAAAAAGAGTGAGGAGAAAGACATCAGAGTTGGAAGACGATCAGATGGGTTGTCAAACATATCCAAGTGGAGCTTGGAGTGGTTTCTGGGGAACATTCAAAGATTACCGTGGACAGACAATGGCAAACCAATGAGCAAGTCCTACAAGAGGCAAACTGATTAGAGAAATTAGATGTAGACAGTCAACATTTTTGGGCATATTATGAGAAGAAATAAACTAGAGAACTTGGTGGCAACTGGCAAGATTGAAGGGTATAAAACCAACAGGGAGAAGGCAGAGAAGTAAATATCTGGATGGCTTGTCCATATGGCATGGTGGGGACAATAACACAGAGCTGGTCCACGACTCTGATGATCGATTGGGATGACGAAACATGACCTCCTTCGCTGACCGGCACGACACATGATGATAACGATGATGATTGTGAAATTGTCCATGACAACATTCCTATTTTATCACAGGAAAGCCGTGTATTATTTTAAAATATTCTTTGTCAGGGGCAACACGAGTGAAGGTAATAATGTATCGTCCTCATCATCGCGTGGCCCGCCGACTGGGATGGGCGATGAAGCATATACACACGGCGGGAGAGAGACAGAAAGAGAGATATAGAGATGGGGAGAGATAAGTGAAGAGGAGAGAATGAGCAATGTTAGAATTACCGTTTCTTTGAGATTGCACACAGTGTCAAGAGAGAGAGAGAGAGAGAGAGAGAGAGAGAGAGAGAGAGAGAGAGAGAGGGGGGGTGGGGTAAGAGAGATATGAGAGAGTGGGAGAGAGAGCGAACGAACGAATAAACAAACTTAACTTTTACAGCGTTAAGAATTGGGCATGCAGGCTCGTCTAACATCCTACCCTTCCATCACACACACATTTGGTCAGTCGTGAGGGTCTGTTCAAAGCACTAAAGAAGATTGGCTGTCCACCAACTCTTCTGTCCATTGTGGAATCGTTCCACACAGGCATGAAGGGTATAATCAAGTTTGATGGCTCAACTTCAGATGAGTTTGAAATCAAAGGTGGAGTTAAGCAAGGTTGTGTACTAGCCCCCACCCTATTTGGGATATACTTTTCACTTCTACTGAAATATGCCTTTCGTGATCAGGATGACGGTATATACATTCACTCACGCTCAGATGGTGGCCTCTATAATGCTCAGAGATTGAAGGCCAAGACCAAAATTAGCAGGGTACTAATCAGAGAGTTGCTTTTTGCGGATGCTGCTGCGATTACGACCCACTCTGAGGAAGAACTACAACATCTACTATCTGCATTCTCCAATGCTTGTTCTGAATTTGGTTTAACAATTAACAAAAAGAAGACAGATTATGTCACAATGTGCACATGGTGTACCATCAATCTTTATTGACGACGCCGAACTGGAGATAGTAGACCATTTTATATATCTAGGATCAGAGGTAAATAGCAAATTATCCCTCGATCAGGAAATCAACATCAGGATTGGTAAGGCAGCAACAACAATGAACATGTTAGCAAAAAGAGTCTGGGAGAACAGGAAGCTTACTGCCAAAACAAAAGTCCTCGTCTACCAAGCCTGTGTCCTTAGTACTCTTCTTTATGGCAGATGGGCGAGCGGAGAGAGAGAGAGAGACGTATGGGCGAACAGAGAGAGATAGACAGATGGGCGAACAAAGAGAGAGAGAGACAGATGGGAGTGTGGAGAGAGAGAGACAGATGGGCGAGCGGAGAGAGAGCCATATGTGCGAGCAGAGAGAGAGACAGATGGGAGAGCAGAGAGAGAGGCAAATGGACGAGTGGAGACAGAGACAGATGGGCGAGCGGAGAGAGAGACAGATGGAAGAGCGGAGATAGAGACAGATGGGAGAGCAGAAAGAGACAGATGGGAGAGCGGAGAGAGAGGCAAATGGACGAGCAAAGCGAGACAGATGGTCTAGCGGAGAGAGAGACAGATGGGCTAGCAGAGAGAGAGAGAGAGACAGACAGATGGCAGAACGGAGAGAGAATTATGCGAGCGAAGAGAGAGACAGATGGGAGAGCGGAGAGAGAGAGGCAAATGGACAAGCGGAGAGAGAGGCAGATGGGAGAGCGGAGAGAGAGAGGAAAATGGATGAGTGGAGAGAGAGACAGATGACCTAGCGGAAAGAGACACAGATGGGCTAGCGGAGAGAGACGTACAGATGGGCGAATGGAGAGGGAGAGACAGATGGGATGGACGAGCTGAGAGAGAGAGAGACATATTGGCGAGCGGAGAGAGAAAGAGACAGATGGGTGAGTGTAGAGAGAGACAGATGCGCGAGCAGAGAGGCAGATGGGCGAGCAGAGAGAGAGACAGATGGGCGAGAGGTGAGAGAGACAGATGGGCGAATGGAGAGAGATAGATAGTCAAGCTGAGAGAGAGAGGCAGATGGGCGAACGGAGAGAGAGAGAGACGTATGGGCGAGCAGAGAGAGAGAGAGAGAGATGGACGAACGGAGAGAGAGAGACAGATGGGATGGACGAGCTGAGAGAGAGAGACATATTGGCGAGCGGAGAGAGAAAGAGACAGATGGGCGAGCGGCGAGAGAGAGACAGATGGACGAGCGAAGAGAGAGAGACAGCTGGGCGAGCGGAGAGGGTTACAGATGGGAGGTCGGAGCGAGAGAACGATGGGCAAGTGGAGAGAGAGATAGATGGGCGAGCGGAGAGATAGATGGGGAAGTAGAGAAATAGACACATGGGTGAGCAGAGAGAGAGAGAGAGAGAGAGAGAGAGAGAGAGAGAGAAAGAGAGTGAGACAGATGGGCGAGCGGAGAGAGATAGCCAGATGGGCGAACGGAAAGAGACAGATGGCGAGCGAAAAGAGAGAGAGATAGAGACAGATGAACGAGCGGAGAGAAAGACAGATGGTGAACAGAGAGAGAGACAGATGGGCGAGCAGAGAGAGCGAGAGAGACAGACAGATGTGCTAGCGGAGAGACAGATGGGCGAGCGGAGAGACAGATGGGCGAGCAGAGAGAGAGAGAGACAGATGTGCGAGCGGAGAGACAGATGGGCGAGCAGAGAGAGACACACATGGATGAGCGGAGAGAGAGACAGATGTGCGAGCGGAGAGACAGATGGGCGAGCGGAGAGACAGATGTGCGAGCGGAGAGACAGATGTACGAGCGGAGGGACAGATGGGCGAGCAGTGAGAGATGCAGATGAGCGTGAGGTGAGAGAGAGAAAGACAGATGGGCAAGCAGAAACACAGAGAGAGGCAGATCCACGAGCGGAGAAAGAAACAGATGGCGAGCGGAGAGAGAGAGATGGGCGAGCGGAGAGAGAGAGAGAGAGAGAGAGAGAGAGAGAGAGAGAGAGAGAGAGATGGCCGAGCGGAAAGAGAGATGGCCGAGCAGAGAGACAGACACATGGGCGAGCAGAGAGAGAGAGAGAGAGAGTGAGACAGATGGACGAGCTAAGAGAGATAGCCAGACGGGTGAACGAAGAGAGACAGATGGCGAGCGGAAAGAGATAGAGAGACAGATAGACGAGCGGAGAAAGAGAGAGAGAGAGAGAGAGAGAGAGAGAGAGAGAGAGAGAGAGAGAGAGAGAATCTTATATTTCTTTCTTTATTTTCAAAGGGTTAAGAATTGGGCACGCAGGCCCGTCTGACATTCTGCCCTTCTTCTCTATTTCCTCTCATACATTCTTTTATTCAACATCTGTTATGAAGCAATTCTTTGACATTAAAAGAACAATTAGCATTAAAACGCATGAAGAATAATCAGTAATACATGACTGGTTGAGGCAATGTTTAACATGGTCATCATAAATACCCAAGGTGGATGTAACGTGCCACACATAGGGGAATGTTTGGTTTTTCTTTCTGGCTAGTTGTCGTTCGAGATAATTTACCATTATTAAGAAGGGATAATTAGCGGAGAGAGAGACAGAGACAGAGACAGATGGGCGAGCGGAGAGAGAGAGAGAGAGAGAGAGACAGATGACGAGCGGAGAGAGAGGTAGATGGGCAAGGGAGAGAGAGAGACAGATGACGAGCGGAGAGAGAGGTATATGGGCAAGGGAGAGAGAGAGACAGATGGCGAGCGGAGAGAAAGAGGCGAGCAGAGAGAGACACACACATGGATGAGCGGAGAGAGACAGATGGGCGAGCCGTGAGAGAGAGAGGCAGATTGGCGAGCAGAGAGAGAGGGAGAGAGAGACAGATGTGCGAGCGGTGAGAGAGAGAGACAGATGGGCGAGCGGAAAGAGGGATGGGCGAGCAGAGAGATAGATACATGGATGAGCGGAGAGAGAGGGAGATGGGCTAGCGGAGAGCGCGAGAGACAAATTGGCGAGCAGAAAGAGAGACAGATGTGCGAGCTGAGAGAGAGATAGATGTGCAAGCGGAGAGAGAGACAGATGGACGAGCAGAGAGACAGATGGGCGAGCGGAGTGAGATAGATGGACGAGCGGAGACAGAGATATGGACAAACGGAGAGAGAAATGGATGAGCGCAGAGAGAGAGAGATGGGCGAGCGGAGAGAGAGAGAGAGAGAGAGAGAGAGAGAGAGAGAGAGAGAGAAAGAGAGAGAGATGTACAGATAGACATGCAGGTATGCAAACAGGCAGGTGGGCAGTCAAAAGGCATGCAGTCAAACTGACATATTACGGGTTAGCCACATAAACAGACAGACTTACACATACAGAAACAGACATGATTAAGTGACACAAGTATAGACAGACACAGTCTTACAAATACAGAGACAGACATGATTAAGTGACACAAGTATAGACAGACACAGACTTACAAATACAGAGACAGACATGATTAAGTTACAGATGTATAGACAGACACAGACTTACACATACAAAGACAACCATGATTAAATGACAGATGCCCCGGGAAGGTTAACCCGGTCAACAAATGCCCGCAGAAGTCGGATGTGTCGGCCTAACGGCGCAAGAACGCAGCTCTGCTGTAAACAGGCACAACGCAATCACATCCGAAAAAAAACTCCGGATGAACGAAGAAGAAGAAATGACAGATGTATAGACAGACAAATACAGATGTATAGACTTACAAATGCAAAGTTTAGTTTAGTTTAGTCGACGGACCAACATCACGGTACACGGGTGTAACCCACAAGTGCTCCGTTCTACTCCTAACTCAAGCCTGAATCCGGAAAAACTCAGCTCAGTGCACGAACTCCGTAGCACCGGCGAGGATCCTGACATACTTTGGGTAGATTGTTAACTCGAAATTTTGCCCGGACAGCGCCATTAAGCCACTCTTTTTCGATTTCCAACTGCCAAGGGATGTTTTACGTGAATAACAATACACACGGGCGTCCGATCCCACTACCCAGAGACCAGGGGAAATTTTGTAACTAGAAGTCCACGTGAAAAAATCCCGGCCCTCACCGGGGCTTGAACCCGGGACCTCCAGCACTCGAGGCGGAAACTTTACCTCGAGACCATTCAACTCCCCACAAATACAAAGACAGGCATATAAGGGATTTGATTTCATTTGATTTGATTTAACGTTATTTTCAAAGGGCCACACATTGGGCAGGCAGGTCCGTCTTACATTCGGCCCTTCCAATCACTCATCTTTCTTTCAACAATAATGCATGATACATTCACATAGGAAAAAAACACTCTCAAATGAATGTTGTAAACATAATGCATATTACCATGTTATGAGACACATACCCCCACCGCCCACCCCCCCACACACATCCCCACCCACACACACCCACCCACATACACCCCGATGCACAATACAATTCCCCGCCCACCCACACATCTCCCACCTACACACACATCCTCCGCTCATCCCCCAACCCACACACACACTCTCACTCACCCACACATCATCCACCCACCCACCCACATATCCCTCAACCACCCAGCCAAACACACATTCCCCCTACCACATATCCTCCAACCACACATCCCCCAACCACACATCCCCCACACACACATTCCCCCACCAAGCCACACAACCTGCATCCACACACACACATCCCGCACCCATACACACATCCCAAGCCACCCACACACACATCCCCCACCCACACACAGATTCCCCATCCACCCACAAACATCTCCCACCACAAACACATAATCTTCCCCTCTCACCTACCCACATATCCCCCACCCACACACACATCCCCACCCATCCACACATCCCACTACCCACCAACACCCATCCACCCCCACTCACTCAAACACCTCCCACCCACACATCGCCACCCATACACACCCCCACCCACACATCCCCCACCCACTCACACATCCCCACCTATCAACACATACACTGACAAACATACAGAGACACTAACTTTCAGAGACAGACATATGTAAGAAATACTACGACATAGAGACAGGTGCGTGTAACTCCTGCCAAAAAGTGAGAGATATTACCAGATACAGTCTGTTCATACCTTACAACGAACTGTGTCTGCGTGTAGTATCTCTCAGGATTTAACAAGCACCTGACTGTTTCTATGACCTATTGTTAAATCCTTCTGAAGCAGTTACTTTTCTTATTTATAGTCATAGACCTACATACCCGCATACACAGACATACAAACATACAAACAAGCAGATAGACAGACAACCGGACATATGCATATATGTTTAGAAACACTTTCTCTTTAGATTCAAGTCTGTGTTTGTTCACGAAGGCACCGCTAGACAGGAAGGGAGAAAATGCGTCACTCCAATGATTGTCAGCCAGGGACAGCTGCGAAAGAAAAACATAATTTGCTTTCTCCGGATGTTCATATTTACACACGGAGACAGAAAGAGAGGGAGAGAGAATGAAGGCATTGTCAGCAGACAGGGACAACATGGGCATGGACGCATAAACGGCGTTGTTATTCTTTTAAGCTCATCCAGAGAAACACGAAGAGAAAGCAGAGTGGGAGTCAAAACATTTGCCGTTACGCCGAAGGACGAAGTTAAGTTAATTACATATCCTCTACAGGACTTCGCAGTCAACCCCAGTATTTTTCTTTGTGATTTCTTGGCAAGTTTAAGTAGTTTTCTATTGCTTTCTGAACGACCGGCACTCAAATCATTGTATGAAAACCAACGTAAAGGCGGTCTGTAGGACAAAGAGAAAGCATAGAACACGGTATTTTTTAGAATTTATATTTTAGAAGACATAATGAAGTTGAGTTAACTTCAGCAAAGCCATGAAAGAATAATGATTGCAAGAACAATATACAGTGGAAATGGTCAGCCTTTTATTTAGATAATACAATTACCAAGAACAAAGGATCCATTCTGAGACAAAACCATCATTAGCAAGCAAAAACATAAACAAACAGAAACTTAAATAACTGCGCTAAGATCTGTTAGAATTATTAAACATGCACAATAATGAAAAAGGGAAACGGTAGAGAGAATGCTTGTCTTGTTTTTCATCGTGCTTGTATTTAGTCAATATAAAATAAAGTAATGTAGCTTTACAGAACACAATTACGGAAAACAAAGGACATTGCGGCGACCATCCTTCATCAGCAAACAAATACATATACAAAATACAACATATAATCACGGGGAATACACTACAATGAGTACATTAAGGCATTGGAACGGGATGAAAAATGATAACAATGAAGAGAAGATTTTTTTTTAAATTAAAAAAAAATGTTCTACTTAACTCCGAACCCCACGCTGGGTAATTCTGTTTTAACTCTTAGTACACGCGCTTAAAGTTTTTCTCTCTCTCTCTTTCTCTCTCTCTCTCTCTCTCTCTCTCTCTCTCTCTCTCTCTCTCTCTCTCTCTCTATTTCTGTCTCTTTGTCTGTCTCTCTCGCTGTGTTTCTCTCTGTCTCTATTTCTCTGTTTCTGTCTCTCTCGCACTGTCTCTCTGTGTGTTTCTTTTCCCTTCTCTCCCTGTCTCGTTCTTCCTCTATCTCGTTCTCTTTCTCTGGATCTATCTCTCTCTACCCCTGTGTCTCTGTCTCTGCCTCTCACGCTCTGTCATATCTCCCACGGTCGATCTGAACGCGGGTATGCGGAATCACGAACTGCGTCCGCAACCCTTCGCCACGGAGCAGCATTACAAACCACAAATAAGGAAAGATAAGGAAGTAATTGCCTCAAGCACATTACAAGACAAAACTACGAAAGCTTGTGTCTGTATGTGTTTCAATTTGACAAGATTCGCAGTCACATTTCATCATTTTATCTGGTTTGCTGCCGAGGGACAATATATCGCCAATTATGACCTCCCATTTGGTAGGAAGGACAATACATCGCTATACTAGGTTCATCGTGTTATTTGTTTTGTTTCGTGGTACCTTCCGCAATTGCAATGCTCAGTAAAAGGAAACTTCTTTTATACTACTTGTTCATTGTTAGTTATGAAGAAGAGATAGTGAATTACTCATTCTTCACCCCAAGACTGTAGAGCAGTGTTTCCCAACGTGGGGCCCACTCCCCACAGGGGGGCAATTTGACTGTTAAGGGGGGCAATTCGAAAATGGAAGAAATTGGCTGAATATAACAAAACGGGGAGACTTGAGACTGAAGTTAACTAAATTGGAACCTGACATAAGATCTCTTTGCAGCAAGCATCAAGCGCAAGGATCTCACTAAATTTAAATAATAAATAATTACTAATAATTAAAATAATATAGAAAAATCTTTCATTAAAATTATTTTCTACTTGAATTTCAGTTCTCCTTTATATGTTTTGAAAATTTACTTACTGTGTTTGCTCAATAATTACCTAGTGATTTCTTCCTGAAACCTATCATTCAAGTTTCTTTAGTGAACATTTCAATTTTTGAATATTAAAAATAATGTATATGTTGAGGGGGGGGGGGGCGTGGGGCAGGGGAGGGGGGCAATATGAATTTTAGAAAGACTTAAGTGGGGCATGGCACAAAAAAGGTTGGGAAACACTGGTGTAGAGACATATAGCCTGTGTATTATTTCTGATTTCATGACTGTGTTTTCCATGCTCGTCTCAGCTTAACAAAAACCTAACGTCTCAATGGAACCGAGAAGCGCCATCGTGTCTTCCTTCTACACATCCCCAATCCATCAGTGTACACTTTAGCAGCCATCTCCGCCTGTATTATTATCTAATAGATCTGTTTTCCTTTTGCTCATCTGTCTGCATTCACTGCCAAAGATGATGACTCGCTCACGAGCGTAAAAATAACCCCAAACATGTGTAGACAATCAAGAGATTCTAGCAAAATGAATGCAAATGGCATGAAAATGTAAGAATAGCAGGCAGCTATTTAAAAAGTAAACAAGTTTAATTTACGCTCTCTTGGGGATTGAATTCACAACAAAATTTACGGTCATTGTGTCAAGATGGCGTACAAGATAGCGCATGCGCAAGGCTTCATTTCCTGATTGCCAGTAAAATTGTCAGCTCAATTCACGGGGAAAAATATCAGATTTATTTTTGTCTTCCCTTATGTCGTGTTTGAAATCATCTCCCTATGTTTGTTAAACTGTTATTCAAGCGATAACATGTCTGGCGGGCTGAAAAGAGGCGATCACGTTTCGGCACTGCCTTGTTTGAATGGGTATTTTAAATCATTAGTAAAACGTGCACAGTTTGATCTTCATCCTCATGTGCCATGTCGTTCAGCATGGACGGTCAATGTTCGCCATCTCATACGGTCACAGGAGTTTTGGATTCGGTCTGTCTTCTTGTCCCAAATACGCCATGTGGTCAAGCCATTCAGATATTTATCGCTGCCTTCCTCTTGCTATTTTCACATCAACTTTGTCAGTTGTCAATTAGTTTTATTGTTTATTTCTCAAGATAACGTGCCTAAACATCTTCACTGTCTGTCTAATGTCTCTAATCAATTTAAGGTTTTCATGTGTTTATATACGTATTAGCTCATTCATCTTTCTTTCCTCTCGTGATTTTTGTATCATTGTCTTCAGAAATCACATGTCCACTGACATTACATTTTTCTATGCTTTTTTGAGTATAATCAACTTTCCCATTTCTCTTCTTTAAATGTTCATTAATAACCTGGAAGCCGGCCTCCCTGGCTTAGGTGTTAGCAACTTTCTCCGCAATCCCGTATATCCACGTGAGGAACGTAACCTGCGCAAGAATCAGTAGAGGTTCTCGCCGCGTTGGTGACTTACGGGGTATGTGAGCCGGCCGCTCAGGAAGCAATGGCAAACTACTGAGCGTAATCTTGTCAAGAAATCAACAATCAGCTGAAAGATGCTGATGTTGACAGCGATGTCCTGTAAAGGATATGCGGGAAAAAAAAAATTATACTGGAAACAGTATTACGGTCTGATGTGTTTATCTATTTGTTATTTGACCTACTCTGGTTTAATGTATCATTATTTGTTCCTGCAGTGAGACACTGTCGTCACTTGGAGGTGGCAGGTTCGAATCCTGTCGGTAACTATAGCCTTCAATTTTTATGTTTGTTAGTGCGCCCTCTAATCCCTAATTCTTAAAAGGTCTTTAAAAAGACGCTTAAAAGTCGACTTCATTGCACCGGGTTTTATCCCATCTGGCTCGGTCGCTTTTCCCTTGCACGGAAAGCACAAAGCACGAACTCCGTAGCTTTTAGCGACGACCCACAGGAGTCTCCGAAACATTTAACTCGTAAACCGAAGGACGCGGCCCGGAATGGAACCCACAACCTTCGGAACACGAGTCAAAAGTCTTGACCACTTCGGCATAGAGACTCTCACTAATCCCTAATTCTATGATTGCCAATTAATACATACGTGTTTATTCATGAATTGTCTTGATGGTCTCAAAGGGTTCCCCATTTGATATTTTTGTGTAATACATGTACACCACTGGAACCGACCAATCATTACTCTTCTTTAAATGTTGATTAATATTCTGGACACAGCTTTGCAGTCCGATGTGTTTGTGTGTTTGTTACTTTATCTATGCTGCTTTCATATAAATTTTTGAGACCTATGGCGCTATCTCAATTATTTGAAACGAATTATGTCCGTATTCCATAGTTGTAGGTTCATGTGCATAACATACCTGGCCAATGAAGACGCCTTTTCTCAGGTGTGTCTAGTTGATCTGATGTCGATATACATGTGTTCCTGCATCGAGGCGCCGTCGTCATTTGGAGGTGTCAAGTTCGAATCCCGGCGGTAGCTATAGCATTAAATTTGTATATGTTTTAGTGCGTCATCTAATTCCTACTTCTTTCTTCAACTTCTATGAACGCCAAACATTGCATGCGTGTTTATTTATGAACTATATTATAACAAGCTCTGTAAATAGTAGGATGTCGGGAACCAAGAATTCTTCTTTCTCTCTCTTGAAATAGATTGTTTATATCTGCAGTGGTGTCTCTTGTATGAACTTCGAACAACTCAAATATATTGCAAGACACTGTTACAAGAACACAAGGGGACAGAATATGAAGACAGTTCTAAACACTTTGAAAAGGATTAATTAATTAATTAATTAATTCATTCATTCATTCATCACTTTCATGATCATCATGATCATCATCATCTTCATCTTCATCAACATCATCATCATCATCATCATCATCATCATCATCATCATCATCATCATCATCATCATCATCATCATCATCATCATCATCATCATCATCATCATCTTCTTCTTCTTCTTCTTCTTCTTCTTCTTCTTCTTCTTCTTCTTCTTCTTCTTCTTCTTCTTCTTCTTCTTCTTCTTCTTCTTCTGCCCCCGCCGTCGTCGCCGCCGCCGCTGCTGCTGCCTCTGCTACTGCTGCTGCTGCGTGCCAAATTTGTGATCGTTTGAAAATAAAGTTTGCTCTTCCTCTCAATTTACCATGGTGAAATGTGTGTGTGTGTGTGTGTGTGTGTGTGTGTGGGAGGGGGTGGGAAGAGAGTTACAAAGATATTCTATGCGCTCTTTCTATTGCTCTATGCCAGCTGGTACTCATTTAGCTACAGTTTTTCCTGATACCATCACTCCAGCTTTTACATGATCTTTTCCTGTCCCTGTATCCATGATATTTCTTCGATGTGGCTCCTTGTGGTAGATGGTACCAGTGCATCCTTGTGAGGTGGTCAAACCTTTCAATTTGTTTTTCTTTATTGAAGTGCATAACTAGTTTCAGATCTAGTCTTCCTTTAATTTCCTCATTCCTAGTTCAATCTCTCACAGTTACTCCACAGCTCTCCTAAGGCATCTCATCTCTATTGTGAGTAAACGCTCATTAGCTGCAGTAAGTGTCCATGTTTGACAATGATAGCATAACGTTAAAACAAGAATTCATTACAAAAGAGAACAAAAAGTGGAACATTATTTGCATAAGGATGTAATAAGAGAGATAATAGTCGAAGAAAACAAGAATAAACTGCAAATGTGTAAAAGCATAGAATACAAGAAAGCATACACATGGACGTGTTCAACAAATAGAGAGATTATTTAGTTCTACGAAAGATTTTTTGTTACATTTGATTTTTTTAATGAATAGAAAAATAAGAAGTGAGGAAACGAAATGGGAAAAGAAAACCTATTAGAAGGTCGTTCTTAAACATCCGGTGTGCTGATGCCGAGGTAGCAGATTCAACCTCTACACCGGTCAGCCGAACTGTTCACTTCTCGTCCTTGACTTAGGGATGTGAATTACAAATACCTCAGAAGTCGGGGTGAATTGGCCTGAAGGTGAGAGGCATTGGCAATAGGAAAGCTTTGCCACAAGCAGAAATCAGTCTAATGCACTAGAAAGAAATGAAAGACATGCAATAGAAAAAATAGAGAGGCAGGCAGACCAACAGACTGACAAGCAACGCGATAAACAGTCCGACAGACAGACAAACAGACAGGCAGAAATAAAATGAAAATAAAAGAAAGAAAGAAAGACAGAAAGAAAGAAAGACAGAAAGAAAGAAAGAAAGAAAGAAAGAAAGAAAGAAAGAAAGAAAGACACAAGTAAATATTGCAATGAATAAATAAAGGAGGAAAGAAAGATAGAAACAAGCAAGGGAATATGAAAAGAAAGAAAGAAACAAACAAACATAAACAAACACACAGTAAAGAAATATGCATATAAATTAAAATATGCAAACTGGTAGAAATAAAGAAAGAAATACAAAAAGAAACATAAAGGAAGAAAGAAGACGAAAGAAAGAAAGAAAGAAAGAAAGTAAGAAAGAAAGAAAGACAGAGAGAAAAAACTGAAAGACAGACAGACAGACAGACAGACAGACAGACAGACAGAAAGAAAGAAAGAAAGAAAGAAAGAAAGAAAGAAAGAAAATTAGATAAAACATAACTTTAAGGCCTACACCCTACGCGCCCTCCTCTGTTCAAATCTTCTCAACACTTTGACGTATTTTGCCCGGAGATTGCTCCCTCCTGAAAGAACTTCACATCAGAGGCCAAAGGGGAAACGAGGACACGCCACTCAATGCTTAATTGATTTCCTCTTTTTAAACGATTGCTGACCTCTCGCTGCCTGGCTGTCACAGAAAGTGCCATGTGGCCAATCCATAATGAAAGATCATTGCATCAATCGCTTCTGTTTTCTTGTGGCTTTAAGAAGAGAGAACACACGCGGACGGATTCCTAGCTTGTGCAGACCCAAACGGTTTCTGACACAAATCTCTTATCTTTCTTGGTGTCTAGGGATCCAGTCACAGATTGTGAAAATTGTATGGATATTTTGCCCTAGCCATGCGGGAGTGTGGGGGAATAAACAGGCTGACAGGCTGGCAGGGAATGCACCTCTTGGTGGTAGGTTACCTATGGACACGGGAGAGGTGGTCGAGCGCCTGTGGGAGAAGGTGGAGAAGGCGGGGGAACAGATTGAGAACCCGTATGTGGAAAACATGATATGGCGGGGGATCGGCAGGGGTTCTGGAAGAATCTCAAAACTGAGAGTGAAGACCAGGAGAACTTTCAATCAGGTAACGGTGGGAACGATTAGTAGTGTGACCCTTTGCTGGCTGTTGTACGAGGGGACAGGGCACGTATGGAAATGTCCTGAGTGCAGTGATTTCGGTTCTTACCTCAACCCAACTCAACTCATTTATACCTTTAGAGTACAATTATTCATACCTTTATCATATAATCATATATACCTTTAGAGTACAGTCATTTATAAATATATCTTTACCATACATTCATCCTTACATTTAACATACAATCATTTATATATTTAATATCACACAACTTGCATACCTTTAGCATGCAACATTCATACCTTTAGCGTGCAACATTCATAGCTTTGGCATGTAATCATTCATACATTCAACGCACGCCAGGCTGTCGTACAGCGTAAAGTATCCCAGGCCCTGTGGGATCATGTATATGAAATACGACAACTCACGCACGCGGAGGTATCTCCTTACCAGATGTCTCTACTCTCAGACACAATCGGTTGGACAGGGAGGGGTGTTTTATCGATTTTATCTCTGTTTGTCTGCACGTGCTTTGTCGCATGCCAGGCCCGGCCTTCATAATATGACATCACTGTTATAATTAAGTGAGTACAGCAGACATGGAAGAGAAGGACATTTGGTTCAGCTGCATGTAATAATCTTATTAGGAAGACAACAATTGTGACGGAAGACATTCTTGGGCACTCTTGTTTAGTAACTACCGGCACCTTGCCGCATTGACAGATGACAGTTTGTTAAACTGTGCTTGAAGAAAGGCAATATAAATACAACCCATGGTGGGGACCAGGGATGGAGTTATACCTCTCCATAGCAGCAAGCCACAGCTGAATTGTAGTGATCATGTGTTGCCCATGCAGCATGATCCCTCTCTCGGCCTGTCTAGTTTACTCCAAAGGAAAGGTAACACCAATACGTCTGGAACAAGACACGCTGCAGAAACTGCTCTAACTGTCCGCCTGTCGGAGCTTTGATCCTAGACCAGCTGCCGACCAAGGCTTAGGGCCTTGTCAATGATATTTAGTCCTTAGGTTGCATTTGTTCGCACCAGGAAGAAGAAGAAGAAGAAGAAGAAGAAGAAGAAGAAGAAGAAGAAGAAGAAGAAGCAGAAGAAGAAGAAGAAGAAGAAGAAGAAGAAGAAGAAGAAGAAGAAGAAGAAGAAGAAGAAGAAGAAGAAGAAGAAGAAGAATGGGGAGGAGAAAGATTATAGACAAAGATGAATAACAGCAGCAGCAGCAGCAGAAGAAGAAGAAGAAGAAGAAGAAGAAGAAGAAGAAGAAGAAGAAGAAGAAGAAGAAGAAGAAGAAGAAGAAGAAGAAGAAGAAGAAGAAGAAGAAGAAGAAGAAGAAGAAGAAGAAGGGGGAGGAGACGGAGGAAGCTGCCAGAAAGCCAATATTGATCACACAACAACAAGAAGTATTCCCATTAATTTAATACATGACATCACGACGTTGAATTGAGAAAACAGATCTAGCTTAAAACAAAATAAAAACGGCAGATCTGTGAATGGAAAACTGTGTTATCAAAACGAAGTGAGCACACATGCTCCAGGCAGCTTAGATGGAAGCAAGAGCAGCCTGGCATTTCTGTTTGTAAAGTGTCATGAGATCTGCCTGAATGAGGTCACCCGAGGGACAGACTCTCAACTGTCTTATTCAATCTGGGAGATAGCGCTGGACTTTCAATGTCACTCGTGAACAAGAGTTCGTTTTCCAAATGAAATTGGCTGTGTATTGTTAGTGATGTGCTCCTGGCATATCTTGTGGAGGGGCAGGGGGGAAGCATATGTGGGGATGACACCAGCTTTTTATAATGTATCGGAGGAGGTTGAGGGGGGGGGGGGGGGGGGGGGGGGTTGGCATACATATGTTTCTGGGCCAGACATTGTTCAGTGGGTGGACAAACAGACAGATAAACAGAATGCCTGGCTGAGCGACTGGCTAACTGACTGACTAACAAACAGACGAATAAACGGACGGATAGATAGATCGATAAGTAGACATGCTGACAGAGAGAAAGATGGATGGATACATGAATTGATGCATAGATAGACTTACATATAGACAGACCGACAGAACCAACGACATTTATTTTCAAAGGATCACATTTGACACGCAGGTCCGTCTTACATTCGGCCCTTCCAATCACACATCTGTGGTACACCAGTTACCTATTGTGCATGTTACATTCACATAGCATAGAACAAAACATTGTCAAATGAATTTTGTGAAAGTAAACAATGCATATTGTGAGGTCACGTGGCAGGCAAGCAGGCAGGCAAGCAGGCAGGCAGACAGATACACACACACACACACACTTACGCATATTTCAATACATAATACAGATCAACACACGCGCGCTTTCATGCACACATACGCAGAGATAGAATAATAGATAGACAGACAGACAGGCAAATTGACAGGCAGACAAGCAGGTAGACAGACAGACAGACAGACAGACAGATAGATAGATAGATAGATAGATAGATAGATAGATAGATAGATAGATAAGATAGATAGATAGATAGATAGATAGATAGATAGATAGATAGATAAGATAGATAGATAGATAGATAGATAGATAGATTGGTGGGTGGGTAGGTGGTTAGATGGATGAATGGGTGGGTCGGTCGGTCTGTGGATGGACGGGTGGATGGATGGACAGGCGGACGGGTGGATGGGCGGGTGAATGGATGGACGGGTGGATGGATGGATGGATAATCGGACGGGTGGGTGGACGGACGGATGGATGGATAGACGGACGGTGGAAGGATGGATAGACGGACGGGTGGATGGATGGATGGGTAGATGGACGTATGGATTGACGTATGGATGGATGGATTATATAAGTACTTGTACATATAAAGATAGGGATGTACATGACTGGAATGATAGTAGTTGGTTAGAGTGGTAAGTATGTAGGTAGAATGGCAGGTAGGTTGTAAGATGGTTGTTCAGTACTTACTTAGCAAGAGGTGGTAGGTGCATTTATTGGTAGGTGAGTAGGTAGGCATTTACATGTGTGTTGTTGCTGTTGTTGTTTTTGTTGCTGTTGTTTATCCATCAAGAATGATGATGACCATTCATTTCATCTAGTGGGGTTGAAAGTATGGAGCCATGAGTTCTAAGATGGCTGATAAGACCTATTTTGGCTCGAAATGTTCTTTAACAATGCGGGCAAAGAATGCTTGACGTTCCAGGAGGAGGATCTCCTGCAGTAGTTTTTCTGTCCAGCCTTTTCTTCACAGCTCTTGCAGTTCTGGTTGCTTCACAATGATGTACGCCACGCATTTCTCCCAGGTGTCAAGATGCATTCCATAAGCTTTCAGTGAGATTTTCATAGTGTCTTTAAAGCGTTTCCTCTGGCCGCCTTGTGAAATCCGTTTAGGGAGCCTGTGATCTGGCATGCGAGTCAAGTGACCAGCCCAGCGAATCTGATTCTTCATTAGTAGAGTGCGGATACTGGGCATGGA
Source organism: Cepaea nemoralis (assembly GCA_014155875.1). Classification (NCBI taxonomy): domain Eukaryota; kingdom Metazoa; phylum Mollusca; class Gastropoda; order Stylommatophora; family Helicidae; genus Cepaea; species Cepaea nemoralis. Next base: position 69,982 of record JACEFZ010002798.1, on the reverse strand, counting down.
CGCTCTTTCTAGAACTTCAGTGTCTGGGATATTGTCTTGCCCTTTAATCTTCAATAACTTTCTAAGGCAGACTGTGTAGAAGTGATTTAATTTCCTAGTGTGTCGCTGATAAACAGTCCAGGTTTCGCAAGCATATGGCAGTGTGGATAATATAACTACTTTGTAGACTTTTAGCTTTGTTTGCAGGCTTATTCCATTTATTTTATTCCATATATATTAGCCTTGGAGATTCTTGCATTCACTTCGTCATCAATTGTGGCATCTTGTGATTTACATGTGTACGTAGGTAGGTAGGTAGATATATTACTGGATGGTAGTTAGGTAGGTTGGTAAGTAGGCAAGCAGGTATGTAGGTAGGAGGGCAGATAGGCACTTAGGAAGGAAGGATGGATGGACGGACAGACAGACAGACGGATGGATGCATGGATGGATGGATGGATGAATTGATGGATTGAAGGTATGTAAATGTTCCCCCTCTTCCCCCAGTAAATTAGTTCACAAGTGTGATGACACTTCGGCGCTCGCCTGCAGCCGTCCTTCTATTCCGATGAAAACGGCTGGCAATGGTTTTCTTCCAGCCAACGAAACCAATTTCTCTGAAAGTATCGAGAGTAGGGAGAAGAGCTCGTGCAAGATGTCTGAACAACCACTTCCGCTAGCTTTGGGCCTTTTAAAACATGTGCTTGTGTCCAACATGGCAACTTGTTAAAATTTCACGTCGTGTTTGTGCATCGTGTCTGGGGAATAATTGGCGGGTTACACGGACACAGAACTGTTTGTGTAAACCAAAATGGGCTCACAAGCAAGAAATATGAACCGGTAGCGATTAAATGTGGCTCAACATTTTCATCCATTCGTTAGCCCTCTATAGACGAATAGAAAACTAGAACGCAGAAAAAAGATGTAACTGTGGTTCATCATCATCATCATCATCATCATCATCATCATCATCATCATCATCATCATCATCATTAGCATCATCATCATCATCAAGTGCGCTGCCAGCTGTTGTAGGCGTTCCTACTTTTCCACAGATCACCCTACTTGGTGTTTTGGATCAACTCTGCTGATGATTTCCTCTATCCCACGGTCTCGGTATATCTAACATCATTTATCTTGGTCTTTCTCTGCCTTTCTTCCCATTGATCTTTCAATTTGTGACAATGTTCTCCGATGCGTATCTTCTCATCAAATGAATGCTGATTTTCTCTTTCTTATTGTTGCATACACTGTTCTGGTTTCATTAGGCTCTTGAAGACAATCGTTAGTTACTCTGACAGTCCAAGGAGTGGGGTTACAAAAAATTATGTCTTCCCAAATGTAACTTCAAAGTGAATGGAACTGGTCTAAAAGAAGCCAACATATTTGGGCATTGTGATAGCAGCAGATGGAATGGCATCAAGAAAATTAACTGGAGAAAAGACAAAGCAATAGCATAATTTCACTGGATGAAGAATATTCTATGCAGTCTAGGCAGTCAAGAATTGTTTGGAGATATATCGAGACAATCCTAGTGTATGGAAGCGAATCACGGACAAGTGAGGAATCATATGAAAACTGCAGGCCTATGGTTGTATAGAAGATTTATGAGAACACAGCAAATGGGTAAAAATCTTAACAGAATCTGTGCCAAACAAAAAAGTAGATTTGGACCAAACAAGAATGAATGATGGAAAATGGGAAGGATGGGTGTGTCACGGTTATGACACGAAAGTTATTAATATGGCAGCATACATGTTGGGTTATAACTCTTTGATATCAAGAAAGACTGCAAGGGGTGATCAAAACACACACACAAAACAAAGTCGGAGGTTTTGACAGGCACGACTGTCGTGTGTTCAATTCCATATTGTGGTTATATTTGTGTCAACGTCCATGTGGCTCCGAGGTGGATATCTTCTTCTTGTTTATGTTTACTGAGAATTATGATGCACAAAGTTAGGAAGAATATGAACAAGATGGTTTACCGGCGAGAGAATCAGCTTCATTGCACCAGGTTTATTCCATATGGCTCTTTTCTTTTTCTTGTTGAGCGGCCTGTCGAAAGCGTCGCACAGTGCGCGAACTCCCTAGCTCCAATGGCGACTCCCAAGAGTCTCCGAGACAATTGCACCCGGAATCGAACCGACAACTTTCGGCAGGCGACGTAACCACCTCACAACATTCTAATCAGGAACCACAACTCTGTTGCTTCCACGTTTTTCCTAATTTGTTAATTTACATTCCAATGTTCACTGTCATACAGCAATACTAGTTCTATATATGAATCACTGAAAAACGAGAAGTAGGTTGAGAGCTTAACCAAAGCACAACTACAAAAAACAATGGACGTTGCGGTCAAAGCCTTCGTCAGCACAGAACAAACAAACAAAAATAGACTAACAAATACACGATCGACACTACATGAATAGTACAAATATCAACTTATCTATGTCCTAGCTGGAACGGCTATCCATGGGTGGAAAGAAACGGATGTTGTGGTTAACGGGGTCAGTACAGCCAGAAACTCGGTGATTGGTTAAGTCAACCGGTGAGGGAACCCGCGCTGGGGGGTTCTATATAGCACCTCGGCACTCTCTTTCTTACATTCAACGATAGTGACTTTAAAAAAAAAAAGTCGCTTAAAAGTCGACAGGGTCAACTTCATTGCACCGGGTTTTATCCCATATAGCTCGGTCTCTTTCCGCAGCGCGGAAAGCGTCGCACAAAGCACAAACTCCGTAGCTCTAGCGACGACACACAGGAGTCTCCGTAAAATTTAACTCGTGAATCGAAGGCCGAGGCCCGGTATCGAACTCACACCTTCAGAGCCAGAGTCAAACGGCTTGACCACTTCGCCACAGAGACTCCCACTGGATAGTGACTTATTGCATAAGATACTTTTCTTATTATTTTTGCTTTTGCTTCCGCTCGCTTCGAACCAAGCGTAGTCCATACACACTACTTCTAGTAGTACTGGGCTGAATTTTTCGCGTGGATTAGCTTTCCATATTAACAGTGTCCCTCACCATCAGGCGAACTCACCCCGACTTCAGAGGTACTTGTAATTTACGTCCCAAAGTCAAGGACGAGAAGTCAACATTTTAGTCCAGCTGTCTGGTGTAGGGGTTGAACCCCAGACCTCGGCATCAGCACACCGAATAATTAAGAACACGTTCTTATCCATTCGGCCATGTTAATCTCCTACTTTTCTTATAATCCATACCATCCAAATTATATCCATTCAGTCATATTATTTCATTACTCATGACATGTCAACCCCGGTATCTCATACCTCGAAGGCAGTTTCTGCCACGATAATCATGACCTTAACGTATGCAATCACAACCTAGCTGACATTGTCCTTCCCTCTTTCGTTATGGGAAGACATAATGACGTTTAGTAATCTATCTTCCACAGGACACGGCGTTCTGCCACTTCCCTTGCCAATGCCGCATTGAGGAACTCTCGTGCCAAGATGGCGTCAGCGAGATCAAAGATGGATGCGGGTGCTGCTACATGTGCGCCCGGCAGATGGGGGACTTGTGCTCCGTCAGAGATCTCTGCGACACCGCCAAGAACCTGTACTGTGACAAGAAAGACGACAACTCCACTGGGCTATGTAAAGGTATGAAGAGGCAGTGTGGCGATTGAATAGAGAATGCGGTTTTGCCTTTGTGGTTGTGCAATTTAAGGAGTGATATATCTGGCTTGAAATATCGCCATATTGAGTTGTCTAGATTACCACAATTTGTTTTTCTCCCTTCTGTGTGTGAGAGTGTGTGTGTGTGTGTGTGTGCGCGCGTATGAGCGCGTTCACGTGCTACTACTTCTAGTGTACAAGACACGAATTCCGTAGCTCCAGCGACGATACCCAGGATCTCCTGGGAAAATTAGCTGTGGCTACTTAGTTAGTTACTTGTTTCATTGGTTGGTTGGTTGGTTGTTTAGCTGGTTAGTTAGTTTGTTGGTTGGCTGGTTGGTTAGTTAGTTGGTTGGTTGGCTGGATGGTTGGTTGGTTTGTTGGTTGATTGGCAGGTTGGTTGGCTGCGTGGTTAGTTCATCGTTTGGTTGGTTGATTAGTTAGTTAGTTAATTAGTTAGGTGGCTGGCTGGTTGGTTGGCTTTTTGGTTGTCTGATTGGTTAGTTGGTGGGTTGGCTGGTTCGTTGGTTGGATACTTAGTTAGTTGGCTGGTTGGTTTGTTGGTTAGTTAGTTAATTAGTTAGTTGGTTGGTTGGCTGTTTGTTTGGTTGGTTAGTTATTTAGTTAGTTGGTTCGTTAGATACTTGGTTGGTTAGTTATTTAGTTAGTTGGTAGTTGGTTCGGGACACCCTTGGGCAAGGTGGAGTACCCGTTTAGCCCCCCGATCAGGGTTACGTGAAGCCATGGGTGCAGGTGGTGGATGAAGATGTAGAGCAGCCGACAGATAGTTGTAGGTTATGGTCTCCACCTTCACGACGGTAGGCAGAGGATCTCTTTTTTTAGGAGACAATGGCTACGGTCACTGACCAGTATGGTCACTGCTAGGAAGGAAAGCAATGGCAAACTACCTTCTTTACAGATGCCAAGAAAATCATGTTGTGTGAAGTCATCGAAAACGAGAAAAAGAGTGTTGAGATGCTACATAGAACCTGTACTTTTATATGGATGTGAAGCGTGGACAATGAGCAGTCAGGCTGAAAAACATCTGATGGCTGTGGAGATGTGGTTTCTGAGGAAAATGCAAAGAATACCATGGACAGCCAGAAAGACCAATGAACAAGTCCTTCAAGAAACAAATGAAGATCGTAAATTGATTAGAGAAATTAGACGTAGACAGTCAACATTTTTTGGGCATGTTATGAGAAGAAATGGATTGGAGAACTTGGTGACAACTGGTAAAATCGAAGGGAACAGACCAAGGGGAAGACCTAGAAGCAAGTACCTGGATGGCTTGGCCTTGTGGCATGGTCGAGACAGAAACTCGGAGCTGATCCACGACTCTGGTGATCGAGAGAGATGGCAGAACATGACCGCTCACGCTTACCGGCATGGCACATGATGGATGGATGGAGTTGGTTCGTTAGATAGTTGGTTGGTTGGTTAGTATCAGTAACTATATATGTACTATTTCAACCAAAATATTATTCATGTATTCACATCATATGATATATAACCCGGCTCCGTGGCGAAGACGTTACGTAATCCCGCACACCCGCTTTTGAAACAAGCTTGGGACGATTTGGTAGCAGACTGTCTTACTTGGTTTTTTTTTTTTTTTAATGAAATGGTTTGTGTGTCGGTCGTTCAGAAAGCAATGCAAACTACTGAATGTAAACATCCCCAGGAATCACCATCAGTCAAAATAGGCTAAGGTTAACTGCTACGTCCTGTAAAGGAAATGCAACAAACTTGTTTTAGAGAGATATATAACTCTGCAGTGTGCACCTGACGAGATGCAGGGATATATGCCAGGCAATAAATCGTGCAACATATTGTGTATGGCTTCTGTGCTTACATTCACCAAGGGAATACATTGCTTTGGAAAAAAAATACCATAAAAATGTGTTTAACTGACCTAGCCAGTAAAAATAATTAGAAAGGAGAAGAAGAAGCAAACGACAATCTATACCAAAAAGTTAAAGAAATCCGAACCAGCAACATCTAACCACCTTGATTATGACCTTTACAAGTTGAACACTAATATGATTTTGTAAAGTGTTAAGATCCTCCAGAGAATAGTTAAGGACAAACACATGTACACAGCTTACCAGGAACTCAGGCCAGATGAACAGAAAACACAGACCGCTTTAATAGTATACACCACTTATAAATCTGAGTGATGAAGTGCTACGTAGAATCTATACCGTTAAATGAATTTGAAACCTGGACGAAAAGCAAGACATGCTGAGTAATATCTAATGAGGACCAATGTAAATGGGGTTCCTAGGGAAATTGTAAAAAATACAATGGGCAGGCAGAGATATAAATACTGAGATGGCTTGGTCACATGGCATGGTCGGGACAAAAACACAGAGCTGATCCACGATTCTGGTGATTGTGTGAGATGGCGGAACATGACCGCCCACGCTTGTCTGCACATTACATGATGATACTTCAGTGGAAACATGCATCAGATAAGAAATGTGAGTAAGCAGATATACAATAACGACTAAGAAATGTAATAATAAATACGTTAGACACGCCACATGTGTCCGGCGTTTCGGTAAAAAACAGCATTTGTCTAGAAAAATAGAAATTTGACTAATAGGAACATTTCTGGTCTATTTTGCTTTGTCATCTCCTGCTGCAATCAACGGCTTTCTTTGTGATCCTAGGGAAGATAGTTGAACATCTAGCTTTTTCGGAAAATTGTGAATAGTACTAGGACTCATATACATGTCGCGCGCGTTACAAAATCATTCGGTCGTTCAAAATCAATAATGGTAGGCCGTGTAGGGAACTGCCAGGGCGAAATTTCACACTTAAGAAATCTTGCCACAAATGAATATTCTTATCGTGGATGTATTTTGGTATACACACATTTAGATTCTCGCACTTGCTTCAGATTTCATGTACCGCGTTGAGGAGCTCCTTGTGTTGTGTATAGGCGGAGACGAACGGCAACAGAGGTATTCGTTTGCTATTGAAGTAACACTCGGCCATCCAAACCAATTCCACTTGGAGCAACATATAAAATCAATCCCACTAGGTCTACTAAACCAAAATCACTCCTGGATTTGAAATATGAACACTGACAGATTGAATAATTGTTCATGCATATTTCGTCGACTTCTTCTTCCTCCTCTTCTTCTTCTTCTTCTTCTTCTTCTTCTTCTTCTTCTTCTTCTTCTTCTTCTTCTTCTTCTTCTTCTTCTTCTTCTTCTTCTTCTTCTTCTTCTTCTTCTTCTTCTTCTTCTTCTTCTTCTTCTTCTTCTTCTTCTTCTTCTTCTTCTTCTTCTTCTTCTTCTTCTTGTATAGGTGGGGGATGTGTAGTTGAGAGGTGGCGGATATTGGGTGGGTGAGTGGGTGTAGGTTGGCTGATGTGTATGTGGGTGGGGGACAATTGTGAGGGTGCGGGATGTATGTGTGGATAGGTGTGAGATGTGTGGGTTGACGGGGGTATGTGTGTGTGGTTTTGTGATGTGTGTTTGCTGGGTGGTTGCGGGTGTGTGGGTGTGTGGTGGGAAAATATGTGGGTGGGTGTGTGCGTGTCGGTTATGGGATGGGTGGGGGATGTATGTGTGGGTGGGGAAATGTGTGTGGATGGGGGATCAGTGGGTGGATGGCGGCATGTATGTTTACCTGAGTCTGTGTGAGTTCGTGGAGGTATGTGTGGGTGGGTGGGGGTGTGGTGGGTGGGGATGTGTGGGTGGCTGAGGGATGTGTGGGTGGCTGTGGGGTGTGATGGTTGATGGGGGATGTGTCTCACAACATTGCAATATGCACTGTTTATGTTTACAACTTTCAATTGACAATGTGTAATATGTATTGTTTATGCTTACAAAATCCATTTGACAATGTTTTTTTCCCCCTATGTAAATGTAACATGCACATTTTATGAATGAAAGATGAGTGATCGAAAGGGCCGAATGTAAGACGGGCCTGCGTGCCCAATTTGTTACCCTTTTAAAATAAAGTTTGTTCGTTCGTTCGTTCGTTTGTTCGTTTTTCGTTCGTTCGTTCGTTCGTTCGTTCCTCTTCTTCTTTTTCTTCTTCTTCTTCTTCTTCTTCTTCTTCTTCTTCTTCTTCTTCTTCTTCTTCTTCTTCTTCTTCTTCTTCTTCTTCTTCTTCTTCTTCTTCTTCTTTTCTTCTTCTTCTTCTTCTTCTTCTTCTTCTTCTTCTTCTTCTTCTTCTTCTTCTTCTTCTTCTTCTTCTTCTTCTTCTTCTTCTTCTTCTTCTTCTTCTTCTTCTTCTTCTTCTTCTTCTTCTTCTTCTTCTTCTTCTTCTTCTTCTTCTTCTTCTTTTCCTCATCCTCCTCCTCCTCCTCCTTCTCCTCCTCCCCCTCCTTCTTAAAGTCAATTTCCTCTATTCTACACAGGCGAGTGAATGTGTTAGTCAGTGGTTCTCAGCCGGTGGGGAATTCCCCCCCCCCCCTCCACACCACCCCCTTTCAGGGCGGAAGTTTAGGGTTTCCATGGTTGGGGGGGGGGGGGGGAAGAGTAATTAAGATTACTTCAAGATCGCTTTAATACAAGAACCGATTACTTGGTATTGTTTTTCCCTCCATAATTTATTGCTCTGTACTTCTCGCTTTTCTGAAATTCGTTTTTAACAACGTAAGTAGACCCGCAAATCACGTTTTATGTAGACGTCTAGACATATTCTACAATGTGTTATTAAATTTAGCTTCCAGTTTACGTATACTGTGTAGGGGGGGGGGGGGGGGTTTACAGGAAGGATATATTAATTAAAAAATTGGGGGGGGGGGGCTGACATTCTGAACATATGGTGAAGGGGTGCATGGGCCAAAAAACTTGAGAACCACTGTGTTAATCGTTCCCCGTGTTTCTGAACATGCGGCGATACTGATGTAACGTTATAATTAAATATCCTGAATGTGGCAATAGTTTACTTTTCTTTTGACTTCTACGCATTTTCTAGCACATCAGAAGGTCACTTTGCCTTCTGCATTCCTACTGTAACATCTTTAACTATTCCCTCATCCTCGTCTACAGCTGAGTTGAGTTGAGTCAAGAACTGACATCACAACATCTCGGGGCATTCCCATACGCACTCAGTCAATATATTCAACAACCAGCACAGAGCCCCAGTGCTAAACGTACCAGTTGCTATCTGATTATGTGTCCGTCTGACCTTTCCTCGGAGGCTGAGTGTCGGCCAGATCTTCTGATCATTCCCTGCCGCACCATTATCTCTAGACACTGATGCTACATCTCATCTTCCACACCAAACACAAGGTCTCAAAGGTCCCTGATCGTATTTGTCTTATCGTGCACCAATACTCCACTCAAAGGTGCAGCCTGTGTCTACATTGCTACTGAAATGAGATTATGCTTCCACCTATCCTTTGTCTACATGGCTACTGAAATGAGATTATGCTTCCACCTATCCTTTGTCTACATTGCTACTGAAATGAGATTATGCTTCCACCTATCCTTTGTCTACATGGCTACTGAAATGAGATTATGCTTCCACCTATCCTTTGTCTACATGGCTACTGAAATGAGATTATGCTTCCACCTATCCTTTGTCTACATTGCTACTGAAATGAGATTATGCTTCCACCTATCCTTTGTCTACATGGCTACTGAAATGAGATTATGCTTCACCTATCCTTTGTCTACATTGCTACTGAAATGAGATTATGCTTCCACCTATCCTTTGTCTACATGGCTACTGAAATGAGATTATGCTTCCACCTATCCTTTGTCTACATGGCTACTGAAATGAGATTATGCTTCCACCTATCCTTTGTCTACATTGCTACTGAAATGAGATTATGCTTCCACCTATCCTTTGTCTACATTGTTACTGAAATGACATTATGCTTCCACCTATCCTTTGTCTACATTGCTACTGAAATGAGATTATGCTTCCACCTATCCTTTGTCTACATTGTTACTGAAATGACATTATGCTTCCACCTATCCTTTGTCTACATTGCTACTGAAATGAGTGTATGCTTCCACCAAGCCTGTGTCTACATTGCTACTGAAATGAGTGTATGCTTCCACCTATCCTTTGTCTACATTGCTACTGAAATGAGATTATGCTTCCACCTAGCCTATATCTACATTGCTACTGAAATGAGTGTTTGCTTACACCTAGCCTGCTTCTACATTGCTACTGAAATGAGTGTATACACACACCTATCCTTTGTCTACATTGCTACTGAAATTAGGTTATGCTTCCACCTAGCCCATGTCTACATTGCTACTGAAATGAGTGCGTGCTTCCACCAAGCCTTTGTCTACATTTTTACTGAAATTAGAATATGATTCTACCTAGCTTTTATCTACATTGCTGCTTAAATGGAGTATGATCTCACCTAGCCTTTGTCTACATTGCTACTGAAATGAGAACATGATTCCACCTAGCCTTTGCTCTAGATTGCTACTGAAATGAGAACATGATTCCACCTCTTGAAGCGAGAAGAGATCGGGTCCATTATTTGCTGGATTCATTCTCATACTCTTCGTCTTTCATCTATACATGTTCGGATCTATTATGACTACTCAGCAAGAACCGAAAACATTGCGTTCGGGGCTTTCCCATACTTTCTCCGTCGTCATGTTCTTCAACCAGAGATGAGTCCCAATACAAATGATACCAGTTGCAATCTGATTATGTGTCCGTCTGGAATCTCCTCGAAGAATGACATATACATAGAAAATGTATGATTCTAACTCCTATACTTCTTGTCGTTTAGTTTAACTAGCATCTAAATTCGTGTATGCAACAGGGACAGGGGGGAAATGTCGTTAGCCAAGTCCAGATCACCATGTTGCTCTATCAGAGTCCATATAATTCCATTTCTAGCGACAGCTATTATTGTCATAACAATCCAGTCTTTACACAGTATAAATAATAACGTTCATAAATGTCATGTTGCATGTTATTTGCAGTACGTTGTGATCAACCCCTAGTTTGATTTTCTATGTAACTGTACGTTCAGTCGTTTGCCATAGCTTTCCAACTTAATGCCAGTTTAGGGGTTGAAACTAACGTACTAAAAGTTTTAAAGCGAGCGCTGTTAGTAATAAAAGACATCACATATTATAGTAACACTTGGCAACCTACACGAAACCAATCCAGAAAACTGTAATGAAAGAATTGACCGCTTGAAAAATCGTTCACAGTAAGTTTGGCTACCTCTAACCACTTCATCCTCATCGCCACGCCAGACAACCTTTCAGCCATTACGTCCACTTGATCCTCTCCTCGGACCATCTTCTCCGCCTGTCCGTGTTTGTCTCCCATCTCATTTAACGGAAATACGATCACTACACAACGCCCGAACAATCTTAACAAGCATAGATCTGTCCCGTAATATTCGCCAGTAACGGCTCATCGTTGGGTCGTCAAAGATGTGTCAGGCGTAGAGGATCCAATTAACTCTACAGAATAAATAACTTGTCTGAACAGGGGGAGATAATTTCAGACAGGGTAAATAACTGAAGTCATCCTTACTGGTAGTGGTTGTCTGCTCTTGACAAAGGAAGACATTTTATGAAGAAGATTGACAAATATTACTTTGTTGGAAAGGGGGGGGGGGGGGGGGGGGGGGGAATTGTCATGTAAGATGGTTGATGCATTGTTGGAGGTGTTGTCATGTAAGACCTTTGAATGCATTGTTGAGTGAATTGTTGCAAACACAAGCGAATTGTGAATGTTTTCCAGTGTGTCTGCTTGTTTGTTTATTGTGGCATATCTATATAGTGTATTTTTAATGACTGTGCAGTGTTTGAAAATATTTCCGGTCCAAGTTTTGTATTCACCTCTGTAAAGTTCTTGCAACATAATAGGTAAATACAAAACTTGGACTAGCAATATTTTCAAACATTGCAGTCAGTAAAATGCACCCTCTATCTATCTATCTATCTATCTATCTATCTATCTATCTATCTATCTATCTATCTATCTATCTATCTATCTATCTATCTATCTATCTATCTATCTGTCTGTCTGTCTGTCTGTCTGTCTGTCTGTCTGTCTATGCATTTATGTACTTATGCGTGTGTATTATGTGCTTGTATTTGTAAATCTATCTATCCATCCGTCCAATCTTACGTCTGTCTGTCTCCCTGTCTGTCTTATATTTTTTATATGTAATGTCGGGATGAAAGACAACTAGTCACTACCATTCTCATTTTATGTAGCCTAAAATATATGAACGTTTAACACAACAGCAGTAGAAGCATCGGACTACCTCGACACAACACTGTCGCTATTATGTTGAGGGTACCCAAAATTTGCCATTGTCATAACAATAGGCCGATTCCGCCGAATGTTTACGTATTGTCAATTGCGGGGAATTTTAAACTGACGCAATTATCCCACGGCCTTCCCATGAGTTGGCCCTTAGCTGAGAAGGATATGCATACATGTACTATCCAGAGATTAGAGCGGGTTGTTTTTAGTTTCCACTCGCTCGCTTAGAACTCAAACGTAGCCAATACACACTACTTCTAGTAGTACTGGGCTGAAGTTGACGTATGGATTAGCGATCCCTATTACTAGTGTCTCTCGCTATCAGGCGTACCCATTCCGACGTTAGAGGTATGTGTAATTTACATCCCCAAGCCAAGGATGAGAAATCAACATTTTAGTCCAACTGTCCGGTGAAGGAATTGAACCCCTTACGTCGGCATCAGCACACAGGTTGTTTAGGAACGCGCCTTCATATCCATTCGGCCCTGCTGCTCTCCAGAGGAGGGTGTGATATCATTGACTTTCTATCACTGATTATTTTGCCCTCTCAGATTGTCTTTAACATGACTGGAACCCTGGTTAGAGCTGAACGTTATACATCTACGGCACTTCTACTGCCAGCTTGATATTCTTTCTGCAGCAGTGTGTGGTACCGTTATACATAAAACTGCAGTGGACTTAACCTTGCCTACCACAGATGCTGAAGAGCGATGACGCTGGTCACCTCATGTCACATATAACCTGGTTTATAGTAGACAGGATGACTGGCTTATATTCGTGTCATTTTCTTGCCAGGTCATGCGGGTGTACAAGGAAATTAGAAGGCTGTCAGGCTTGCGAGTACGGCTACCGTATAGGGCGGACGAGCCATAGACCTGGCTGATATACTGAAATGCTCTACGAGAAGTAAGACTTTTGCGAGAACACAGTGATGGATGTGAATCTGCAACCATGGTCAGGCTACGAGATCAGCAAGTTAAAAGAAGTCTGGCCAAACAAGAACACTGCGAGAAGCCAGAGAAGATTATTGAGCTGCTACACGCTGCAGGATTTACTGAGGAGGGGAACCGAGCAATTATGGACTGAATGGTTCGATGTGCAATGAGGATGATCTGTCGACTAACTAACTAACTAACTAATATTAGATAGTGACACCCCCAAATAATTAACAAGAAGAGATAAAATGCTCACATCACACAAAGTGAGACCACTGACAACCGTAGGGATGAAAGAGTGTCGGTCAGAGAGCGAGAGGGCGTCTAAGATATAATGGACAGACGACTCGAAGATGTGATCAAGATGGGCAAAGAAAACTCAAGAAACATACTTCTGAAGATCCATAAATGAAAGGCTTCACTGCTGAGATGGCTGTAGACAATGATACATATGGTGATGATGAAGATGGTGGTTGGTGCTGCTGCTGCTGAAAATGATGACGATGATGATGATGATGATAATGGTGACGACTGATGATGGTAACGGTGACGATTGATGATGATGATGATAATGGAGACGATTGATGATAATGATGATAATGGTGACGATTGATGATTATGATAATGGTGACGATTGATGATGATGGTAATGCCAACGATGGTTATGACGATCGGGATGATGATGATGATGATAGTGATGTTGGCGGGTATTAGTGGTGATGATGATGATGATGATGATGATGATGATGATGATGATGATGGTGGTGGTTATGCTGGTGATGATGGTGGTGCCGGTGTGTGGTGATGGTGATAATGGTAATTATGATAATGATAACACCTCACAAAAATTTGATAGTATACACCATTAAACATATTCTCTCTATACGTACTGTCTTGGTTATTTAAACATCAAACAGCAACATAATATTTATTCTGGAGTTTACACAAAACATTTTCTGGTATTCCATTGTATAGCTCATTTTCAAATGACAAACCGGCCTATTGCTCGCAGCCAAATGTCCACAGTCGTGTGGTTCCAGAATAATAAATGGCTTCAGGGGAAACCTTTCTGGCGAAAGAAACCTGGATAATGACCCTTATTATTTACTTCCGTGACAGCCGCCTAACGGACTTGAAAGGATGACGTCATCTCACGAGCATTATCTATCTATCTATCTATCTATCTATCTATCTATCTATCTATCTATCTATCTATCTATCTATCTATCTGTCTGTCTGTCTGTCTGTCTGTCTGTCTGTCTGTCCTTCCATCCATCCGTCCACCTGTTCACTGCGCTACAGGTACCCATTTCTAGGCCGGCATTGTGGCAAAGAGGTTACGGGCACAATTCGCAATCCAACAGACTACCTAGCGCTGGTTTCAATAAATGGTGTGGGTGGCGGTCGTTCAGAAAGCAACGGCAAACTACTGAACCTAAACATGCCAGGAAATCACAAGCAGCCATACAATACTGGGATTGATTGCGACGTCCTTTGAAGGATATGCAACTAACGTTAACTCATTGTAGACTGGGTACACTTGGTAAGCCACATCTGTTTTTACAAATATCCCCCTTAGTGATGGGCCTCAAACACAGGATCACGGGGAAGGCTAGGGTTCGAACCCCTGTCAACGCGGTTGCCTATTTGATAGAGAATAAGGTAAAGAAGTGTTATTTGTCATATAATTTTGTCCTTCTTGTACCTTTCGGTGTCGATGTGAAGCATAATCAGCGAAAGCGTGCCCGTTTATGGTCATCATAAATCGATATTTCCATGGACTCTGTTATTCCCTCTGTTCATCGTTTACGTGGTCGGCCTCTTCTTCTAGTTCCATTTGTTCTGTAATCATTGCTTGTTGTGGTATACTGTTAGTTGGTAGCCTAGTTATGTGGCAGAATCACTTTACTTGCTGTTTTCTAATTAAATCTAGCGCTGCTATAATCCCCACTTTAGTCCTGATTTCTTTGTATCTGATTTTCTTTGTTCTTGGTATGTTGAATATTCTTCTAAGGAGTCTCATTTACGTTGTTGTAGTTTTTTTTTCTCTTGTTCTGTTTTGTCCAGCTTTGGCAAATGGTAGCATAGAATTGGTAGGAAGATTGTGTAGTAGAGTGCTGTTTTAGTATCTACTGTCACTTGTCCAATGAGTTGATTTGCCATAGCTCATCTATTCTCGATCTTGTCTTTTCATTTGCCATTTGATGATATTATACTTACTAAGTACTTTACATGTTTCAGGTGGTGTTATTTTAGATGAATCTTTGGAAGTTTTATTAAACGCTTGTAAATGTTTAAACTTAAGACAGCATCGTCACGTGTGTACTGTTAACTCTGCTCTCATTACTTCTGCCCAGGCAGGGACAAGAACCCGTGCATGGTCGATGGGATGAGGTACAATGACGGGGAGAAATTCCAGCCCGAATGCTCACAGCTGTGCACGTGCCAGAACGGCTTCTACGGCTGTATCAACACGTGCCCTCAGGAATTGCAAAAACCGTCAGGTGAGTCGGCCTGTAAACAAATATTAAACATCTGGTCCTGGAGCACGTGCATAAATTATCTACATACAGACAGATAGGCGGGCAGATGTGCAAATAGACAGGCAGGCAGACAGACTACACAAATAGGCGGGCAATCAGACAGACTGCATAAATAGACAGACATACTACACAAATAGGCGGGCAGGCAGACAGTCGCTCTCTTCATGGCTTGCAGATCGTATTCCAGTTCCTGTACCTTTTGTAGCTTCAACACCAGGGTGTCTTCAATGTCTTGTGTCGAATTTCCTGTTGGCCGAGGAAGGGAAGTGGCTTCCCCATCTCATGTGTCGTGACCTAGAATTGGTGAAGCCCTAACGTTTGACACCCCAGAGACAGCACCGGCTGTCGGCCAGCCTTTACTTTAACATTGTTTGACACCAAGAGTTGAGACAAACCGCTCAGCCGTGACAAGCCAGTACCCAGGTGTAACGAGACAACCCTAGTCCCGCAGCAGAACAAGCTGTTGGTATAATTTGTTAGTTAGCGAGTGAGTGGGTGAGTGAGTTTGAGTGAATGAGTGAGTGGGTGAATGAGTGGGTGAATGAGTGACTGAGTGAGCGAGTTAATTATCAGTGGAATTATCCGAGCGCTGCAAACATGTCCATAGGTGCTTAGTTCCTCCACACAACACATAAATCAGCGTCCTGTGGTTTATAATGCCAGTGTTTTTGTTGGCTGACGAGGCCCCTCATTCTCCCGATGTGCCGTGCCAATTCTTACTCCCAAGTCTCTCAATCTAGACAACGACATAGATTTACTGGCGTCAAAAGTCTTCCGCTCTCAACATCTTTCTATGTACATTAATAATATCGACACGATGCATAGGTTAGCCATCTGCAGGGGATGCAGAGCCAGCAAGTTTATCAGCTCGTTCATTTCCCTCAACTCCCGGAACGAAACTGAAGGTGACACTAACGGCAACAGACCTCCTCAATGGTTCAATCCCCTATCTGCGTACAGAACCCGCCTTGACCTTACGGGTCATGCTCAATGTGGCGGAACCTGCTGTGGAAGTGTGAAGTGTTACCACCATCACATTTTTTAGGCATGAGAGCATGGAGGAACAGATAGTCGTAGCGAACGACGAGTGCAAACAACGAATCTTCATCCGACCACTTTCATGCAGTATTTGAAAATGTTGAGAAGCATCGATTCAATGTTTACTTTGCACTTGGAATCTGAAGAAATCATTAACGTATAATTGTGAAGTCGAATATGGCATTTATCGTTAGTCCTTAAGGCAGAAGCGAGACCCCTTGAAACCGTCGTCATGGCAGCCCATAATTAGCGTCACTAACTTGCGCTAAATGAGTAGAACTTTCGCTAATTTATCGTTTTCTCGGCAGCCATTGATATCGGCTAAAATAAAGGTTTAAAAGGTAAGAAAGGATCGACTTTATTGTTCATGTTTCCCTCCACCTCCCTCCTCCTCCTCTCCCCCCCCCCCCCCCCCAGATGGTTTGGTTTCTTTCGGCCTGCCAAAAGCGTCGCACAAAGCACGAACTCCAAAGCTCCAGCGACGACCCACAGGCGACTCAGAGAAAATTGCACAACGTAGGCTGGAATCGAAGTACCAACCTTCGTAGTGCGAGGCAGACGGTTAAGTCAGGGTACTGTCAAAAAAACTCTCATTTACTGTCAATATAGTACCTTGCGGTGTACGGCAGAGAGGGGTCTTTGAGCCTGAGGAATAAAGGCCGCCAGGGTACAACTGTATATATTATATGATGGGTTAAGTCAGGGTACAAGTGTATATATTTTATGATGGGTTAAGTCAGAGGCACATTTGTATATATTTTATGATGGGTTAAGTCAGTGATAAAATTGTATAAATTTTATGAAGGGTTCAGTCAGGGATAAAAGTGTATATATTTTATGATGGGTTAAGTCAGGGATAAAAGTGCATATATTTTATGATGGGTTAAGTCAGGGATAACAGTGTATATATTTTATAATGGATTAAGTCAGGGATACAAGTGTATATACTTTATAATGGATTAAGTCAGGGATAACAGTGTATATATTTTATGATGGATTAAGTCATGGATAAAAGAGAAAATAGTTTATGGTGGATTAAGTTAGGGATAAAATTGAAAATATTTTATGATGGGTTAAGTCATGAATAACCGGGGCCGTGGCTTAGGGGTTCGAAATCCGCCGCGAGTGATGTAGAAGCTGACCGCTTTGCGTTGATTTCGAAGTTATGAGGCCGTTCATAAAGCAAACGCAAACTAGTTGTTCTAACATTTCATAGTAAAACCAACAAACTGTAAATAACGGGGTTGGATGCAACCTCCTGTAAAGAACCTGCTATTTAACTTTGTCATTAATAAAAGTAAACATGTTCTAATTGGTTAAGAAGGCGCAGATGTCAATAGGTTTGTTTTTTATTGTTTTGTTTTAATAGGGAAAGCACTTTTAGGAAAATTTGCGTTACCACTTAGACCAGTGGTTCTCAACCTTTTTTGGCCCGTGCCCCCCTTCACCATATTTTCAGAAAGTCATTCCCCACCACCCCCCCACCCCTTTTTCCTACCTAAAAATTTGGCCCGTGCCCCCCTTCATCATATTTTCAGAACGTCATCCCCCCCCCCCCCCTTTTCGTATTTCCTACCTAAAAATCCCGCCCCTGCCCCTACATAGTATACTTAATAATGGAAGCTAAATTTAATAGCACATACTAAAACAAGTCTAGACGTCCACATAAAACATGATTTGTGGGTCTACTTACTTTACAAATTGAACTTTAGAAAGGTGAGACGTACAGAACCGTACAGTATGAAGGAAAAAAACAATATCAAGTAATCGGTTCTTGTATTAACGTGATCTTGAAATAATCTTAATTCCCCCCTGGAAACCCTAAGAGTCTCCCTTGGTGGGGGGGGGGGGGGGTTGAGAACCACTGACTTAGACTGACTTAGACTGACTTAGACTGACTTAGACTGACTTAGACTGACATGCCTTCAGGAAGACTTTTTATTTTGGTGTTCTGGCTTTGAACTCAAGCCTAGTCAATCCACGTGCTTACTACTTCTAGCTCACTGAACTGATTTTTGCCTGTGAATTAGCTTTTCCTGTTACCAGTATCCCTCGCCATCAGGTGAACCAACTCCGATTTCTGAGGTACTTGTAATTTACGTCTCCAAGTCAAGGACGAGAGAGTCAAGAAAGAGAGTTTTAGCCGTACTGCTTCAGGAAGATGATATTTAAATGCCCGTGTGGTGAAGTTGCTGCTACTGAGTGTCAGAAAGAGAGAGGCAATTACACGTAGGAGTGGAGAGAAAACATGGACGCAACTGTACTTGAATTCAGCGTAGGTGAAAGGTAGGACAGACAAAGAGACAGACAGAATTGTGGACGAACGGGCACATGGGTCGACGGACCAGTAACTATCGCACGTGAAGACACATACAGAAATGGGACGAACTGGGCTCATGGGCCTACGGCCGAGTAACTATCGCACGTGAAGACACACATACAGAAGATGTTCGACGACCAGACATTTAGGCAGAAAAGCAACTGACAATTGGATGAAAGGACAGATAAATAAAAGTGGGACCAATGGAAGGATGGCCAGTGACCAAAGGAATTATGTTAAAAAGTTAGTTACATATCCTTCACAGGACGCTGTAGTCAATCCCAGCATGTTTGGCTGTTTGAGATTTCTTGACAAGTTTATGTTGAGTAATTTACCATTGCTTTCTAAACGACCAGCACTCATACCATTGTATGAAAATCGACGCAAGACGGTTTTCTCCCAAAACGCCAGCAGCTGTATTTCTAACGCAGAATGCGGGATTACGAATTGCGTCCGCAGAACCTTCGCCACAGAGCTTGCTTATGTACAGACAAACAAACAGACGAATGCACCGAAACTTGAGGAAACGGATGAATGACGAACGGACGTACAGACAGACCGATAGAAAGACAGGGACAGCTAGAAAGAAGAGGAACGATAAACAGATAGACTAGACCAAACTCAGGATCAGACACAGAGGACGAATCGACAGACAAACACACAGGCAGACACACACAAACATAAGACGGATAGACGGGTTAATATACAGACGAATGAATATACAAATGACGAACATGCAAACAAAAAACGTACGAATAGACAAATAGAAAGGTCATGGATGAAGTGGCTGACAGACATGCAGTAGATGGGCGGATGTACATACAGACATAAGACAGGCTCACGGAGAGTTACACGGGCTACAGAGAGACAGACAGACAGTGAAATAGATTATACAAACTACCAGATGCAACGGTATTTGATGTGAGAGGATGAAAAGCGGAAGAGAACTGTCAAAAATAAATGATGAACAAAGAGGTAGAACGATTTACAAATAAGCGAGAATGTCATGCAGAAACATTGAGCGGACAGAAGAGATTAATCTAGAATACACGACAAGTATAAAGGTAGAAAGATTTTCAATTAATCGAGTATATAGTACAAAGAAATTGAGCAATCAGAAAAGAGCTATAATGAATACAAGAAAGAGACAAATACGTAGCGATTTACAATTAATCGAGTATATCGGGCAAAAAGAGTGGAGCAAACATAAGAGCTCTTTAAAGAATACAAGAGGAACATGGAAGAAGTTACAATTAAGCTAGTATCTCGTGCAAAGAAAGAGTAAACGGAAGACAACTATAAAGAATAACAAACGAGAGGAAAAGATTTAACGATTTACAATTAAGCTAGTATGTCGTGCAAAGAAATGGAGTCACCGGACACTAGTGTCAGATTGATAAATGAGCGACAACTAGGAACAGGAAAGGGGATATTTACAGCTGTGGAAAGTAAGAAAAGAAAGGAATACCAAAGAAAAACAGATTACCGTTCTCGAACGATCCGGGAGTTTCACTGCTACAGACACTGGTCAGTCTAAAGTACAGACTTAAGGAAGATTAACGTTTCTTTCAGCATCTTGGAAGATGGTTTCACAGCTAACGGTTTTTATTTAATGGAAGGAGTGATCGGGAGACTGGTCTTCTGTATAGAGGGTTGTTGTGTTACTATAGAGTTGTTTTGTGACTAGAGGTTGTGAGATTAGAAAGTTGTTGTGTGACTAGATGGTTGTTGTATGGATAGGGGGTTATTGTACAGATAGAGGGTTGTTGTCTGACTAGAACGTTGTTGTGTGACTAGAGGGTTGTTGTGTGACTAGAGTTTGTGTGGTTAGAGAGTTGTGTGACTAAAGGTTGTGTGACTAGAGTGTTGTTGTGCGACTAGAGAGTTGTTGTGTGACTAGATGGTTGTTGTGTGACTAGAGTTTGTGTGGTTAGAGAGTTGTGTGACTAAAGGTTGTGTGACTAGAGTGTTGTTGTGCGACTAGAGAGTTGTTGTGTGACTAGATGGTTGTTGTGTGACTAGAGTTTGTGTGGTTAGAGAGTTGTGTGACTAAAGGTTGTGTGACTACAGTGTTGTTGTGCGACTAGAGAGTTGTTGTGTGACTAGATGGTTGTTGTGTGGATAGACGGTTGTGTGACTACATTATAGTTGTTTAAGTAGATAATTGTTTTGTGAAAAGAGAGTTGTGTGACTAGAGGGTTTTTGTGTGACTAGAGGATTTGTGTGTGACTAGAGTGTTGCTGTGTGACCAGAGGGTTGTTGTGTGACCAGAGGGTTGTTGTGTGACTAGAGGGTAGTTGCCTCACTAGAGGGTTGTGTGACTAGAGCGTTATTGTGTGACTAAAGAGGTTTTGTGTGACTAGAGGGTTGTTGTGTGACTGGAGGATTGTGTGATTAAATACTTGTTGTGTGACTAGAGGTTGTGCGACTAGAGAGTTGATGTATGATTAGAGGTGTTGTTGTGTTACTAGAGAGTGTTGTGTGACTAAAGAATGTTTTGTGACTAGAGGATGTTGTGTTGGTTAGATTACTTTAGCAGAAGAGGAAGATGGCAGTGTTTTGGTTCAACAGAAAGAGGTGGAGAAATGAGGACGAGGATTATGAGTCGGCTACTACTACTACTACTACTGCTGCTGCTGCTGCTACTACTACTACTACTACTACTACTACTACTACTACTACTACTACTACTACTACTACTACTACTACTACTACTACTACTACTACTAAAACTACTACTACTACTACTACTACTACTACTACTACTACTACTACTACTACTACTACTACTAGAACAACAAAAACAACAACAGTAACAAATACTACTGCTACTACTAATACTCAGGCTTGGTCATGGGAATGTTATCCCCATGGAAATCCCATGGGACGGGATGGGATGGGACAGGCATAAATACCATGGGATGGGATGGGACGGAAAAAATATGTCCTATGGACAAGCCTGCTAATACTACTACTACTACAACTACTGCTACTACTACTTTTTTTAAATGTTGCTTATCAATTACAGGATGTTGCAGTCAACACCAGCATTTTTCAGCTGCTGTTGATGTACTAGGCAAGTTTTACATTCAGTAGTTTGCAATGTCTTTCTGAACGACCTGCTCACATACCCCCGTAAATTACCAGCGCGGCGTGAACTGCTGGCGAATCTCGCGCATCTGTTTTCCCCACGTGGATATACGGGATTACGAATAAGGTCGTTAACGTCTTGGCCAGGGAGACTGACTTGCATACCCGCGTTCGAAACACAGCTGCGGGCGATATGGTAGCAGACCACCAAGCGTTGGTTTTTTACGAAATGGTATGGGAGCCGGTCGTTCAGAAAACAATGGTAAACTATTGAACGTAAACTTGCCAAGAGATCACAACAGCTAACCATTATGGTGTTGACTGCCACGTCCTATAAAGGCTATGCAACTAACTTATGTATGAATGTGTGTATGTAGGTATGTGTGTTTGTATTTATACATGCGTGAGTGTGTGTGTATGTGTGTGTGTATGTGTGTGGTATGTATTTGTCTGTCTGTCTGTCTCATAACATGGTAATATGCATTGTTTATGTTCACAGCACTCATTTGACAATGTAATTTCTATACGAGTGTAGCTGAAAGCTAAAACAAAAGTTCACAGCGACAGCGTCAGAGAGCTCCTGTTTGCTGATGATTGCGCTCTATATGCCAACTCAGAGGCAGACATGCAACACAATGTTTCAGCTTTCTCACATGCCTGTGCAAACTTTGGGCTCAATATCAACTTGGAGAAGACTGTAGTTATGTACCAGCCAGCTCCAGGGAATAATCACACTGTGCCAAATATCAAAGTGAATGATCATAGACTAAGTGTTGTGGACAAATTTACCTATCTTGGCAGCACTGTGTCACAAGCTGCCATAATTGATGACAAAGTGAATGCAAGAATCTCCAAGGCCAGCGCGGCCTTTTGCAGACTGTACAAGAATGTATGGGAT
The DNA here is from genome assembly GCA_014155875.1 of Cepaea nemoralis. NCBI lineage: Eukaryota > Metazoa > Mollusca > Gastropoda > Stylommatophora > Helicidae > Cepaea > Cepaea nemoralis. The sequence goes on along the minus strand of JACEFZ010002798.1, from coordinate 47,304 downwards.
AGAACTGGAATAAGCCTGCAAACAAAGCTGAAAAGTCTACAAAGCAGTTGTATTATCCACACTGCTATATGCTTGTGAAACCTGGACTGTTTATCAGCGACATGCTAGGAAATTAAACCACTTCCACACAGTCTGCCTAAGGAAGCTACTGAAGATTAAATGGCAAGACAAGATTCCAGACACTGAAGTCCTAGAAAGAGCATCCATGCCCAGTATCCACACTCTACTGATGAAGAATCAGATTCGTTGGGCTGGTCACTTGACTCGCATGCCAGATCACAGGCTCCCTAAACGAATTTTTTACAGCGAACTGTGTTGTGGTAAACGCTCCCAAGGTGGCCAGAGGAAACGTTTTAAAGACACTCTGAAAATTTCACTGAATGCTTTTGGAATTCATCATGACACCTGGGAGACTGCAGCCAGAGACCGAAATTCGTGGCGTGCATCATTACGCAAGGGTGCAGTCACGTGTGAGGCAACCAGGACTGCAAGAGCTGTGAAGAAAATGCAGGACAGAAAAACCACTGCAGGAAATCCTCCTCCAGAAACGTCAAGCATTCTTTGTCCACATTGTCAAAGAACATTTCGAGCCAAAATAGACCTTATCAGGCATCTTAGAACTCACGGCTCCATACTTTCAACCCCACTGGATGAAATGAATGGTCATCATCATTCTTGATGGACAAACAACACACACATAACACAACACAACATGCACAAACGATAATTAATGTACGAAAGATGAGTGGCTGGAAGGGCCGAATGTAAGACGGGCCTGCGTGCCTAATATGTGACCCTTTGAAAATAAGGTTAGTTCGTTCGTTCGCACTGTCTGTCTGCCTGTCTGTCTCCTTACCCCTCTGTCTGTATGTCCGTCCCTCGGTTGATCTCTCTCTCTCTTCTCTCTCTCTCTCTCTCTCTCTCTCTCTCTCTCTCTCTCTCTCTCTCTCTCTCTCTCTCTCTCAGTCTGCTTCATTATACGTTTCAATTTGTACCTTCATTTATCTATTAGTCTATCCGTTTATTTCTCTTTTTCTAATTCTCTCTCTCTCTCTCTCTCTCTCTCTCTCTCTCTCTCTCTCTCTCTCTCTCTCTCTCTCTCTCTCTCTCTCTCCGTATGCGTAATTGTACGTTTCATTTTGTACCTCTATCTATCAATCTATCTGTATATCTCTCTCTTTCTAATTCTTTCTCTCTGCTTGTACATCTGTCTCTCTTCTTCAGACCCATGCATATTTGCGTCAGTCATGTTTGTATTCGTTTCTGTAATCTTTGTCACTTGAAAACAAATCACCCACCGCACGTGCGCGCATACACGCCCTTCTTACAGGCAAATCTCCGTCCGATTTTTTCCTACCACCTGGCATAAAAAGTATACATTTTCTTCGTTCATGCTTTCGTACAATTACCTTCATTCCCGAATATATTTTTACGTGGAATTTTCGAATGGGTGATCAAACTTAACACAACACCGGAGCAACATGGTCGCTGTATAAGAATATATCAGGGCCTTCGGAGAATGTCGCTTTCATCAAAGCGCGCTGAAAAGTCTCTCGATCTCTGGCCATTGCTCCTGCCTCATCCACCTCAAGCCACTCATGCACCTCATCCACCTCTGCACATCATCCACCGCATGCCACTCATGCACCTCGTGCCCCCTCATGCCCCCTAATACCATCACATGCACCCCTATGCCCTCTCATGCCCCTCATGTATCCTAAAGCCCCATCATGTATCCTAAAGCCCCATCATGCACCCTTATGCCCCTTAATGCCTCCACACGCACCCCATGCCCTCTTATGCCACTCATGCACCATAATGCTTCCCCATGCACCCCATGAACCCTCATGACCAAGTTGTCTGCAATTGCTCGTGTCCATCTTCGGGTTGATCGACCTAAGCCTTGTTTTCCAGGAACCACGTCTTCCATCAATGTTCAGTCCAGGCCACTGTCAGGCTAAATATGACCAAAGTGTTTCAATCTGTCCAGGTCACTGTCATGCTAAATATGACCAAAGTGTTTCAATCTGTCCAGGTCACTGTCAGGCTAAATATGACCAAATTGTTTCAATCTGTCCAGGTCACTGTCAGGCTAAATATGACCAAAGTGTTTCAATCTGTCCAGGTCACTGTCAGGCTAAATATGACCAAATTGTTTCAATCTGTCCAGGTCACTGTCAGGCTAAATATGACCAGATTGTTTCAATCTGTCCAGGTCACTGTCAGGCTAAATATGACCAAAGTGTTTCAATCTGTCCAGGTCACTGTCAGGCTAAATATGACCAAAGTGTTTCAATCTGTCCAGGTCACTGTCAGGCTAAATATGACCAAATTGTTTCAATCTGTCCAGGTCACTGTCAGGCTAAATATGACCAAAGTGTTTCAATCTGTCCAGGTCACTGTCAGGCTAAATATGACCAAATTGTTTTAATCTGTCCAGGTCACTGTCAGGCTAAATATGACCAAAGTGTTTCAATCTGTCCAGGTTACTGTCAGGCTAAATATGACCAAATTGTTTCAATCTGTCCAGGTCACTGTCAGGCTAAATATGACCAAAGTGTTTCAATCTGTCGAGGTCAATGTCAGGCTAAATATGACCAAATTGTTTCAATCTGTCCAGGTCACTGTCAGGTTAAATATGACCAAAGTGTTTAAATCTGTCCAGGTCACTGTCAGGCTAAATATGACCAAATTGTTTCAATCTGTCCAGGTCACTGTCAGGCTAAATATGACCAAATTGTTTCAATCTGTCCAGGTCACTGTCAGGCTAAATATGACCAAAGAAGTTTTGTCTTCGAGACATGCAGCTATTTCCGTGTCATATTTCTTCCGTGTTCAGGTTTCTTTTAGAATTTCAGTATTTTTCTTCTTCGTCGTCCATGATATTTACAGATATTTGCAACATTATAGTGAATGTCAACGGCATAGCAGATAGCGACCAGATAAGTGAAATAGTAGTGTGACATAGTTCACGGAAACAAGAACAATCAAGTATAGAGGGTACAGAAAAACTTAGAATGAAAACAGAATTGATGAAAGAAAACAAAAAAAAAAGCAAGTGAAATATTTCGGCGACGTTAAAAGACATTCATTGGCACCTTGCCGTCTTGACAGACGATAGTTTGTGCTTTAAAAAGGCATAATAACTTTTACCTATGGCGGTAGCGAGTGTGACTGATAAGGCCAATTTGCGCTGTAAATGTCCGTTCACAGTGGGTGCATGTGAACACGTGGTCATTTCCACCATCATGCACCATCTTACGTCTCAAACGCTTGGTGTGTGACTTTTCTGCAATAATTTTCTCCTTTGTCTTTATTCCATTTCTGATATTTGCCCTCCATGCAACACGTTCAGCGGCAACTTGCTCCCAATGTGCATTATCAATGCCTGTATCAATCATGTCCCGCTTACACACATCTTTGTATCGTAGTAGAGGCCGACCCTGAGATCTCTTACCCATCTGTAATTCACCAAAAAAGATATCCTTTGGTATTCTACCATCATCCATCCTCCTAAGATGTCCTATCCATCTAAGTCTACGAAGACTGAGCATGGAATAAACTGTCACACAACCTGATCTTTCCAATACTTCAGTATTTGTGATTTTGTCTTGCCACTTAATACCAAGAATTCTTCGCAGACACCGCATATGAAAGCTGTTTAAGTTGTTCTCTTGGTGTGAGTAAGTTGTCCAGGTTTCACTGCCATAGAGAAGAGTACTAAGGACACAGGCTTGATAGACAAGGACTTTTGTTTTGGCAGTAAGCTTCCTGTTCTCCCAGACTCTTTTTCTTAACCTGTTCATTGTTGTTGCTGCCTTACCAATCCGGATGTTGATTTCCTGATCTAGGGATAATTTGCTATTTACCACTGATCCTAGATATGTAAAATGGTCTACTATCTCTAGTTCGGCGTCGTCAATAAAGATTGATGGTACCCCATGTGCACCTTGTGACATAATCTGTGTCTTCTTTTTGCTAATTGTTAAACCAAATTCAGAACAAGCATTGGAGAATGCAGATAGTAGACATTGCAATTCTTCCTCAGAGTGGGTCGTAACTGCAGCATCATCTGCAAAAAGCAACTCTCTGATCAGTACCCTCCTAATTTTGGTCTTAGCCTTCAATCTCTGAGCATTGTAGAGGCCGCCATCTGAGCGTGAGTGAATGTATATACCACCATCCTGATCATGAAATGCATATTTCAGTAGAAGTGAAAAGTATATTCCAAAGAGGGTGGGAGCTAGTACACAACCTTGCTTAACTCCACTCTTGATTTCAAATTCTTCAGAAGTTGCACCATCAAACTTGATTATACCCTTCATGCCTGTGTGGAACGATTCCACAATGGACAGAAGAGTTGGTGGGCAGCCAATCTTCTTTAGTGCCTTGAACAGACCCTCACGACTGACCAAATCAAATGCCTTTGTGAGGTCGATGAAGGCAATAAACAGTGGTTGATTCTGTTCACGGCATTTTTCTTGCATTTGTCGCAATGAGAATATCATATCAGTGGTAGACCGGTTCTGTCGAAAGCCACACTGTGATTCGGGGTAGACTTGATCTCCTAGGACTTGAAGTCTGCGCAGAACAATTCTGGCAAATACTTTTCCAACAATACACAGAAGTGAGATACCCCTATAGTTGTTGCAGTGGCTCCGATCGCCCTTGTTCTTGTACAGTGTTATGATGCTTGAATCTTTGAAATCCTGTGGGACTTGTCCTTCACGCCAGCATAGCTCTATTAGCTGGTGGATCTGTATAGTGAGTGTGTCTTGCCCACTCCTGATAACCTCTATTGGAATCCCATCCTTACCTGGAGCCTTGCCAGATGCAAGTTCATTTATAGCACACTTAACTTCTGTTATGGTGGGAAGTGTGTCCAGGTGGTCAAGAGTTGGTAGAGCCTCTATGGCGTTGAGGGCATCATCCGCTAGTTTGGTCTCACTTGAGTAAAGCTCCAAATAGTGCTCTACCCATCTGTCCATCTGCTGTTTCTTATCAGTGATGATTTCTCCAGTCAAGGTTTTCAATGGTGCACTTCTTTTGATCACTGGACCGCAGGCTTTCTTTATTCCTTCATACATGCTTCTTATGTCTCCCTTATCACTTGCGATTTGAATGGACTCACATAACTTGATCCAATAATCATTTGCACACTGCCTGGCAGCCTTTTGCACATCCTTCCTAGCTTGCCTAAGCTCACTCAGAGTGTTACGCGTTGGTCTTTCCTTGTTTCTTAAGAGAGCTTTCTTCTTCTTATCAATCAAGGGCTGCAGAGTCTCGCTGTTGGCCGCAAACCAGTCCTGCCTCTTATGATCCACAGTGCCGTAAACCCCTACGGCAGTTTTATAAAGAGTTTCCTTAATTTGACCCCACTTTTCATTTACTGTACAATTTTCTGGTGTATCAGTGAAAGCGCCTTCAAGTTGCTGTTGAAACTGAAAGCACTTTTCAGGATCATGAGTGTTAATAATATTAATCCTGAGGCTAGATTTGTGATTAGCTGTGTAGATTCTCTTTGGTCTCAGTCTAACCCTTGCAACAACCAAAGAATGATCCGTATCACAGTCAGCACTGTGGTAACTACGAGTCAATGATATATGGTTCAGATGTTGTCTCCGTGTGATGATGAAGTCCAGCTGGTGCCAATGGCCGGATCTTGGATGTTTCCATGTGACCTTATGCATCTCTTTTGTTTTAAAAAAGGAGTTTGTAATACATAGGTCATTACTGGTGCAATGCTCCAGCAGCCTTTGCCCATTTCCATTCATGCGACCGATGTTGTATTTTCCAAGGCACACTGGCCATGAACTCGAGTCCTTGCCCACACGAGCATTGAAATCACCGAGCATATAAATGTAGTCAGATTTTGGAACTGCCTTGATCACGGAGTCTAACTCCTCATAGAACGAATCCTTCACATCATCAGAGGAATCGAGTGTCGGTGCATATGCAGTAATAATGGTGGCAAACCCACAAGAGGTTGCCAAGCGCAGGGATAATAGTCTTTCATTTCCTCCTGCTGGAATTTCAATCATTCCCAGTAGCGAATTCTTCACTGCAAAGCCCACACCGTGTTGCCTTTTTTCTGCCTGCCCTCTACCCTTCCAGAAAAAGGTGTAGTTGTTTTCCCTGAGTGACCCTTCCTCAGCGAGGCGAGTCTCCTGCAGGCCAGCAATATCAATGTTTAGACGATTGAGTTCGGCATCAATCACAGCCGTTTTTCTCACATCGTCAATATTGGTCAAGTCAGTGGAAAATCCTGGACACATGGTTCTCACGTTCCAGGTTGCAAGCCGTAGCTTGAGGTTTCTATTTTTATTTTTGTTTGTACCTGGTGCATTGGTTTTACAGCCTGCGATTCAGATTTTGTCCTAGCCCCAAGCACCCATTGAAGCAGGCAGGCTGTGGCGGATCAGCACCCAATTGGCTGGGGGCTGCCCAGCTTGAGGCGGGCGGTAGCTGATCAGTGACACCTATAGGTGTCTCCCACCGTCAGAGGCAACGCGTGGCGCCCCATGTCTACGCCAACTGACAAGGACTTATAACCCGTAACAGTTGCCTCTCGCTTTGATTCCGAGACCAGTTAAGACCAGGGATGGAGTTATTGCCTCTCCATAGCACAAAGCCTGGGCTAAAATATAGAGATCATGTGTTGCCCATGCAGCATGATCCCTCTCTCGGCCTGCCTAGTTTACTCCAGAGGAAAGGTAACACCCCTACATCTGGAACAAGACAAGCTGCAGAAGCTGCCGGATCAGCAAAGCAATGCTCTAACTGTCCGCCTGTCGGAGCTTCGATCCTAGACCAGTCGCCAACCAAGGCTTAGGGCCTGGTCTGCCCTGCCATGACATTTTGTCTTTAGCTTGCATTTCCTCGCACCAGGGTAAGGCTTGTACCCTCCCAATTGCGCTCTTCCGCCCGAAGCCGTTGGCACAATGTGGGGTGTCAGGTTTGGTAAGCGCCGCCCAACGTTCAGCGCTAACAGAAACCAGACATAACACTCTTATAAAACCATTCTAAAGGGTAAGGTTGAAGGCAAGCGAGCAAGAGGTAGACAGAGATACACGTTGGAAGATAACATCAATAGCCATATTTAATGTATAATCAAGGAGAGAAAACAGGCAGTGTTGGTGATCAATTGCAGAACGAACCTGATTAATTGATGTGAAATGGTGTTCTCTGAACGTGCAACCTGATGGCACTAATTATGTCCTTTTATGAATAAGGTTTATGGAACTGTAGGCTCTGCCTGGAGTATTAGTCTCACTCGTATGTTCAATTCCAGAATTATACGTTAAGGATTTATTAAGATAGCAATGGTTCTGTAAGCTTTGTGTGGATGGTTCTCAACTTTTCAGAATACTGCTAGATTTGAAAAGTGGGGCGGTCTCTGTCTTTTCCAGATGATGTCACCACTGGATGCCCGATGGAGATAGCGAGAGAGAGAGAGAGAGAGAGAGAGAGAGAGAGAGAGAGAGAGAGAGAGAGAGAGAGAGAGAGAGATGGAGGGTGAGAGAGAGAGAGAGAGAAAGAGAGAGAGAGAAAGAGAGAGAGATGTAGGGAGAGAGAGAAAGAGCTTTGTAGAGTTTAAATAAAGTAACGGCATGTTAGAGTCTAAATAAAGTAACGACGCTGTAAAGTCTAAATAAAGTGAAGACACTGTAGAGTTATAACTGAAGCCACTTTGAGTAGTAACAACTACATAACATTTTGACAGGTCGTCGTGCGTATTGTGTATATGGACACCTGGGAGGTATGGCCATCAGGGGACCCGCCCCAGAAGGGTATCAGAAGGGCAAAAGGTCCGACATACTCGATAACGTTGAAAACGCTTCTGTTGTTCAGAAGCCTCCTATAGTTCTAGCCCCTCACTGAAGCTTATATCATTCATTCAGTAGCATGTCCTTTGCAGAACCTGGCTCCCATAGCAACCTTCCGGTAAAATTCTAGGTCACAAGCAAGATGTCCCGTGTCCAATACACCCATCTGGAGATCATCTGCCACATCCTGCACCCATCTTCTCTTTGGCTTTCCTCCCTTCACGGGCATATACCCCTCCATTATTGTTGTCTCCAAACTTTCAATGACGTTTCAAGTGACCAAAATATTTCAATATTCTTTATTTTATCGTCTTTAGTATCCAACCTTCTTCAATATTCAAAACTTTTCTATGGATGCATTTGTTCTTTTCTGTATCCAAGAAAGTCTTAGAACCCGTATATAACATGTATATTCAAAGGCACTTATGCGCTATTCAATTTGTTTAGTAAGTGTCCAAGTCTCACAGGCGTATGTTGCAATGGTAAAGATGCATGCCCTTAAAAATCTAACTTTTGTAGTTCTATCTGTCACACTCCATAATTTATTCAGTTGTTTTGGTATTTGAAGAGCTAAAGATATGAGTCTTTTAATTTCTTTCATTGTGTCACCATTGTTGGTAATTAATAAGCCAGGGTATTCGAAATTGCCACTACCTCCAATTGTTCCCCATTACTATATATTTATTTCTCCATATTAGTTTTATCTGTGTGCATTATCTTAGTTTTTGCTATGTTAAGATATAAGTTGTGATTTTCACTATTCTTTTGGGTTGAGGTTATTAGTTTTTCTATACCATTCCGTTATGTGGATAGTAATACTGTATTATCAGCATATCGAATGGGCGTTATATCACTAACGCCAATTTCTGAGTTTAAAATGAAGCAACGGCAGTTGCCATCTTGAAAATGAATCAAGAGCTAACAAAACGTATTTTGGTGCACACATAACGTTTCTCTGACTTACCGAGCCAGTGCCAAGTCTCGAAACCTCAAATAAGCTCATGATGGCATCAGCATACTCGGGCCACTAATTACCCAGTGCTGCAAATTCACTTTCTCCGCAAACGTGCTCATTAAAATTATTGCGATCCAGGCGGATCAAGGTGGTAATCATCTTACAAAGTGAAGGACAGTGGCAGCTAAGCGACTCGTCACGCCCGGGTGGCATGTGTTGTCGATTACTGTGGAAATCGTTCCATGGATGGTTGATTTGAAAGTTCGTTTGACCCTATTATTTATATTGTATGTGTTTATGTGTGGTGATGTGGCGGGGGTAGCATGGCTGTGTGTGTACACGGTTGTCTGGGGTTCTAGTCACGCAGGGTGTGTTTCATTGGCAGGAGTGATTGTTGTTATAATAGTAGTAGTTGTTGTTTTTAGTGGTGTTGGTAGTAGTATTAGTGGTAGTAGTAGTAGTAGTAGTAGTAGTAGTAGTAGTAGTAGTAGTAGTAGTAGTAGTTGTTGTTGTTGTTGTTGTTGTTGTAGTAAAAGTTATCAATCAATCATGTGGTGTCTCCACAATGAAAGTTGACTGCAATAGATCTCCAACACTGTCTCTCGCCCTGACTGTACATTCTGTCATACAGCTGTTCGTCCATTTCTAGAAGTCTTTTAATGTGATCGAAATACTTCACTTGCATTATTTTTATTTCTTTCATCAACTCTCTTTTAATTCCCAAATTTGTGTATTTGTTTCAATGAAATACGCCATATCCTCCTGTATATAAACATCTCCAATGTCTCTATGCGACTTTCTAATTGAATGATCATTGTCCAGGCTTCTGTACCATACAGTAGTGTTGAATATACATAACATTTGATAATTCTGTTTCACTTTTTAGTCTAGCTGACCGGTGTAAGTGTTGAACCCGTTACTTTGACATCAGCAAACCGGAAGTTTAAGACCGAGGGCCCTTATCCATTCGGCCATGATAACCTCTTACACGCTGGTTGATTTTGAATCTAATCTCATCGTCATCATCATCAAGTGTCATGCCAGCTGGCGTAGGCGTTCATGATACTCCACAGATCTCGGTTCTTGATTTTCTGGATCTGCTCTACTGATGATATTCCGCCATGCCACCATCTCAATCCATCCAGCATCATTTCTCTTGGTCTGCCTCAGCCTGTCTTCCCCTCGATCTTTCCAGTTGTCACGATGTTCTCCAATGCTTCTCTTCTCATCACACGACCAAAGAAAGCTGTTTGTCTCTTTCTTATTGTTGTATATAGTGTTATAGTTTGAATCCAAACTATTATCCAATAAATGAATCCATTCCATTGTTGTTGCAGAGCTGACGTGCCACGAGCCGAAGCTAATCCAAGTCAAGAACAAATGCTGCAAGGAGTGGTCGTGTCAGAAGATGGAGGCCTCGGGCATGGCCGGACTGGCACAAGACAGAGGTCTCCACAGCGACAACCTCATCCTGCAAAACCCCATGTGGTGTGAGTATGTGGCGCGGTTACTTTATCATCTGGATGTTCAGTCACGTGTTGGTTGTTCCGATACCCAATCATGTTCTGCCATGTATGCTAGTTTTACACATTCTTATTTTGTACTAATTTTCTACTCAGGATTGTCATGCCGGTTTCGTTCCGTGCTTTCAACTATGAGCCCATCATGTTTATTCATTACTTCTTGTCATCTCACTTCTATGTATTCAGCAATGTATATCTTATATCATCTTGTTCCTCTTGTGCCTTGCAGTGTCGAAATGAAGCATAAACAGCGGCAGAGTGCCCGTTCATTGCCTTCATATATTGCTATTACCGTAGTATATCTGTATATTTCTGCTTACAATTAGACAGTTAAATAGAGATGTGGATATAAATAAGAATATGTCGTATTTCATGGAAACAAAAACAGTCAAATACAGAGGTACTAGAAAAAAAACGGAATGGAAAGAGAGTTGATGACAGAGATAAAAAAGAGGCAAATTAAATATTTCAGACACGTTAAAAGATACAACGCTCTTATGAAAACCAGAATTTAAGGTGAGGTTGAAGACAAGCGAGCAAGAAGTCGACAACGATACAAGTGGGAAGATAGCATCAAGAGATGCGAAAACATCAATCTGACAGATTTACAATCAAGGCGAGAGACAGACAGTGCTACAGATCCATTGCAGCAACCTTTATTGTGGAGACGACACCTGATTGATGGCTATGTCTTCAGTGGGAGCAGTAGTAGCGTAGTAACTAGCCGCCCACCAGTCAGGTCGATGATTATTGGTTCCATCCACATTGGGGCGGATTTGAGGCAGAGAAGAACGAGATGTCGACGGAAGGAAGGAAGAGAGAAAGAAGTATGGAAGGAGAAGAGAGAGATCGTGATGGTGACGATTATGATGAAGAGGGGGAGGTCGAGGAGGAAGGAAGGAAAGAAAGGAGGAAGAGAAAGGGTAAAGACCCGACGAAGAAAAAGAAGACGTTATCCATATTGTCTTTACAGATATGGATCCTCGCCGTCTTGAAATGCACACATTTTATAATTAAATATCCTTGTTTTAAAAATAAATCCAACCCCAAGTAAAATGTTATTAACAACTGTACTGTCCGCGTGGGCCGACTTAACCCCGTTAGCAACGATTTCTCTCACATTTTGTCCTCCCGCGCTTTGTCCTATCCCACACTTGCGTTTGTATCTCCGGCCTTGTTGACTCAAGGTGCCCGGATGTAACTGTATTTTCGACGCCATATTGGATTGTCGTTGAACGGAAATGGCCTTAACCCGATTCTATTAGAGCAAATCAAGTGAGGTTACAACGAAAGACATTTATTGATTGCCAGTCTGAAGTGAGGGATGAGAAGGATGGTCAAACACAAGGAAAGAAAGATGGATTATACATGAGTAATTTGATTTTGTGAAAGGATACACAACATATGCTTGAAACTGAAGACGGAACGTTGTATCTAAGCACAAAATAGAACGCCCTGTGAGTTAGGGACCTTTTGTTGCAAACACTAATATAAATAGTATAATGTGAGAAGTATCCAGCCTCATTGGGAAGTAAATAATAGTAATAGTGTAGGTCACCTGAGCATGTCGTAAACGGCGTCTTAGGGTTGATCGGAAACCGGCTATCTCACACCGTACAGAAAAAGAAATAAACAGCAAACATTCATCCGATCATGATCTGACCTATAAAGGGTATGGCATGTGTGGTTGTGAGCCTACATGCTAATAGGAGTCTCAAGGGCTGATGAAGGGATTAAAGGGGAACGGAGGGTGGGAGGAAGGAAGGAAGGAAGAATGAAAGAATTGAAAAAGAAGAAGATTATGATGAAAAGGTGGATGAGAAGGCAGGAAAAAAAGATGTTGCAATTGGCAGTGGGGAAAAAAAAGAAAGAAATAATCTAGATTGCATTCATAAATATGGATTTCCGCCGTCTTAAAATGTACATATTTGATAATTAAATATTGCATAAAAGAATCCTACTCCAAAATAAATGATATTAACAACTCGACTGTCAGTATAGGCCAACCTAATGAAGAAGGAGGGGAGGGGAAGAGAGGAAGACAGGAGAGATTGAAGGAAGGAAGAGAAGAAGCAGAAGAGGAAGATGATGATACTGACGATGCAGAAGAGGAGGAGAAGGGCGGAAGAAAGGCAATGTAGGAGATGGCTAGACAATGCGAAGAAGTAGTAGAAGAAGAAGAAATCGTTTAGATTGTCTTTACAAACATAGAATCCCGCCGCCTTGAAATGCACACGTTTATAGTTACATTCTTTATTTTTTTTTAAAAATCCTACTCCAAACCAAATGTTATTAACAAGTCGACTGTCAGTGTAGACCAAACTAACGAAGAATAAGAAGAAGGAGGGGGGAAAAAGCAATGGTTGGGAGAAAGAAGGGAAAACATTGAAGTAGGAAGATAAGATGAAGAAGTAGAATAAGATGACGATGTTAAAAAGGAGGAGCAAGAAGTAGCAAGCGCTAAGAGAGGACAGGAAAAGAAAAGACATTCTAGTAGTAGAAAAAGAAGAAATCATCTAGATTGTCTTTACGAAAATGGAATCCTGCCGTCTTGAAATGCACACATTTTATAATTAAATATCCTTGTTTTTAACAAAACTCCAGCGCCAAGTAAAATGTTATGAACAACTGGAGTGTCAATGTGGGCCAACTTAACCCCGTTAGCAACGACTTCTCTCACATTTTGTCCTCCCTCGACTTGTCCTATCCCACACTTGTTTGTATCCCCGTCCTTGTTGACTCAAGGTGTCCGGATGTAACTGTATTTTTCACGCCATATTGGATTGCCGTTGATCGGAAATGGCCTCAACCCGATCCTATTAGAGTAGATCAAATGAGTTTACAACGAAAGACATTTATTAATTGCCAGTCTGATGTAAGAGATGAGAAGGAGGGTTAAAAGGGAGGAAAGAAAGATGGATTATACATGATTAATTTGATTTTGTGAATGGATACACAACATACGGTTGAGACTGAAGACAGGTCGTGGTATCTAAGCATAAATTAGACAATCCTTGTTTTAGGGACCTGTTGTTGCCCACATTACTGATTCACTGCCAAACAAAAACTATATTTCATCTGGAAATTGTACACAATCAAATAAACAAGTAATATCTTTAAATTTCCGTTCATTGAACATTAAAATTGTGGAAGATGCCATGAAACAAACAGATAACGCAATGATCCTAGTATGGCGATAATATCGTCTCGCATCTCATCTCATCATGTTCTTCGGTGTCGAGGTGACGTATAAACAGCGGGCGAGTGCCCGTTTATGGGCTTTATGTATCGATATTCCCATGGGCTCTATTATTCCATCCGTGCATCGTTTACGTGGTCGGCTTTTCCTCTGCTTCCATCTGGTCTGTACATCATTGCTTGTTGTGGTATACTGTTAGTTGGTAACCTACTTCCATGGCCAAACCATTTGACTTGCTGCCTTCTAATAAAATCTAGTGCAGTTATAACCCCCACTTTAGTCCTGATTTCTTCATTTCTGATCTTATCTCTTCTTGATACGTTGAGTATTCTTCTCAGGAATCTCATTTCTGTTGTTGTGATTTTTCTTTTCTCTTTTTCTGTCATTGTCCAGGTTTGGCATTGGTAACATAGAGTTGGTAGGAAGATTGTGTTGTAAAGTGCTTTCTTAGTAGTTATTGATACATGTTTGTTCTTTAGTATTGGTGCCATTTGTCCAATGAGTTGGTTTGCCTTATAGCATCTATATTAAATCTCGTCTTCTGATTTGCTATTTGATGATATTATACTTCCTAGATACTTGAAACTCTTTACTTGTTTCAAGGGATGTTCGTTTAGGTAAACCGTTGTTGCTTTTTCTTCTTTAGTTATAGTCATTACCTCTTTTTACTTGTGCTAATTTTCATGTTATTTTCCCTACACATTTCGTTTAGACTATTCATGTGGTCTTGTAATTCAGCTTCTGAATTTGCCATTAGTGCTTGGTCGTCCGCAAACAGGAGTTCTCTAATGGTTAGATTTGCAGATGGTTCTTCTTCTGTGTTCTCGTCATGCTGTGTTCTTGCGGTCTCTGTTTGGCTGGTTTCTTTACATGTGTTGTCTGTATATGTTATAAACAAGAGAGGGGACAGGACACAACCTTGTCGTACTCCGGATCTTATGGTGAAGGGTTCTGAGTGTCCTCCAGTTGCTCTCACATATGCATTCACTGTTGTCGTATAAGCGTCTACATAGGTTTGTTAGATGTCTACTCACTCCATATTGTTTAAAGATTTCCCACAGCATGTTTCTATCTACTCTATCAAATGTCTTTTCTTCATCGACAAAGGCTAAGTAGAGTGTTTCATAAAATTCGATTGATTTTTCTATAAGTTGTCTAAGAGCAAAAATGGCATCTGTGCATCCTTTTTTCTCCTAAATCCAAGTTGTGTTTCGCTTAGCTAGGGTTCTATGGTAGTTCATAATTTTTTTCTCAAGGCTTTTGCAAATATTTTCCCAGTATGACTCAACCGTGAAATGCCTCTGTATTGTGTGCAGTCTCTTGTGCTGCCTTTGTTATTTTTTCAAAATTGGGATAATTATGGCTTTTCCCCAATCTCGTGGTGTCTGTTGTTCTACCCAAACATGGCTGAATAGTCTATGTAGCCATGCTGTTCCTACTTCTCTTGCTGCTTTAATTAGTTCATTTGGTATTTCATCTTGTCCCGGTGATTTGTTCAATGGGGCTAATATGATGGCTTCTATAATTTCTTCTTTTAGTATGTCTTGTTCTAGTTCTTCGGCGGCATCTGTATTGGTTTCTTGAATCCCTGTGACATATGATGGAATGTTGAGAAGTTCTTCAAAGTACTGCTTCCATCGTGTTAGGATCTGTTTTTGTTCACTTATTGGTTCTCCATTTTCACTGTTAATTATTGCAGTTGGGTCAAAAGGTTCTCCTCTGGTTCTTATTGCACTTATCTTTTTGTGGAATTTTCTAGTTGCTTCCTTCTGGTTTTTATTTAGGGTTTGTCCATACTCCTCCCAGGCGTTTTGTTTTTCTCTCTTTACTATTCTATTCACATGTCCTCTCGCTATTCTATATTGCATGTAATCGCATTCCTGTTTGCTCTTCGACCACTTTTTATATTTTTCCTTTTTGTCTTTTACAGCTTTCTTTACCTCTGCGTTCCACCAACTTGTTATTTTCTGTATCCGTGTTTTGCGTGTTTTCGTGGTTCCACATGTTATTTTTTGCAGTATTTAAACTGCTTGATTTGAACATCTCCCATTCTTCTTCCACTGTTTTTCTTTCTATAGGTAAATTTTCAAAGATTTCAGTTGTTTCTTTCTCATAATTTTTCACAACTGCATCGTCTTTGAGGTTTTATTTTTAAGTTTATTGATTGGCATGGCATGTATTTTCCTGGTTTTTGCTTCCATTTTTTTATTGGTTCTTATTGTGGCAACAACTGCTTTGTGGTCTGTGTTTATACTTACGTTGGGCATCTAATATATTTCTCTTTCTATTATTTCTTGTTATTATACAATCAATTTGGCTTTTGATATCTAGATTGTTCCATTTATACCAGGTGTATATTTGTGAGTCGTTGTGTTTATAGAATGTATTTGTTATATAGAGGTCGTGTTGGTTGCATAGCTCTATCAGTCTACTTCCATTATAATTTATATCATTGTGCTGGTCTCCAAATGCTCCAAGATGTTATTCTATGCCCACTCGGTTATGTCTTAGTCATGCATTGAAGTCTTAACTATGATGTTGTCCTGCTTCTCTATTTTATTTAGCACATCATGGATATCATCGTAGAATTCCTCGCATTCTTGCTCATTTTTGTTTGTATTACATGGTGCGTAATTTGTACATATGTTGTAATTGTTTGATCTTTTGTTCTCACTGTTATGATTCTTTCTTATATATATTTTATTTCTAGTATTCCTCTTGCTAGCCGTGGTTCAATGACTATTCCCACACTGTGTCCTGTCCTTTCTTGCTGTTCCAATCCAGTGTAGACAAACGTGTAACTATGGTGGATCTCCTTGCATCCTTTCCCCTTTATTCTGGTGTCCGCAATTCTATCAGTCCAATTGTCCTCTCTTCCATCGTTTCTATAAGTTATTCTTCTTTACTATTAAAACCGCACACGTTCATTGTGCCTATTTTATGAATCGCCGATCTATCTCGTAGTCCATTAACATTGCCGGGTCTAATTCCATTTGGGCCAGTCCGTCTATACTTCTTAGTTTTTCTGCGAGCAGTGATATATCGCCCTTCTGTCCAAATAAGAGATCACATGTGGCGATATATTAACCTTCGGCACGGAATCAATTAATTTAAATATAATGTGGGAAAGTAAAACTGTATTGGCGCCTCCGTGGCGAGGAGGGTCCGAGGAGTGTAGTGACTGTACGCACGCCTGCCTGTGCGGTGTCAAGGGTTCAACCCATATCGGTGCAGGTTTGAATTTTGTTTAAATGAACATCTTCTCTCAGGTCGACCCAGCCTAAAATGGGTGCCAGGAAATGTCTTTGGGTGTAGAGACCGCTGGTGTGACACTGACCGCATCAGCCACCGGGTGCCGGTTGGTCTATGGCAGTGGTTTTCAACCTTTTTTGGCCCGTTCCCCCCTTCACCATATTTTCAGAACGTCATTCCTCCCCCTCCCCTTCCAACTTTCCAAAATTGTCAGCCTCAAAAGGTGCATTAAAAATAACCTGCCTGTAATAGTGAAAATACTTATTTTCTTGCATTGTTGTACATAGCCTTCACATGTAAAGATTCATTTTATAGTGTAGTTTTCTACAGTTAATAGCAAATGAATATGCTGATGGATATTAAAACTTAAATAAAAGCATTTTTACATTCGCAATATTTTATTAAAACACCACATTAATCATACTACAATAAACAAACAGTTAAAACGTCAAAGAATTGTAGCTTAATATACGACACCTGGATGCCAGAAAATTGTGCTTCATCAAACAAAACGCTCATTACAAAACCTGGATATTGTAGATTCGTAATTTAAATGAAAATTGTAATCAATGAGAACACTGTGATTGTTTTTCCCTCAGCAATTCTGAAATACGCGGAGGAGTGCTTGAAAGGGCACAACTTAGATCGTTTTCAACATCTAATCTGTTGCGTCGTTTCGTTTTAATTTCTAGCAGAGCAGAAAAGCCTGACTCACAAAGATATGTTGACGCAAATGGAAGCAATGCACGGATTGCTTTTTCTGCCACTTTTGGGTATGAATCGCACATTAAAGGCCAAAATTCTGTGATTGGTTTCTCACTGAACACATCCCTTGCCCCCGAATCATTTTTCAGCTCCAGAAATTCATCTTGACAATCATCAGAAACTTTTTCAACTGATAATTTTAAAATGGGTTTTGCACCAAATCCAGCTCATCATCACTAAGTTCAGGAAAATATCGCTCAAATTCATTTTCTAGCGCTGTCAAATGCTGCACAATTTCATTTTTTGCAAATTGTGGAAGTACTTGGTCTCTACCATCAACAACGAGAACGGATGACAGCTTCTCAAACATTGCAACATTTGTCATATTGACCTTTCTTTTCCAGTTTTCCAGCTTGCTCATAAAAGCTCTCAAGGCATCCACAAATTGTATGATATTTGTATTCCTTCCTTGCATCTGAAGATTGAGTTTATTCAACTGCTCAAAAATATCAACTAAATAGGTAAGGCGCATGATCCATTCCTCATCATCCAGCCAGGCGAAACAGTCCATCTTACCCCGAACTTCAAAAAATAATTTGAGCTCTTCTCTCAACTCATATACTCGCGCAGTTACATTTCCTCTTGACAGCCATCAAACATTTGTGTAGAAAAGAAGAAAATGGTGGCCTGCATCCATGTCATCGTATAACTGCTTAAAAAGCCGTGAGTTGACCTTTGATAAAATTCACTATCTGAACTTGTTTGATCAAAAACCTTCCCCAAAGGAGCTGGAAGTGTTTTGGAGGCCAGTACTTGACGATGGATCATGCAATGAATGCCTTTCACTTTTGGGGCACGTTTCTTCACACTAACTTGAATTCCTGATTTGGTCTCCAACATAGCTGGTGCTCCATCTGTACAGCACCCACACATATTATCCCATAAAAGATTTTCTGATTCAAGGAAAGATGAAACCTTTTCCAAAATATCAGAGGCCATGGTAGTTGTTTCAAGAGGAGAACAAAAAAGAAGTTCTTCTTTAAATGATCCTGAATGCACATACCTTGCAAACACTATCAACTGAGAACACGATGCCACATCAGTCAATTCATCAATTTGAATTGAATAGAGCCCAAATGCTGCAGACTTGATCTCTTGCACAACTTGATCCTTGATGTCATTGGCCATATCGCAGATCTTCCTTTGAACAGTGTCATTTGATAGTGAAACCGCTGCAAGTTTTTTCTCTGATTCATTTCCCAACACAATTTCCACCATCTTGAGACAACAAGGTTTGATCAAAGATTCCCCGATTGTATGTGGTTTTTTCTGCTTCGCTATCTCCAGTGCTACGACATAGGAAGCTTCAGTAACCTTTTGGTTTATTTCTTGGAATACCCCTGTTAAATTCAGCCTCATCCTTTTGACAGCATTCCCAAGACGTTCAAAATAGGTTTTGTCCTTGTCCTTGTGTTGAGGATGAACATTCAACAAATGATTCCTCAACTGTGTCGGTTTCATAGAATCATTTGACAAAATTTTACTACAAATAACACACTGAGGTCGTTCTTCTCCGTCGATGACGATATTTGTGAATCCATAATTCAAATAAGACAGGTCATACTTTCGTTTCTTGGCACTCATCATGGGCTTCAGATTCTATAAATATAAAACGATAAAGTCAAGATCAACACACATAAACACCCACAGACGTGTATACACACCCACATGCACATATATACTTACACACACACACACACACACACACACACACACACACACACACACAATTATATTGCATATCCTATTTACAGTACATCGCTGTCAACACCAGCATTTTACTGCTGTTGTTAAAAGAACAAGTACATCAACAGGCTGTCTAAGAACTAAAGATGGCAAAATCATAATAGAAAAAGATCAGATTCTACATGTATGGACAGATTATGTGAAAGACCTGTATAATGATAACAGAGAGGAACAGTATGCTATTAGATTTAATAATGAAGGACCAGCAATTTTAAAGATGGAGGTTCAAAATGTTCTTAAGCATATGAAAGCTGGCAAGGCCCCCGGTGCAGATAACATCACAACAGAAATGATTAAAGCTTTAGAAGAATTTGGACTAGAGCAAGTCACTAGACTGCTGAACACATTATATGATACTGGAGATATACCTTCTGAATTATGTAATTCTGTATTTATTGCAATCCCAAAGAAATCAGGAACCTTAGAATGTGATCAACATAGAACAATTAGTATAATGAGTCACATCACAAAGATTTTGTTACGAATTATCATGCAAAGAGTGAGGAAGAAAATACAACCTGAAATAGGGGAAGAACAA